>CM071607.1:1523714-1891214 GCA_036365135.1 Miichthys miiuy | reverse complement strand
AATTTCTAGACATAAGCTAGACTACTGGCAGACATACGAGTGAAAACAACATTTAGGTGTTTATTTTACTCACTTAAAATGAGACTGTGTTTACCTGCGGTGTCTTACCTTAAAGCTGCAGGTCAATGTGTCCTAGTGCTGCAGTACTGTTGCCTCAGAGCAGAAAGCTTCCTGATCTGATTACACTGTACTTGTTTTTACTGCAGCTGAACTGACTAGCCAAGCATTTTCTAAATTTGAGCACATTTATCGGATATTTTCTTTGAATCCAGACGAATGTAGATGTTTAAGTCTGGCTGCACTCGTGTTTTTGAGACTGGATATTTTTATTTATTTAAAAAAGAAACCTTGCCAAGCTATTTTCTTGTTCTGTTGGCAGATATTTCTGCTTATTTTAAGTTATACGTCCTCCATTGTATTGTTGGGTTTTTTTCAAGAGCTGAGTTTTTTTGTTTTTTTGCAGTGCAGGCAGTATTGATCATATTTAAGTGATTTCGTCGCAGTTGGAGGTTAGACAGAGTTCAGGGAAGTGATCCAAAGAACTCAAAAAACTCATCGTGAAAGGTTTAAAAGCAAAGAAAGGAAGGCAGAGGGGTGAGTTTGCAGTGGCCCATTAAGTTTATGCAAGGTCTCAGTTTATACAGTCATGCTGCATTAAGAGAGATCCACAAACCTAATGACAAGGAGAGAACAGACGGGGAACAGTGTGAGGGAGAAGAGTTAGGATGGAGGAGGAGGCTGAACCAGGTGAGACTGAGGTTATGAGACCAGACAGGTGAATGAACACTTTCAGAGATGTGAGTGTTGCTCATTGTCGTGGGCTGTGGCTGCATGCACAGACAGGTTTACAGCAGAAATCCATCATGGTTTTAATGGATATGTTTTTATATCCGTCTGTGCTGAGACACCATAAAAAAAAATAAAAGCAGCTTTTAATGTGGCCGCAAACACTCTCCACCTGTCCGCGCCCACCTGTTCAGCTGACACAGCCAGTGCTAACTTCATTACGGCGGCGAATATTCATGCTCATGTTACCTGACCAGTTGTTGTTTTCACTACAGACCAGCAGCAATAAGATGAAGCAGCTTGCAGGCTGGAGACTGCAATCATCTTCAATCATCTTTGTCTTTCTGGAAAGTCACGAGTTTCACGTGTCAGGTTTAAGTATACGCTGGAAGCTGCGAGGAAATTGACAAATTACAGATGGAAAATTGTCTTTTTTTGCAGCAGAAAGAGGTTAATATTTTTTAAATTTGTGCAACAAGACCAGAGAAATGTCAAAACCGCTGCGGTATTTCATTTCACAGCCACCAGAATCCATCGGAGAGCAGCTGGGTGACATCGGGTGGTTTTCATTTGTTTTCAAGCAGGAAAAAAAATAGCTGCCCAAATTAAGACACTTCGACTTAAACTTAGAGATATGTTTCATGGTGTGAAGCAGGAAGTAGGACATGCAGTCAGTCATAATTCTGTAATTTCAGCACCACGTTCGACGTTAATGCAGGTTTAATTGTCTCTCTCTGTCATTAAGTTCTGCAGGAAGTAAAAAAAAGAGATGAGTTTCCTCCCCTCCCTCAAGAAACAAATAAATCCTTTTAAAGACCTGCATAATATGACGCAGGGCCACAACTGTGGCTCATTACAATTATCGTCCTGTCACAGCAGCCTGTCTCACTGCAGCTCATTAACCCCCCGCCTCACATCTTCACCGCACCTCTCCAGCTGATTATCTGTGGACGTCCATGAAGCGGCAGAAACGCACAGACTGCTGCTTCAGATGAACGCGCACGACACACGGACGTACACGCACAGCTGTGCAGCCACGCTGATCGCATTATGCCTCCATCATTTCCAATATGATGGACTCAGACTGTTTAGACTTCATAACTTGCTTAAACAATATTTTGTTTGTATGTTTCGTGGACTAACAGTTCTCAAGATATTGGTGCACAATATTCTAGGTTTTGTTTGGACGGGTCAATAATACTATAATTAATTCTCAGTAATATTTAGCATCATGCTGTGAGCAGCCTAACTTTTGTGGCTCAGTTCAACAGACATCGTGTGGATGATATGTTCATTGAATTTATCCTGCATGTATGTGTGCGTGGCCCGCCTGTCTGCTGGTTCAAATGCTAATATATTCGCGTCTCAGCACTTCTCTTGTTTACTTCTTTACTTCTACTTGGAACTATACACCGTCATCAGCATAAAAACTTCCCCCGCTGCATGCCATTAGCCCATATACGAAGTTTTAACAGGAAAACCACACAATAACAGACTATTAGCCTTCCCTTGAATCCATACCTCCCTGCAGCACTCCTCCTTTTACTTAGCATCAAAGTCTGCTCCAACATGTCGGAGCCCTCCCTGCTCGTCCTCGGCGTTAACAACGGCGCACAGAGGAAGAGCTCATGATCATATCAGAGGATGCTTGATCGGATGTGTGTGAAGGTCCACGCATGATTACATCAGACAACCATGACCACTGCTTCCTCTTCAGTGATGCAGAGGCCCTGACATCATGGTTAAGTCACACTGTGTTTACAGCAGTGCTGATACTTATGAAAATGTGTTTCACCTGAACAGGTGTCATGAACCGCTTGTGTGGTCTGAACAACAATGAGTGGAAAAGGTAAATGGAGTTGAGCTCCGCTGTTCTCAGTCTCTGTCCTGCGCTGCACCAGCTGCACCGTCACCATTTATGCCGCGGCTCTGCTGCTACAGAGCACTCAGGACTCACATGAATTATGAATACAGTACTTTTATCACTTTTGGCAGCCAGGAGAAGATTCACCTTCCAAAGAAATCTATTACTTTGCCAACTTTCTCACAACGAGGTGACAAACGAGGTTTATTTTAAAGAGACGTTGATGTGTACACATGAAACAACGTGAGCGACTGTAAAATCTGTTTCCTCTATCAGGCCTGCACGGCATAATTAAGTAGGGTTGTCAAAAGTATTGGTACTTTTTTAGCAGTACGTGTTCAAAACAACATGATCACCAAAAAAAACAGATCTACAATAAGTATATTCAGTTAATTAAGGTGAGGAGTAACGCAGGTTTGAGTAACACTTTCTGATGTAACACTTTCACGTGTGCCTGTGGACTTTTTATTTTATCATGCATTGAACGAGTTATTGAGCATCATTTTTTAACACTACTCTTCTATATAAATGTTTGTTTACGTGGCTCAGTGTAGGTCTAAAACTGATAGCTGTTATTGATCGATGATTTATGACCGAGCTGAACTGAATCCTCGCCTGCTGCCGCTGTAACTGCAGCTCCGTCTTTGTCTATCGTGTTATTGCTCAATTATAAGACTATAAAAGCCCACTGAGGACGGTCATTAGGAAAATTAACCGCTGCTTGTGTTTACCTTCATAATTGATTGAGCTCAAAGTGAAACAAGGGACCTCGTATCGCGGGTCATTGGGAAAGCTGTGGGCACCGCTCCAAATGAGGTCGACCTCCTGCGGCAGGCAGAGACAGCTGAAGCCATCAGACGCCGAAACACGGAGCTTTGATGAGAGTGTGACCTTTACTACGCAGGTGTCCTGAAACACATGAGCACTGAATGCTTCACCTCCACCGAACGTTTGCCTCGTCTTTTCAATCCCATGACGAGAACGTCTCCGTCTTCACGTTAGCTCCTTTTGTTTTAAGCCCACAGACTCATGGAGCGCCCTGTGCGACGCTACGATGCTACGATGCTATCTGGAGATCAAAGTAGCCGACCGGCTTCTAAACCTCGAGTAGTCAAATTAAATTCAGAGATGGAGAGCCTCAGAAGGCTTTTGATAATCTTCACAGCCTGATGAGATTTCCTCGACAGTAAGTCACGGGAAGAAAAGAAAGAACGAGCGAAGGGGAAGAAGAGCCGAGAGGAGGAGGAAGAGAAGACGAGTGTTCAAAGCAGATTGATCAATCTGTGTTTTGCTCATTTCTTTTCAAACTGCTCTCTCTCAGCATCTCATCGAATCACGCTCCATCTCTTCCCCCTCCACCACCACCACCACCAGTGTTTATAAGTCATCCATCAGATACAGAGACACGTAGATGGAACAAAACTCGTCCCTGTAATTTATTCTGCTGTTTTTTGCCTCCGTTCATTCCTTCTCCTCGGTGATGACATCCATTTGTCAGCTGCCTCGCGTCTTTAAAATGAATCCATTTGCCTCAGAGGCGCTCTGTTTCGGGTTTCCTCATCGCGGAGATGCAGTTTGGCAACAAAAATGCTCAAAGATGGGATGAGAATCGGTGTCGTGATGACTCAGTGGGTTCAACTATATCCTCGCAACATCAAATCTGACTCATGATTTCCTCTGCATGTCATCTGCTCCCCCTCTCTCTAACTGCTGTAATAAAAATATTTGAGAGATGTGAAGTCTAACTTGTTTCAGACGGCTGTTTGAATGCTGCAATTTTTTTTATTTTAAGGTGAAGCCAGGTGTCTTCTTCCTCTGTGTCAGAGAGCCACATAAAAAAAACACATCAGTGTTGCACAGGGCGGCGTGTTCCTTCATTACCACGCACATGTGGAATCATTCACAGCTGAAAATAGTCCCCAGATAATGTATTACTTCCTGTTTGGGAAACTTTTCCGTGAGCAGCTTAAAAAAGAAGCGATATAAGTCATAGAGGACTGAGACAGACACGCTGTTGGTTCAACAGTCATCTCAGATCCAACCGGGTGTCGTCTGATATACGTTTGTGCAGACTGCTGCAACAAATTTAGCAACTTTGTACTCGAGTCATGAGAAAGACATTTCTGTTAATCTATGAATAAAAAGCTCTCCACACGGACTGTCTGCTCAAACATGACTGCAGGTGAGGGACCAAGACTTCACCAGTATGGTTTGGGAACCGGAGGGTGGCCAGTTCAAGTCCAGTCTGGACCGAAATATGGAAGGTGGACTGGTAGCTGGAGAGAACTATGTGTGTGCATGTGTGTCCCGACAGGTGCGAACTGGATGGGTCAAATGCGGGAGAATGATTTCACGTGTACGATGTGATTAATAAAGTTTCTAAAATTATAAAAAAAACACTCCACTGAGGTCACAGCGGATCCCCGTCGTATGATCTGACCTTTGCAGTGAAATTAAGTAGAGAAATAATCAAAACTTTGTGTTCTTGTTTCAGGTGTCAGGAAGGATTGATCTGGCGTCCAGATGACAGAAAGGTAAGTGATGAACTTTATCACACACTCTTCACCAGCGCAGACACACGAGGTGGGATATTTGCCTTGTGGTTTGGTCTGGTTCAGTTTCAGAGACTGAACTCTCTGATCGGATGGATGGAGGTCTGATGACACATTTACGGGGTCGTACGAGCAACTCTGTACACACACGTTTCATGAATCCAGGAATAGTTCCACTCACACACACGTACAGTAGCTGCCCGCCCATCCTCTGATGGAGCTGCCTCTTATCTAACTCGCTGACCACCGACAGTCCAATATGCGTCTGAATAATGGACGTCCATACACTATCAGATCGGGGAGGACATTATCTTGTAGCGGGAGCTGCGGTAATGACAGAGCGTCCACCACGTTCTGTTATCTGAAGGTAAAACTGCATCATTCATCCGCACTCGTCTGCTGCGGGATTCAAACCGATAATAGTAGATAGTTTTAATCCAGATGTTGATTAACGCAGCGGTAATCTGACGCTCGGGGGCTGATGAGCCAATTACAACTCTGATTTCAAGTCGAGCGTCTTTACGCCAGTTCAGCGCGGCTTTGATTTCCGACTTCTTTGTTGAGTTGAGTTTTAAATGTAAAACACGCTTTGGCCTGCAGGATAGATAAAGTTATACTGAATGATGCGACACAAAGGTGACTGAGTCTCTGTCCAACTGATGAAAGTGTTGCAGCGTTTGTGTATCTACAGTAATACGTCTAGTGTCGAGCTTCACGTTAGAAGTTAAACTGGAGAAACAAACAGCAGCTCGCTCTTATTCTGAAGCAGTCACAGGAAATGCAATGTGAGATCTAACGTAATGCTTGAAGCCATCGGCCCACTTATTCACTCAACTGAGTCAAGTTCTTAAGCTCAGCAAGGAGGTGATCTTTGACATTGACCATAGAGGTCTACGGCTCTTCCATCTACTGTTTGGCCCGAGGGGAGCCAGCGTTGTGGGGCAAGAGCAGACTGACGCCTTCCTCGAGACACTTTGCCGAGTTTCCCCCCGGCTGCACTGCCCTGTGGCGCTCGCACCGCTGCTGTACCCTGAAAAACGGGACGTTCTCCTTGTTAACTCAGGGTCGACTCTGACCTGTGGTCCTGTGCTGCTCATCCTCTCTCTCTAGTTTTCTGTCTGTCTTAGACCGTCCCGTCAAATAAAGGATAAATAAAATGATGAGGAACATCCACAGAGAGCTGTGAGATGAAGAGCTGCAGGTGATGGTGCACGCCTCCACCTTCACAACCAGGTGATCAAGTCTTCTCGCCGTGCCTCACGCCGAGTGCAGGATTTTTACAAATTGTTGCCTGACTTCTTCACTAAAATGACAATCCTTTGAATTCTGGGAGTTGTAGTATGAAACCACAGCTGGAATCTTACAGATAACTTGTCCATATTTGACTTTGTTCGTCTCTTTGCTCTAATTGCAGCATAAATGATGAAGCTCTGTGTTTTCGTACAGATGTTTGCTCATGGATGTGACTCTTCTGATCGTCCAGGTGTGTTCTCTGCTGGGTTTACTCAGGTGTGCAGCACAGAGCTGCGTGTTATCCAGCCCTGTGTGGTTTAGCGATGGACAGTGAAGTGTTGAATCTTCTGGTCCTGCAGCTGCTGGGATTCAAACAGCGAGACGAGCCCGTCGGCGAGTTTGACATGTCGGGCTGACGTTCTCATTCAGTCACATCTTCAGGCATGTCTGGCACATCTGTGTGCGAGCGGCACTGTAAGGACTGATGAACGTGATTATTATTAATGAGCTGCGCCCTCTCTCACACGTACCTGAAGTTTAACCTGCTCAGACAGCTCCTCCTCTTCACCATCCTTTATTTCACTTCAGAAGAAGATTCCCGTTTACAGCGATGTTAAATTACAAACGTTATAATCAGTCTTTGTTCCTGGGATAAATAAAAACAGGATGAAGCTTTATTGATCCACAGGACGGACGTTCATCAACTGAACGAGCACCGAACACGACATGTTTACTACCGGAGGCAGCTGTTTTAGTTTGTTTTAGTTTTTAGTTCATTTAAACTCAAAATAGCTAATTATATATTATACTGACAGAAAAGATTAATAGCGCTGACTTTCTAAAACCTTTTCTTTTTATCGGTTAAAGGTGCTTAACATCTTCCATCACATGAAAGCAGCAGTGTGTCTCATCGTTCTGCAGTTAGTCTGTGAAACCCTCCCAGTGTCTGATGTCTGGTGATTTATCACCGAGGTCGAAACTTCCCTTCGCGTTCTCCGACGAGCCAAACCTGCACGAACACTAAAATCCAACCGCCGTGCTTTAAAACGAAGCGTCCGAAGGAGGTGATCGATCGCGTCTTTATTCGGCTGATCTTCTGCTCTCTTCAGCTGCAATAAAACATTAAACACACTGCCGTTAATGTGAGCTGCACACACACCGACACACTCTGCGTCTTTACAGTGTGTGTAGTCTCAGACGTGCCCGGATACACTTCACACTGCATGTATGTTTAAGCATGTATGATCCACTTAAGTGTTACGCACATATAATATAAATATACATGAACTCACACCTACACACACTCCGCTCACTGCATTAAAATATGTTTTATGTATGCTAATGCGTAACACAAGTGTGTACCTGCTCAGTGTGTGTGTGTTTATGCGACGTTAATGAAACATTTAAAGTGTTTTTAAAGAGAGCAGCCGCAGTTTGAATATTTCTAACATGATACTTCGATCTCGAGGTAGACGAGTACTCTAGTGTCAGTTTTATACGTGCAAGTCAAATTAGTAACAATTCATGTGCAGCTTGCTGACTAACATTTCATGTTTTTTAAGTCCACACAGTCGCAGTTTAGGAAGTTGGTTTTTCCAAAACTCAAAAGACAGTGTCAGAGTTTAGTTTGTCCGTTCACAGCTGCTGTAGAAGCTTGGCGGGTTCAACACGGTGGACTCTCACGTGTGACGTCTGTAGATATAAAGGTCTCATTCTAAGGTAACAGAAGCATAACAGTTGTTATTTTTAGCTGATTAAACACTAGTGAAGGCACTTATGAAGACTATATTCCATAAATAGAGCTCTGTCACAGCGGACCTTTCAAACCAGAACAAAGCCACAATTTCTGTGTTTGAACTCATCCTGAATCTGTTTTTAGCGACAGCGTCCGACCTTTTCTGGATTGTTGTTTGTATGTGATGAAAAGAAGTCAGCGTTGACTGTCTTCATACTACATCTCTGACTCTGACTCCATAAATGACCTACAGCGTCATAGTCTGATGAAGAAGGCCGCTCACCAAGCTGCTGTGTAGGTTAGATTCGGGGAGTATGGACTGAACATGACAAGGAAATGTGAGGCAGGAAAACTGGTGTCTTCTTTCTGCAGCGGCTAAAGGTGGAGGCGGCAACTGATGGGTTCTTGTTTCGGTGTGAGCTTTGGCAGATTTCAGGTTTGTTCAACAGAAACAATGTTCTCTGGCCGTGTCTGTTTCAACTGTTGTGTTTTAATATAATATTCCCATCACTGTCATGCACAGTTCACAGTTTATGATCGCCGATCAATATTGGAAAGCAGGCAAACAATAACTGGGAACGAGCCGTGATGTACGAGCAGACTCGAGCAGAAAGACCTTGAACATTTTTATTAGCGATGCAGCAGTGAAGACAGAGAAACGATTAATTCTCTGTTATGTTGCTTAGTGGGACCACGGGGAGGGAGTTAAACAGAAAACAGATGGATCCTATGATGCTTCATTGCACCAATATGTAAGCACCACGTTTAGCTGTGCTGCTGCCTCGGAGAAGTTTATTTATTCACGCAGCCCTGAATGACGGTAAAGAAAGAGAGATCACAGCTTCATACATGAATCAAATAAACAACAGCAAACTAACACACACGTCTGATCTGTTCAGAGAGCTCCTCCTCTGAGGACCAGCACTTTAAAAAACAGGAAAACGTCAATGTGACCCCCTCAAAGGGGGCAGGGCTGTCGACATGATTGGAAACTAATATCGGTACCGTTCATAACAAAGTGGGGACAGATTGTTGAGTGATAGACACAGATGGCATCAGGCAGCAGACCGATAAACCGAGACCGGGATACTGTTGAAATATCAGTTCTCTATTTATCCTCCTCTAGTGGAGTAGCACTATAAGTTTATATACTGTACCAGAAGCATTATGATCCTCTGTTTGACAATGCTGAGCCCGGTTACGTTGGCCACTCACCCAGCTCTGGTTCTGGCATGACACCGGGCCCGCTCTCCCCGTCAGCATTTAATGTTTGGTTACTGGAACAGAAAGTTGTGACCGCTGAAGTGTTGTCTGCAGAATATTTAGAGTTGTGTTGAGATCTTTACAGGTGTGCCATGTTGTGTTAATAATAATAACTCTATCGTCTAACATACAGTGTGTTTAAATAACTATAAAATACATGCTAGTTGTTCCAATATATGCCTTTACCACACTTAAGTTGTCAAGGATGCAATAAATAAGTAAAATATATCTGTTGAAGACTTGCCTCTGGGTGCTGGTCTGGGCTTTGTACAGTCCAGAGGTCTTTGTGTGCATTTATACTCATCAGTAGAAGTCAGGTGTGAGTCCTGCGCTTTGTCCTGAGGGTCGGCTCGCTGTTTTCCATCCTTCTGCTGATTTGAAGCAATTTTTATATTCTCACTTGTTGAGATATTGTATGACGGCGTACACGCAGCGGCAAGCAGCGGCCTGAAAGATCCTTTGCTAACCGCTCCGCAGCGTTCTGTCAGGCGGTAACAGGTCAGCTTGAGTGAGCGACTGAAGCGCAGCCCATCAGTGATCCGCTTTACATGGTGGAAGTAAACGTCAAACCTTCGACAGGCTTTCTGACTTGATTGAGTCTCGGCACTGTTGTCTTGAACAGATTCCAGTGGGTTTATTTTAAGTCCTTAAAGTTTGTTCAAACTCCAGCCAACACAAACCAGTCCTCATCCACACACACACATACACACACACTCAGATGGGCAGATGGGCTCACACCTGTGTACAGACATGTCTGGATATTTAATGTTGAAACACCGTGGACCAACTTGAACCAATCAGAGAGTTTTTTTTTAACAGAGAACTCTGATGTTAAAATCTGTCGTACATCAGATTTACTCTTGTCCGGCCGTTATGTCCATAGAGCTGCTGAGCCGTCGTTGTTTTCAGGGCCTGCTGGTACAGTAGATGTGCTAAGCACTGAAATCCTGATGAAAACACCCATCAATGCACACACATGAGCATGCATGAATGTCTCTCAGCAGCTTAGCTTAGCTTATCTTGGCATAAAGGTTGGGAAATCACCAGCCTGCCTCTGTCTGAAGGTCACAAAGTGGCATCCATCGAATTCGTTTTTATGTGAGTGAAATACTCTCTGTGCAAACGGTCGTCTAGATTTGTGGACTCGTGTCTTTTAGCTCTGGTTTCGTCTCCACCAGCTCCTGAGAAAAGTCTGTGTCTCTGTGTATCTGCTGCATGTTTCACTTTATTCACCAGCTCGTCTCTGACTGTGTCTGTCTGCTGTTTGCTGATTGGCAGGTCGTGTCCAGTCAGTCAATCAGAGCTTGTTAAGTGAAAGTGGAAACAGTGAGCCTGAACCAAACAGGAAGTATCTCAAAGAGGCTAAACATCTCCACAGAGCTGCAGAGTTCTGATTATTCTCGGAGGCTTTTCTCTCTTTTATCAGCTTCGTCAGCTAAAAATAGCTCCTGACTCCGTCCTCCGTCGGCATCGTTATTCCATCTTCAGCTCTTTCCCAACGTCTCGTTCCACCTTTGTTGTTGAAGACAGTCCACCAGTCTGCAGATGACAGGCTGGACTCTGACACCAATTATCCCGTCGAGCTTTTCCAAACCTGCCGCGCCGTTAAAGCGCTCTCTCTCTTTCACTTCCTGTTGACGATGTGTCTGTATCTCTGTTTGTCCTCGTCACTCAACATCGCTCTCCTAACACACTCACAGTTCGTTTGTAGTTTCTCATTTTAGTTTTTAAAAGCAAACAAAGTATGGAAATGTCGCCGCGTTGCTTCAGGTAGAGGTGAGGACATGAAAGAGGAGAAAAAACAACAACCTGTTTTTACAGTCTGCAATAAATACGGTGCAACTTTCTACCTGATTTTACAGTAAAAGGATGCTAGTACTGCTGATGTCATGTTTAAGGCTGACGTGTTATTCCATATTTTAAAATGTCTGTAGCTTTCATGGTGAAAAACTGCCAAACCATGACAGTAAAAGACCGTAAAATATGCCATGAAATATTACGGTTTTTGACTGTATAATTAACAGTCTCTTAATACAAAGTACTACTTTATTCTGTATGAATTCCCTTAAAATGCCACATGAATAAAGGTTTTGTATACGGGAAAACACAGTCACTCTTCACGGTACGTTTTACGGTCTTATACCGTCATGGTTTTGCAGTTTTTCACTGTAAAATCTACATTTTTTTACAGTGCTTTTAGATGCCGTATGGCTGGTTTTGCTCCTCTGAAGCAGGATTTCACAAACCTGCAGCAGTGATTTGCTCTTTGGTCACTGTGCGATTGAGTCCGAACAAAACGCGACAAATAAAATAATTTTATGAAATTCGCTGCTTTAATTCAGATTCTGCGTTTTCCTTTTTTTGTCATATTGCTGCCTTTTTATAGAGCGACTCAGCACCCCAACATGTTTCAGTAATGTTCATGAATAGACCCATCTGCCAGTCATCCATAAAACTGCTGTTTTATATGTAGCTCTCACATTTTAATGGCCAGTTTGCTGTCTGGTCTGAACTGGAAAGGCTTCAGTCTGCAGCAGCATCCAGCATGTGAATGGGTGTAACACGATAACAGACTAGCTTACTACTGTGTGTGTTCCTTTGCAGTTTGAAATGTCTTATTCAATAATAGTAATCTGGAGCACTTTTCACAAAAAATCAGGTTATAAAACAAAATCAAAAGAAAGGAAATGAATAAAGGATGCTCTGTGATGAAAGTCTGTTTTTAAGAAGGACTTAAAGGAGATCAGTGACTCAGCTGACCTGATTTCCTCGGGCAGATTGTTCTCAGAGTCTCAGGACCCCGACTGCAAACGCCCCTTCAGTTTTCAGTCGGGCCTCTGGAGTAAAACAAAAGCTTTTTGCCTCGAGGATCTCAAAGTACGAGCCGGCGTATGCGATACTAAGAGGTCAGAAACATACGGAGAGAGAGGCGGTCGAATCGAACGTGAACATAAACACAAACACGCCGTCGTTACACAATCCACTGACGACCGTGTGAACGTAGATTTTCATTTCTGGTGTCTGCTGTGCCTCATTACAGAGTTATAGGTTGATTTTGTGAGCTTGCTTCTGTGTTTATTCTTTCCCATCATTTCAGATACATTTACTTAGAATTATCCAGAAGTTTGAGTCCCCCCTCTAAAACTTAAAAGATTTATTCAAAGTAAGAAAACTTTATTTTCTCTGTGGGATGAACGCCACGAGTTGTGATACACAGATTACAGCCCCGCATTACGAGGCTCGATTAGCTTCAGTCAGTTACTTCTTGAGGAAACCTGTCCCGGCTGCCCTGCAGGTCACAGCAGGATGAAGTCTGTTTTGTCGTCCAGGTGTGCCGATTTGTTAGTCTGCATAGTTTTCCATAACACAGCCCAATGGTCTATAAATGAGAGGTAGAGGCTAAGAGTTGGCATATGGTAAGAAAGTAAAACAGGAGGAGGCCGGAGTGATGGAGGGGGGAAAAAATCAATCAGCACGAGCAGCAGCAGCTGTTTACAGCAGGTCACATCAGACAGGAAGCAGCAGTGTGATGATCAGCAGACCGACGTGTTGCTTAGATGGGATTAGTGAATGTAGTTAGTGACTGGGCTGCTCATTCAGGGTGTTCAGGTGAAGACAAGAAGCAGTTAAACGGTGACAGTGAAGTGAACTGCAGCCAACTGTAGCTGCTGTTAGCTGATGTTAGCTCAGTTTGTTAGCTGGACTGTGAGCTCAGAGCACCGGGAAGAAGAAGAGGAGGTCCACAGGCCCAGCAGTCAGCCGCTTTTATGGACATAACGGCAGAGACATAATGACGAGTAAATCTGGGACTGACTTTTAGTCGCAGGTGAGAAATTTTAGACGAATTTAAAAGTCAAGGATTGCAGGTTTTGGCCGTTCCCATCATTTAAATAAAGCGATACGTTCCCTTGATACAGGTTATAGATGTAGGTTTTAGTGTGAGGCGCTGTTGGGACAGATTTGCCTCCACCACACATGTTATTACTCCCCCTTTCAGCCGGAGCCACAGGACACAATCAGAGCGGCTATTTAGCAAGCATGTCCTGTAATGGACGTCGCCCGCGCTGCCTCGGAGAAACCGCGGCACAAAACCCGATAATTGAACTCTGTATGTAATTAGATTAAATGTGCTCGCTCTGGTTCAAAGTTATTTCAGCAATTCATAAAAAAATCACATTAAACTGGCAGTTACACTAAATCTATTAGTGATTATAGTAATTGTAAGCATCAGTCTGTGTTATTAGAGGTGAGCTTTTTGCCTTCAGTGAGCACCCATTATCCGTTTCATCTCCCTCTGTGCCCACCCATTGCTTTCAATTTACCAACACACACATGCAGTTAAGCAGATCTACACACACACACACACACCTAGTCTCTTGTGTAATTCTTTTTGAAGCGCACACACATTTCCGCACACAGATAGCGATCGTGCCTCACTTGCGTTCACTTGTTAGCGTTAGCATCAGGTATGTGGCGGCCCCTGCCTCCGCCTTTAATTGCGTTCCCCTTGGCTCCGCTCGCCTCGCCTGGAGAGTCAACAATCCTCCTCGTGCCTTTGATCTTAACGAGCCTTATTAACTACCATGGCAACTGCAGGGGATTCTGGGACGGCGGTGCCGTTGGGCCCTTTATTATTGGACAGGAACGACGGGGGCACGCACCGCTGCTGGAGGGACGGCTTCAGATTAGGAGGGATTGTGAATCACAATAGCTGCTTCAAAATATCTCTGAGCTAATTGTAACAACTCGGGTTGTTTTTATTAGTTCATTTTATTTCCTGTAAATCAGTGATTTTAGTTTGGTGGTAATAATGCAGAGGGAGTTTGAAAAGTTGTCTAAGTGGAGATGCTATGTCCGATTTAATGTGCCTGCCGGGTCCGAGGAATCGATCGAGCTCTGCTCTGGCTTTTGAGGCTTGGTTAATGTCATACAGGGCGAAGCAAGATGAGGAGTTTATCTGGTTAACTGTCGGCCGAACACAAGGATACAGTTTGGTTAATTAACATCTGCCCAATTAAACAGAACCATCGAATTGTGTCACGCATTTTAACTGAATTTCAAGTCATTTGTCCAATGAACTGTGTGGAGCCATCAGGGATGAATCCAGTGAAGAAACAGCTGTTCAGTCATGTGACCGTCACAATTTATCATCAACCTTTGCCAACGCGATACTAAAAAATGTGTTTAAATGAGATAAATTTGGGTTTTCGACTGTGGTCTTGTGGTACTTTTTAGAATCTTCAGACACAAAATTGGCAAACAGAGCTAATATCCGTCTGATTATCAGGATAGAAGATGGAGCTGATTAATCAGTTGAAGAGTAAATCAGTCAGTTGCAGAAGGTAAATCAACGACTAGTTTGATGGTCTAGTTTCTGGCTGCAGTTTCACATATTACAGTTTCATCAAGCCAAAGAACATCTCTGATTTCAGCGTCTGAAACATGATTAGAAAGTGAAGATTTTCAGATTTCAGGCTGCTGGTTGGAAAGTTTTGATTGACATTTTTCTGAATTTTCAAACCTTTCAAAAGCCAAACAGTTCATCAGGAACATAACTGGCGGATAAAAGTGGTTTGGATCATGTAAAGTCGGCCGTCTACCATCCAGTACACGGACATTCGGGTCGTCCGCTCTTCAAAACGAGCTTTTTAAAAAGAACTTTGGAGCTGGAAGCTGCTCGCTAACGCATTAATAATGAATGGAAATTGCAGCAGCATATTAATTGCACTGGAATTCTTTGATGGGATTCCCAACAGGATTCCTGACAGTCTATTATGTCTTCCATCAGTGCGGCTCAGGGAAACATGAGGCGACTGTTAAACAGAACTGAGGCACTAATGTGTCTCCGCGTCCTGATGAGTGTCAGCGTGAGGCTCGTCTATCCGCAAACATCAGCGCCTGATACATTTTACATGTAACCTCTGGGCTGACGCATCGACGGAGCTTCATTTTCCATTTCATCTTCAGCTATTGTTGCAGTTATGTGCATTGTTTATGTAATATCTCCTTTTATTTGTTCAGCGTTCGTCTTTAGACGTAAATGTCAGTCATCTATGTCTTCCACACATCCTCTGCAGACTACTTAACATTTTTAAATGTCGTATTTAATTGCTTGATTAGTCAGTTGATTTTTATTGTTTGATATTTTAGGACTTTTTGAACTTTTAAGTGCTGCCTCTTTGTCTAACATCGCCGTCTGCTTGCTGAATTGTTGCATATTTCACTGCAGTTAACTCATTTAACTGTAGTACAAGGAGTCTGTAACTCAGGAACAAAGATGAGAAGATTGGCTTTTTCGTTATACTAATCCCTAACATCTACCATCGGGTCAGAGTTAGTCAGATTTACCTGGAAGTTAACGAAACTAAGCCGTGGAAACGCTACCACTTTTGTCCAAAGAAGTAGAATCATCTGAAAATTGTGGAAGTTTGTCACGAATATTGATTGCCAGTAGCACCCCTACACCACCATGCAGCTAGCTATGAGGGTCTACTTTCTCGTTAACACCAAACACCAAACACAACTTCTGAACCAGCAGTGAGCAGTCTAACAGGGAATCCAGTGGCCTACTGAGGTGGTTTTCTTGCCGGTGTAGGTACCAGATCAACTCGGGCTCCTTCGTCTACTGACGACGTCAACGAATGGGAGAACAACTAGATAAACCCTGTATATTGGAGAGTGATTGTGATTGGCTGTAGTCATAGCAACTGGATAAACTCTGTACGTCCATCGGAGAGTTGACGTACAGAGTACTATCTATCTATCTATCTATCTATCTATCTATCTATCTATCTATCTATCTATCTATCTATCTATCTATCTATCTATCTATCTATCTGAGCTGAGAAACACGTCACATTTGATGAGCTTGAACGGTCAGTTTGGTTCACTTACACGGTTTGGGTAACGTGACTTAGAAAGACGTTAAAGGCGGGACATGAACAGCAGCATTCTGGGTAAGTCCTGGGAGTCCTGCATCTGTTTGACCCATCCATCCATCCAAACTATCCATCTATATGGGGACTTATGTGCTTGCTACCACAGTTAGCGGTTCACTACTTAACAGTCTGTAAATCACCGTGGTAGTTCTCGATGATTCTCACGTTAGCTACGTTAGCATGTGGTTAGGCTAAAGCTAACTGTCCACCCGGAAGGAAAGGTGAGTTTTTATGGACGTAGATTTAGAGATCTGCATTCAGACATTTGTACGTGGCGTGTGGTGACTGAGGTGAAATCTGTGATGCGCATTTAGCCAGTCAGTAAAAGAGTCAGTGAAGCAGTCAGGCGGTAAAACAGTCAGCGGGTGGAGCAGTCAGTCGTTCAGACATTCAGGTTGAGATGGTGGTAATTGTGGTCCTCTGCCTGCTGATAGCTGCTCTCATCATTTCTATCTCTGAGCCCATTTACACAGCCGTGTTTCACATTTAGCTCTGATAGGCTGTAATACTCTGTGACACACACACACACACACACACACACACACACACACACACACACACACACACTAATGCACTGTGCAAGCTCAGAACAGTCTGCTGAGCCACAACAGCACATAAAACGTTATTTCACACACACTTTACTCTCACTCTTTCTCTGTTTTACACACACACACACACACACACACACACACACACACACACACTGTCTATGTATCCAAAGTAACTCACAGTTTTTCAGTCAAAGACGATTTGCTTCATTTCTTTGTAGTTTGAATATTTTTGTGGTCATTATTTTGTCTCTATCAGAGCTTTAACAGCAGACAGACGACAGGAAGTGAGAGGAGTGTGAGACGAGGAGCGACAAACGTGCTCGACCAAACTCAAACTAAAGATGTTCTGGTTCTGGGTTTGGTACCTTCAATCAGAGACCATCAGGGCTCAGTCCAACATGACAGCTTGGTGAAAGCTGCTGCTCTTCAAACACAGACGCTTCAGGTAGCTTTCTAAGATCATTTCTGTAGGCAGTAGATGAGGTACTATAACAAGCATATAAGTTCCCATGTAGATTATGTTTTGGTGAACAAACGCAGGACTCTTACCCAGAATGCTGCTGTTCATGTCCCGCCTGCTTTATTTTGAAAGTCTAACTCATTGTCGCTAACCAAAATGATGCTACAGCGTCCTAGTTTGAAGTTTGGAGCGACTGATCGAGCTGCAGTTTTTGATGAGATGTTTTGGTTTGAACCAGCAGTGAGCAGTCTGGCAGTGAATACGGTATACTGAGGTGGTTTACTTGCCAGTTGGTGAGTGAACTCATGGAGTCTGACAGTGGTCAGGTATCTGCAGCTCTCTATTACCTGATATAAGCTTTAACAGAGTGTGGGAGCACTCTTTTCCCTCCCAGCGGGCTCACTTCGTCATCATCTCTCTCTGTATGTTACAGTAGGAAGGAATTAGAAATGATTAGCACAGACTCAGATGTTCGGGGATTAAAAGGTGCATCAGAGCAGAGGAGCAGCAAATTGTTGTTATTAAGAGGAGGAGGAAGGAGGAGCACGAGGCAGGTCGTGATGTGTCGGGTTCTCCTCTGTTAGCGAGACATCCGAGCCCGAGAACAAATTCAGATTTTCTGTGTTTGACTGGACAGAAATGGTCGTTAAAGGCCGTTTAGACTCAGTTATCTGGAACCATCCATCCATTTTCCATAACCACTTATGCTCATCACAGGGCTGGTGCTGGTCGACAGGCGGCTGCAACCTGGGCAGGTCGACAGTTCATCGCCGGATGTCTTAAATCCTCTCATTGTGTATCATCGTCAAGTGGATCTTCATTGTGCAGAGTTTATTTCCAGGAATCCTCAAACACATTTACTCCTGGTGTTAAAATAAGGTTCATATCCGAACACGTGATCCGCATAATAAACAAGCCAATCCTCGTTAAGATCTGATCTTTGTCCTCCAGGACAAAACCTTTGCGTTGACAATGTGAGGTGGCAGCAAATTCAAAGTTTTCTGAGCCGTTTGTGAACCATGTGGATCAGATCACAGCCCGTCCTCTCTTTGGTGCATTCACAGACACGATCTGATTTCAGACTGCTCACCTAAAATTCATTTCTCACCCACATGGATCAAGAAAAGATTTAATCTGCTGCACAGCAATGAAGATTTTGAACTTTTTGTAAGTCATGACTGAATTTTCCTGAAAGTATTTTAGCTTCATGCTCATACTCTACAACCTACATGTACGAGAACCTCAAGATAATGTGATTTAACATCAGTATGGATAAACATACATGATAATGTATGACAGCATTTGTCCTGAAATCAAATTCTTCGGTTCTTACTGCTGAACTCTGTTAAATGAAATGTATCATGGCCTCTTAGAAATGAGACAAAGGTGAAAACAAGGTCACTCCTGACCTGTTCTCAGACCGCTGATGAATGAAGCTCTGCAGAAATATCGATCGCTTCAACGCGGCCAACGTATGTTCTGCTGTGGCTGCAAAACAAACATGCAAATTTCAATTTCACTTTGAGTATCTGGCACACGACTGAGGAGGAGGAGGAGGAGGAGGAGGACAGAGGACATGCATGGGAGGAGGAGGGAGGACAGAATTAGAGGATTTTGGAGCGAAGCCGTGGAGCGGTCCGGCCATGACTGTGTCTTGGCCTACAAAGTGAGAGAGGAGAGGATGAATGCAGCCTTTTGAATGGCAGTAAACGGAGCCGGCAGCCTCTGGACTGCAGACAGAGAACTACAGCCAAGTACTGACCCAGCTGACAGCTAGCTGCCAGATGGTGCTAGCTAGCTAGCTAGCTAGCTAGCAGCACTGGGTCAAATTTCTGCTGGAGAGTTCAGCTCCAGTCTGGACTCGGCTCGATCACTTAGTACAATTCAATTAGCAGTCGAGCTCACACACACACGACCAGTCTTATATGAAGTGTGTGTGCATGTTTGTATCTGGGTAACCTTTAAGTTTTAACCACAGACTGTCTAAAACCTGGACTAGTCTCCGTGACTCTCTGGGTGTTGGACACATTTCTGCAGATTGAAACCACGTGTGCACGTCCAGGTCTGGATCAGTATTTCCTGATTCCAGCTGTTTGTAAACTGTCACGGAGAAGTCGAGACGTCGGCACACCTGCCTCGAAGGTAGAAGAAGACAAAAACCTGTCGCTGCTTCTGCCAAAGACTCTTCTGGAAAGCTGCCTGTAACATTATTCACAAATAACTCAGAGCAGCGCCCGACACACTGCTGCTCGTATTGAACATTTACTTACGATGGTGAACTGTATTCAGTCCAACGCTTCAAAGCAGTCACACAATGAAAATAAAAACATCGTCCAGGTGGATATGAACCAAAATACACCAAAGAACCTAAATTATCATCAGAAAGCAGCAAAATATAAAAGCATCTGACAGAGTTTAACCTGGAACCAAACCAGCAGTGAGCAGTGTAACAGGAATACAGCCGCCTACAACACAAAAAAACATCTGACAGAGTCGATCTAAATTTAGACTGTGTGTAGTTATTGTGTTGTTAAAGTACTAACACACACACACACACATCCATCATCCTTCAAACACCGGCAGAGTCTCGACATCACGACCTGCATTGATTTTTACTCCAGGCGTTTGTTTTTTTCCTCATGTTATTACAGATAATAATAATAACAGAGCGTCGCCGTCACCTTCATCATCAGGTCACTATGTTTCAGCACAGGTGGAGTCTCTGTGGTAAAGGCTGGAAAAGGTGTAGGATGATCACGATCACCTGTCGTCATGGTTACAATAAAAAGACAGGTGTCCTACTTGAATTAGCGATTAGCCATTTTGAAGGAAGTACGTCCACGGACATTGAGATGTTGCAATAATTTAATCATCCGTCAGCTAAAGAAGAATTTAAAATATAATTTACTGGTCGCTAATTCTGCCGTAACATCGCGTGACGTGAAGTGTATGAAGTGTAGTTTTGTGGCACTGGCTGACACGAAGCTGTCGTTCTCTTTCAGACTAAAGATAAAAGGTAAAACTTTCTGTCAATCAATCAGTCGATTAATCTACTTCCTGTTTCAATCACTGAATTAGCACTTTAATTATTGGTAAATCTTATTAATGAGATTGATTTCTTTAGACTAACGGCTCCCAGAGTTCCTCTGACATCTGACCTCCCTCCATGGATCAATAGAGATTCACATCATGCTAACAGCTAACGTGTGTGTGTGTGTGTGTGTGTGTGTGTGTGTCTGGGAGCTGCGTACTGTCAGCTTCACTGTTTGTCCGGCTGCCGTCCATCACGTCTGACACTGTTAATGGGCTTTAAACACTGACTGACACATCTGGCATCAACACCGTGACACGTGACGACAACAACAGTGACAGACACACACACCTCACACAAGCCGACAGCAGCTGGACGTATTACTGTGGTCAGTTAGCTCCAGATCATGGTGTGTGTGTGTGTGTCTGTGTGTGTGTGTGAACGTCAACACATCGACTTTGAGCTCTGACAGAAGAATGACTTCACAGGACGAAACATTCATAAAGTGAAGAGTTCAAATAAGACGTTCTACGTACCTTAAGTACGTTATGTAAATGAACTTATGTAGCCTTGATTCTCCTCCACATGTGGACTTTATACTACATCACCTGACTTTAACAGCACGTCAGACCATGAAGCTACACCAGCGTCCGGACACGACACGAGTGTTTGAAGCGTAGAGCCACTGATTCACATTTCTACACGGCTACAACATGCAGTGACTGGAGAGTTTTCCACTCTGCTCTGTGGAGAATATGCAGGATTTGTTTGAAAGATGCCACGACGGTCTGCACAGAGCAGAGCTGATGAAGCTGGCAGGAAGTCAGACTCAGAAACAGCATGGATAATCCGGTTGATTTTCAAAATAAAACATCCTGCACGGATTCCAGATCATAAAAACAGAAAAACGATTCAACTACATAGCTACTAAAAATGACCAAATCTGGACAAACAGAGCCCAGAGGTCATTTTAGCAGCTGAACTTTCAAAGTTTGTTGCTGCACAGTGACTAAATATTGGTTTTTAACTGATATTTTCGATATGTGGCAAGTGTGACAGCATATTCATTGTGTTGCTGTGCAGTGGTTAAATCCTTTAAACATCAGTGTTATTGTGAGATAACACCACAGTGACTTTGCATGATTTAAAATATGAATGAGGCATGTCACAGCCCGTAAACAGAGGAAGCACGGCATTGATGTAAAGCGGAAGATAACGTCGGTCCACGTTATTAGCAGCGTTTCCTGACAGTTGTACAAACTGAGGTCGATACTTTGAAGTCACTAATGAGCTCAGACTCTGTCCGCTCCGTGTAATCTGTTCCAGCTCGGCCCACGCTGATGTGAAAAGATGATGATGCCTCATAAAAGGCAGCGGTGATGAATTGGACCTGGCTGTGCTGATAAGCAGGGCAGCGCCCGGCTGATGAGCCTCTTGTTTCATATAATGAGTTTTATTGACACGGGTGGCTCGGCGTGATTAGCGCCGCCAATAGACAAACAATTGTCTGATCTCATATCGGACGGCAGCTGAAGGCGAGCGGGAGGACGGAGAAGAGACGAGTCAGCACTCAGTGACGCGTCAGTGTCCTCCAGGAACAACTGCTGCTTCTTCTACTGCTGATGGTGATGATTACTTTAGCAGTGAATGTTGCACTTTACAGAGAACACTGAGAGCTTAATGTGTCTGAATGCTGAGCTCACAGGAGGTGAAGCAGATGTAGAAACGTTTAAGAGAAGGACAACACCACAGTTTGGGCTGTCGCGGTTCATATCAGGTCTTCTCTGCTCGTGCAGACGGCGACACATTAGTCGACCACAGTGAGATTTTAATGGTGGAGACATCAAAGTGTCTTAAGTGTTATATTATGATACAATGTATGAACAGAAACTAAATTCAGGAACAAAAAGTATTATTAAATCGTGTGTTTCATCTTATTTTAGCGTCATCTGATGGTGTTTGTATTTCCCAGAATGCTCTTTGGCCATCCCTTTAAAGTCGTATGACCACATTTTTATTTGTCTGCACCACAGGACCTGGGAAGGATTGTACTTCTCAGAACAGAGTACTCTGCCAGCACCTTCAGAAGTGTACGATGATTGGTCGAACAGTTTTTAACAGCCTGTAGCGGTCCGTTGAAGACGAATGGGCCGACAGTGAAGCTTTAGACTTTGTGTGTAGCGCTGAAAGTGAATGCGATGTTGCTACACCAGCAGCTGGCCGGCTTATGGAGCTCCCCGGTTGGCTGTTGCTCTCAGGAAGGAGCGGTCCAAAAATGGCCACATTGTCCTGACTGCAATGCATTCTGGTCCACTTCTCCTGTCTCTTGTATTTAGTGTGACGTCTGACTCGATGTCCGTGTCACTGCGGCGCTCACCCTGCTGCCTGTCAGCCAATGATACGATGACATATTACAGTGTGATGACACGTGACCCGTCTCCTCACCTTCCACGCGTCGTACGGCGGCCATCGATTGTTGGCTGACATTTGGAGACATGACAACAGCTTACACAGCAGGTGCCTCCACTGCGATCTGGCTCCCAGCTAATTGGCTGAAGAAGTCCCGGTCTCTCGGCGACAGCCAATGACGTGTGAAGGGGAGACGACTGCTGACTGGGGCGGTGCATCAGACTGACAGATGGACGCTACACACACCAACACACACACACACATAACGTCCACTCTTTACTGTATATAAGTGTGAAGCCGAGCCGTGACCGCTGATGATGATGATGATGACGATGTAACGGCGGTGACAGGAAGCAGATGTTGTTTCTGATGCTGATGAGAGAAAGTGGAGCCATTTATCAGCCACAGGTCTGCCTCTGAGCGACAACACCACCTCATTCCCTCGCCTTCAATTGATGTCACAACCTCCATCTGTGGCCGCTGTGCTCTGGTCATTTCTTATTCTTCGTCACTCGCAGCTCCAGGCTCAGGATTTCTAGTTTTTTTTCTGACGATACCTCACACATGAAAGATGTTTCTGACTTTACAGATACGAAAAGATGAATTTTACATAAATATGTTTGTTTAGCATGTTTTCAGGGATCCAGTCTGACTTTTTCTGTCCTGTTGCTGATTCTCATAACCAAATATCAAAAAGATACCAGCTGATGGAAGTAGTGTGCACCGGTCATGCTTGCTCGACCAATAAGCTGTTACCAATAAGTTTCTTTCTAGACTCAAACACTGTGGTTAGCTCGGTCAGCCGTGTAGCTAACTGAACTGACTCAGCCCGGGATGCCAGGAGCCAAACCCGGCAAGAAAACCACCTCGGTAGGCTGCTGTGTTCACTGTTAGACTGGACACTGCTGGTTCAGAGGTTCTGTTGCTGTGTTCACTGTTAGACTGGACACTGCTGGTTCAGAGGTTCTGTTGCTGTGTTCACTGTTAGACTGGACACTGCTGGTTCAGAGGTTCTGTTGCTGTGTTCACTGTTAGACTGGACACTGCTGGTTCAGAGGTTCTGTTGCTGTGTTCACTGTTAGACTGGACACTGCTGGTTCAGAGGTTCTGTTGCTGTGCTCACTGTTAGACTGGACACTGCTGGTTCAGAGGTTCTGTTGCTGTACTCACTGTTAGACTGGACACTGCTGGTTCAGAGGTTCTGTTGCTGTGTTCACTGTTAGACTGGACACTGCTGGTTCGGAAGTTGTGTTCGGTCATGGGGACTAAAGATGGTGACAAAAGCACAGAACAGATTACTTTCTCTTCAAAATAAAAGCATTTCCTGTTGACACGGTCCTTAGTAATGCAGAATTATTTCCATTAACAGGTTAAAACATATTTCTCACATTCTGCCAATAATGTATGTATGATATGTTTTAACACCACGGTCTGTGTCGACACCAAATTTAAATGTTCACGACTAAAAGAAGAAACTTCAAAGACAAACCAACACTTTGATATATTATTTAGTACTAGTTTGACACTCTGTGTGGTTTGATCACAAACAACTCTGCAGTGATGTTGAACTCATAGTTCCCCATTTTTCATTAATTTTTGGGCCACAGGGACTTGTTTTGGGAACCGGAGGGTGGCTGGCTCCAGCACAGACCACAGAATGAACCATGGACAGGTAGCTGTGTCTGTTTACCTCCTGGCTGCTGTCAAACTGCAAGGTACCACCAAGGCTCATAGCATGTCTATAAACCCTTTGTGTGTGTTTGTGGTTGTATTTCAGGCCTGTATCTGTAAAATTTCCCCCATCAAGGGATCGATAGATTTAATCTTCTTCTCCTTCTTCAGTTCAAATGTTACTCAAACCTGATTGGCAGATAACATGTCTGAGCGTTGGAGATGATTGGGTAAATGTGTTTTGCAGGCTTGAGTCAGACACAGAAAGTCCATCAATAAAAGACAATTTCCCACCATTCAGTTCAACAGATGTACACACACAAAAAAACCCCTTTGTGAAGCTTGAAAAGCCACATTTAAAGTAGGTCAGTGTTTCATTGACTTTTTCAGGTCAGGTTGTTTTGTCATGTGACGTATCTGTTATTTTAGAAAATGACGTTATACAGTATTTTAGTGCGCATGTTTCTGTCACATGCAGTAAATGAATCAAAGGACAGTACGTGTGTTCTTCTTGTGTAACTAGTCAGCTGTGATTTGAAGTGAACTGGTTGATTGTGTTTGGACTCTTTTAGATCAGTTTAACAAGCTGGTATCATCCTGGTCACTTTAAAGTCACTGGGACAATCTGACAGTGGAGCCGGGCGTCTCACGCCGCAATGCTGTTTTGGTCCGTCCTCCATGGGACTTCAAACCACACCAGGAGTGTTTCAGAAGCCCGCCAGACTTTAACTTGCTCAGATTTGGTCATTTTTCTGGTTTATGTGCTTCTAAATATGTAAATATCTAGCTGAGCCGAGTGGAGAGCCGCTTCTGAACCTACCACTGGGCTTCCTGTGGCATTTGAAACATTGACTAGAACCACCAGGATTAGATCGTTGGCCGTTACAGGTCAAACCAAAACATTTCAGTTTCACCTTTAAACACAGCACAAGTTTTATTGAACTGCCATTAGATTATCTAAAGGCTGCAGAAGGAAGTGAAACATGCAGAGAAAGAGAGTCGATGTATGTTGGAGTGTCTTCTAAGACATAAAGTTTTCGTGACCACCTCCGGAGGTCGATCAGATCTGCAGTGCGTCCTGGCGTCCTTTTTTAAAGTGAGGTGTAAAGAGTTTGTCAGTTGCTGTTGTCCACTCTCCTCTGTGGGGTTTCTTCTTCTTTTGCACTCGCGTGTCAAAGACAAGCAAACAACCAAGATCCTGACAGCAAACTCTGTGAATCCGTTGTTCTAATTAAAGTGAACATCCAGGTGTAAAACCTCCAGACAGCTGCACTGCAACACCTGCAGTGATGTAGCACTTTCTTCAGATCCGTGTTTGTTTTTTTCAGCTCTGCGGCGAGAACACCGAGCTCAGACACGCAGCACATCCACCGCTGTTAAGTGTTGTGTAAAAGCTCTTCTTTACCTGCAGGCCAGAGTCTCACCTGAGTACATCCAGTACTGTGATTAGAGCTACTTCACTCATGCTAATGCTGCTCGTAGCTTTATTCATCACTGTCGTACCCACAATCACAGCGCTGAAGGTCCTTCAGGTAATATATTGAAACTATATGAATATTTCTATAATATTCTCACCTCAGCACCTCAGTCTAATGATACTGTACTTCTCCAACTTGTTATATATATTATTCATATTTCATTTTGATTTGATGGCAGTTAAGGGCCGGACAGTTTTCTCTCTGGAGCAATAAAATGTCAAAATCAATCAGTAAAAACTGTAAATCAATTATGAGGTGACATGCAAGGGAAAAGGCCGAGTGAGACCGGATTACCGCCGCCGTGACGACGGAAAAATCAGACTTAAAAAGTAGAAAGAAAGCGAGACAGATGAAAGGAGTTAATCTGGAAGAGGAGCAGACACACAGGAGTCGACAGAAAAAGTTAGAAAGTGAGACATAAAAGCAGAAAGTGAAGTTGGATGTTGTTTGGAAAAAGCTCGCAGCCGGAAGAGATGAGGCTGTCTGTTAGCTGTAGATAAATGTCACCTGAACTACATGACGCAAGTCGTTGTATTGTAGGTAGTTTAAGTTGTCGCCAAAAACCAGAACCAGAAATATACATCGTTACGTTGATATCTATGATTTTATTTTGGCGGGTTTCCCCTCGGTTTCCTCTGTAAATCTAAAGACAAAGCGTCCCCGGGTTTCTTCTGGAAGCTGTCAGATTGTGTTGTGAGGGAGATCCTGACCCACCGTGCAGAGTGGAAAGAGACAAAGACATTGTGAGTTCATGATCACATCATCACCATCAGTAAACAGAGGGACGTACCGAGGGCTGCAACGATTCCTCGAGTACCTCGATTACAAAAAATGATCGAAGAATTTCCTCTGCCTTTAAATTCACGAATATTCGAAGGAATACTTGATTACCAAAATATTCGATAGCTGCAGTAGTCCTAGACTTACCCGGCTCTCACTGCCTAGATGGAGGCTGTTTTCTGAGGGAGTGTTCGCCAAAGAGTCGGCAGGGAGGACTGACTTAAATTTGAAGATCTCTGTCAAAGACACAACCTACTACCACGTTACTGTAGTTTGGTACAATGATGTGGGTTGCTTGAAATTTCATCACATAATCACCGTAGATAAATGCAGAATGTACCCGGCTCTAGGGGACAGTCTTTCTCGCCAAAGAGTCGGTAGGGAGGACTGACGATCACAGTGACTTTTCCACATACAGATTGGTCAATTTTAAAGTGTTAAATCATTTGAGTGACAGCTCTCAGTGAACTGCAACATCATTCAAGAACTCTACTGGAGCCTCGAGGGGTACGATCACATCCGTGGCAGGATTTCTTATAATGCAGGTGTAAATGTACTCATTGCAACCAGTTTGGCTGGACCACACCTGGAGGAGGCTCAACTGGCTTTACGTGTCGGGTATCAACAAAGGTTTAATGACATCTGCAGTCTGTGGAAAGATCCTTGATTGAATCTTGGTTCTCTTTCAATCCCTCAGCTAAAGCCTCAACATCTTTTTGTATCTGAGTGTTTCTTTAGTTTGCAGAGGACAGCGACAGTTCAAGCTACAAGGTCATCTCCATCGCTATATTTTTGGGCGGTGGTAGGACCTCATTACACAACTGCAACCTTTATATTGCAATTCTCAGTTATGCTTTGTGGTTAAGAGACGTCACACGGCTTTTAAAACTAGATAAACTTCGCCGAATCAAAGCTTTGAATCTCCTCATGCAGGATTCAAACTGTTTAAACTGTTCTGGTCACGAAGCATCAGTGAAGCTTTTTCATTTCATTTAAATCTGAAGAAACTTAAAAAAACTTCCTTTCTGTCTTTTGTGTTTCTGTATTTGATCTTCTGTCAGCATTGTATTATTGTTTTATATTTTTCAAAGTTTTGTCTGTAAAACATAAAAATGTTAACTGGAAGCCACAAAACAGAAAAAAAGAACAAACAAACCAGAGATGAAAAAAAATAAAATGTTTCCCAAAGATGCTGTCTCTGCAAAATAAAGTCAGAGAGAAAATATTTCATCCAGACAGAAAGTTTATTATGAGGAACAAAGAGGAAAACAAAACACAACAGAGCGGCGTGTTAAGTGCCGTGAATTTTTGATATCTTTGCATCCAAACTGACTTTTACTGTTACATGAATTTGAGGTTTCAGACATTACATTGGAAACCTGAACTCCGGTCCGTCTGGTTTCATTTCCTCGGTTGGTTCCGGTGGTTCATCGTGGCGATGAATAATAAAATATGTCTGATAGTTGGTTCTATAGTTTGGTGTGGTCTGCAGTCAAACTGCAGTAATGTGTTTTAATGAGTCTGGCTGTCGTTCTGAGGCTGTTTTATTGTTTTTTAAATGTCAGATTGTTAATGAGGCGTTTGCTCGTATGACCTTGGTGTTTGGTTTGCATTCAGCTGTGAAGAAGTAATATGTTTTAATGAGTCCAAGTGGAGCTCAGGGACTTTCCTGACCAGAAAAGGTTAAGGACCCCCGATCCAACAGGGATGACAGCCTCTATTAGACTTTTAATGGGTCCCAAACAACTCAAGAATCTCCATTAGCTCACTGTTGATTCAGCTTCATGGTCACCAACACGTCTATGAATTATCTACGTGTCAGATTTGTGGTTAGATGTCGGCTTCAGGTTTTATTGCTCCTTAATGGAGGGCAAATCTTCAGATATTTGAATGAATAATCTTTTAAATGTACGACACACCAACAGTCCAATTATCGAAGATGCTCAGCGAGATATTCAATCATATGTCAATCTCTCCAAGGCCGCCAGACTTCATTGACATAAAACATAATTTTCCTCGAAGAACACTGAGTGGCTGATTCACCACTGCTTCTACAAACTAGCAAGGCACAGTACCATGGAATAGTACTTCATACAACCCGTCTTCATATAACATTAACTATCACATGCAGTATTTACTAAACCAACAAGGCCAGGGCCCCTCTGAGACCCACCACCCATCAACCCCACGACTACGTCACATTAATGTAAGGTCTGCTGATTGTGTACGTTACAATAACGCACACCTTTTGATTGTTTACTGCACAAAACTGTACAGCTCTTTTCATTTTAAAAACATATTATGGATATATTTATATCTTCTAAATATTTTTGAAGTGATCCAAAAGGTGTTATTAGAAGGTGTGCAGGTAATGTAATGTAGGATCTGGGGTGAAGAGTTAAAGTTAGTGTCAGAGGAGGCTGAAGAGGAGGAGGAGGAGGAGGAGGTTAAAGAGTCCTGGAGGTCCTGAAGAGAGGAAAGATTGCTGCTGATCACCTTCTTATATGAGTGAATGACTCTTGTCCCTGGCGGTGGCAGCAGAAGTTGATGGAGGTGTAGAAGTGCACCGTCATTGTGCATCACTTTGGCAGATTGAACTTCTTCAGCTGTTGCAGGAAGCTCATCCTCTGTTGGCCCTTCTTGGTACTTGAAGTCCTGGAGATGATGGTTCCCAGGACAGCGTACCGACTATTAAACCGTTTCTGAATCTTAAATTCACCTCCTCCTCCTCCTCCTCCTCCTCCTCCTACTCGTCTGCTGTCTGTCCTCGCTCTGTCCACCTCTGGGACGCTACATGGAGGGAAAAAAAGGGTCAAATCACAAACAAACAGAGCACATCTTTAAATTTTCCTCCATCTTCCAGAGCTGCAGGTCTCGTCGACTCTTTTCTTTCGTTCTATAGTCCTGAATCTTCTTTAAAAGGTCAGAAATAAGAAAAGAAAAGACACACACACACACACACACACACACACACACACCTCTGTGTGTCGTAAATGATTCAGACCCGGAGTGTGTTGATGGACGTGCGTGAGCGTGGACATCTCTGTGAGGGAAACATTTGTCTCTTTGTTTGCCTGCCTAGATCTGTGTGAAAGAGTGTGTGCTCACGATCAGGCGTGACTGTGTGTAGATTGTGTGTGTGTGTGTGTGTGTGTAGATTGTGAATGTGTGTGTATTGCTCAGCTAAAAATAAGCTTTTGTCTCTGGGAAGAGCAGCAGAGAGGTAGAGCGAGAGGACAACCTTTATCATCGTGATCCAACTTTAACAAGTCTTCACTGAAAACAAGCACTCGACCACACACACGGGAAGTCTTCTGACGTGTCACAGTTCACGTCTGGGTTTATCAAGAACGTCAAGTCACTTCTTTAAATTTCATTTTGTCCTCATTCTCCCTCTTGCTTGAAACCTCCAGATTTCCAGCGTTTCTTTTCTCTAACTCGTTCGCTCGGCTCAAACGCCGTCAGGAGACATCCGGTGATTTGTAATAATTGCGTGAACCGCCAGTGATTTCCACAAATCTGCAGCGTCTGTAATTCATAAAGTAAAAAAGTACAGATTGCTGGAGACAGAGCCCCCCTGATAGCACTAATCCTGGATGAATCAAACGCTGCAGTTTCATTTAGTCATTTGTTGTTTCGCTGAAACGTCTCCTTCCTTCCTTCCTTCCTTTCTTTTTGCTGTCAGGGCGTGACGTGGAGATAAAAATTGAATTTTTCAGACGCAGGTAAACTTTGTTGTGAGGATGTTTGATGAAACGCTGACAGTGGATCGGGGGATGGGATTAATGCATGCAGTCAGGCACAAGCTCAAAAACATACCTCTGCTTTCAGAGGTGGTGGATCTTCTCAGATGTCTCCTGAGAATAAATGTCCTTCAGTATATTTAGAAATCAGAGCTCCAGATCTTCACTGTGTGGCAGTGTTAGTGTTAGGTTCAATTTTCAACCTTCGAAATAGCTTGACACAAAAGTCTCATCAGATGTCTCCTTACTTTGTTTGTCTAAAGCTTTAGGTCACATTTCATGGGCCTCCTCATGTGATAAGACTTCTCATGTGATCTTTGAGAACTGCAAACACAAAGTTTGGACCAGCAGCAGCTAATATTACTGACTAGTCCAACAGCAGTCAGCCCAGCTCGGCGTCTGTCTTTCAGCCTTTTATTTCACCAAGCTCTCACCAACCACTAAAAGTCAGTCCCAGATTTACTCTTGTCCGGCGGCTTCTTGCTCGCTCACTCTCTCCTTTTCTCTTCTTAGCTTCCTCCGTCAACGTCCTCTTCACTCTCTTCTCCTCTGCCATTATGTCCATAGAGGCTGCTGAGCACAGTTACACTGCCCGCTCACCCAACACAGTAGCAGTTAACATGATCCATGATACTAACTTATGTATTGACCAGCTCCAGTTCTTGCACAACACCACATGCAGGGCCTGTAAACCTCTTCTTCTTCTTCCCAGTAGTCCAAAACATTAACCGGCTAACAAACTGAGCTAACATTAGCTAACAGCATCTGACAAACTGAGCTACCGTTGGCTAACAGCAGCATTTTCTCCATCAAATATGACCCAGTTTCACCAGAATCAATGAAATAGTTGGTGGTGTGTGTGCATTTTATGGTAGAAAAGTAACAGAGCGTTGCTTTAAGGCTTTAAGCTGACAGTCTTGTGTCAAGAGAGAGAACATCAGGTCAGCGGATGTCTTGCTCGTAGATAAAGATGTGATATTTCTGGTGAACACGTCGGTTCTTGCTGCTGACCTCTTGTTGACGAACAGTCTTTCTAATATGAACGGCTCACACACAGTTTCCATCTCCCTGGTTTACATCAGGCGCTGATGTTTTGACATCGTCTCCGATGCAGAGGCGCCCTTACCCATTCCCCAGCTGTCATGAACATATAAAGTGAGCATCGCGCCGATCGAAGCGCCGAGGTGAAATGGTTTTTCGCTCTTTGGCATTCCAGGACGTTTTAAAGAGCCACCTGTCTGCCTTCCTGTCTGTGTTCATATTTGTGGAGGCGTGTTGTCGAGGCCGGATCGATGGCCCTGTACAACAGGACAGAGATGAGTGGAAAATATTCACAGCCTCTATCGATCAGCAAACAGTGGCAATGGCATGCTGTTTTTTTATTATTATTATTATTATATTGGGCTTGAGACAAGACAGGCAGAGAGGATGGAGCGGAGGAGGGATGGAGGGCTAATGTGGCATGGAAAATAGTCTGTTATGAAGCTATATTAGCTGCCGGGCCTCGAGCCGCACACACAAACACACACTCTATGTGTCTCTCATACACACAGTCTAACAGAAGGCACAGCATGCAGAATGTGGCAAGCGTGAAGCATCAATAGTGTGATGAATTACCTTAATGTCAGGATTGACTTGCATTCAGGCTCTGCCTCTTCATCCTCATAAGCCCCTCAAATTGTCCACCTTAAATATACAGGAATGGATGACAGTGGAGAAGACTACAGCACTGATGAAAAGCCATTTGTTCTAATGTCTTTATGACAAATGGTTATGGAATAGTTTGGACTTTTATTGTCGTCATAAAGCTGCTCACTACTGGACTGGACTCTCTGACAGTATCGACACATTTTAATGATGTTTTCCACATCTGAAAGGATTTTACACTTCCGTGCACGCTCACCTTGTACTCTCTTTGCACTGTATATCCATAATAAGTGTGAGTTTATGTGTTGAGTGATCAAGCGAATCGATAACCTCAATGGCTGCTGAGATTGAGCAGGCGAAGCTGGCCCGGCTCTGCACTTAGTGAACATATATAGTGTGTGAATGGATCCTCATTCAGTCACTGATCCACACATCATCCAGCTTTTTCACATCTCAGGACACATGATGAGGTAAACAAATATAAAAAAAGTCAATCATTCGTCGTCGTGTTCATGCAGCAGCAGTTCAGTCTGCCTTAACTTTGCTGCCATCACGCTTTGTTGGCAAATCAAATATGTGCAAGCGCACACTTTCAGCCCTCAAGACGATCTTAGATATCAACGTAATGATGTGTGTTTCTGGTTCTGGTTATTGGCGACAACTTAAACTATCTACAGTTCAGAGATCGGGACTACTTTCTGTGTTTTGATTGACTGGGAATGATTTCCAATACCTGGACGCTGTAGTGAAATATAGACCAGGTCCAATATTGTAGTTTGGGTTAAAATGACTACTTTGCTCAGTGTTAGGGAGCCTTCAGTCATCTGACTGCATAAAACCACGTATAACGTGATGATTGGACAAACCATCAATCTATCTCGAGCAAATTTAACCAATCAAACTCTACTGAAGTCAGTCAGGAGGAGAGCGGGAACATTCATCGTCGTTCTGTGCTCTTTGTTTGATTCTAATATAGCTGATGCTAGCAGCATCTACGCTAACCTCTTCAGCAGCCGCCATTGTTCCGTTCGTTCTTCATAGAACGCCGATCGGTTTGAAGCAGAGCGTGAAGCCTGGAAAGATCCTCACGTGATCTCAGAACCTCGTGATCTTGCGTCCACGTCCCCCTCACCATCGTCCTCGGGACGGAAACATGGTTGACTTCCCCGCATGCTCCTGATAAATCATAATTCCTACGTCCACACATTGTTTTTTGGTGCTTGCTGCAATGACTCTTGCCTAACCTTTGTACAGGTTTGGTAAGAATCAAGCCAAAAGCTGTGGTGATCTGGATCATCGTCATCTAGTAGGCTGTATTCTGTTCAGTAGCGTACAGTCAGGATGTCGTAATGCTGCAGAGGTGTGTTAAAATGGACGCCGTGTGGTCTTGAATGGGTACACGAGGTGAGCACTGAGAGACAGAGCCACGGCGTAAACTGACACTGAGACGAGTGACGGAGAAAGCCAGATGGAAACAGACAGCAGAGCGTTGAAAGATTTGAAGTGTTAGTGAAAACGACGAGGCGATGGAGGGCACAAAAATAAAAAGAAGCCGGAGGAAAGCGGATGAAATTGAAGCAGCGGAGAGCAGGAAGAGGCCGGCTGACTGTAAACACTCCATCCTGTCTGTGCCTCTCTTAATGGCTCAGGAGGGTTTTCTTCTCCATGTCACGCTCTGCTGTGTGTTGGTGTTGTCATTATGGTGAAATGGAAAACGCCGGAATGAAGGAGTGAAGGGGAGGAGGAGGAGGAGGAGGTGAAGTCCTGGAGCAGTGTGTTGGGTTTTCACTGAGATGACTTTCATAAAAAAGGCGGAGGCGTCGTGGACGTTTGGAGGCGTATTGAACAGCCTGGCAGGAAATCACAGAGAGGCAGAGCTCGTACAGTACACGCAGTGAAGAGTACTCACATAATACTACAACACGCTCTGTTCACGACAGGAGCTCAGGCCTCCAGCAGGGATCACGTACACGTAATTAGAGCTGCCTTCATGGAGGGTGAGCACATATTTGACTAATGCATGTACTTAGTGTCAGGAGAAAGAAATACTGACATTTTACATTTCTATTAGAGCCCCGCAGACTGTCTAAAACCTGGACGTAGTCTCTGAGACGTCCCCGCAGACTGTCTAAAACCTGGACGTAGTCTCCGTGGACGCCCCCGCAGACTGTCTAAAACCTGGACGTAGTCTCTGAGACGCCCCCGCAGACTGTCTAAAACCTGGGCGTAGTCTCTGTGACGCCCCCGCAGACTGTCTAAAACCTGGACGTAGTCTCCGTGACGTCCCCGCAGACTGTCTAAAACCTGGACGTAGTCTCTGAGACGTCCCCGCAGACTGTCTAAAACCTGGACGTAGTCTCTGTGACGTCCCCGCAGACTGTCTAAAACCTGGACGTAGTCTCCGTGACGTCCCCGCAGACTGTCTAAAACCTGGACGTAGTCTCTGTGACGTCCCGCAGACTGTCTAAAACCTGGACGTAGTCTCTGACGTCCCCGCAGACTGTCTAAAACCTGGACGTAGTCTCCGTGACGTCCCCGCAGACTGTCTAAAACCTGGACGTAGTCTCTGAGACGTCCCCACAGACTGTCTAAAACCTGGACGTAGTCTCCGTGACGCCGCAGACTGTCTAAAACCTGGACGTAGTCTCCGTGACGTCCCCGCAGACTGTCTAAAACCTGGACGTAGTCTCCGTGACGTCCCCGCAGACTGTCTAAAACCTGGACGTAGTCTCTGTGACGTCCCCGCAGACTGTCTAAAACCTGGACGTAGTCTCTGAGACGTCCCCGCAGACTGTCTAAAACCTGGACGTAGTCTCCGTGACGTCCCCGCAAACTGTCTAAAACCTGGACGTAGTCTCCGTGACGTCCCCGCAGACTGTCTGAAACCTGGACGTAGTCTCCGTGACGTCCCCGCAGACTGTCTAAAACCTGGACGTAGTCTCCGTGGTCAAAGAGGTGGAGCGTGGGTGGAGCTGAGACAAGCTGGATGACGCCTGGTTGCTCAAACCAACCCGTTTTTTGTACCAGGCTGTAAACATGTTTATTTCTGCTGTGAAGTTGGACATTTGAACATGGGGACTTATGGAGACTGACTCACTTCTGGAGCCAGCCTCGAGTGGACGTTTGAAGAACTGCAGTTTTTGACGTCACGTGCAGATCACATCTGATTCATTATCTTGAGATCTTGAATTCATGACCGAAGTATATGAAGTCCTTGAAGTCCTTGAAGTCCATTTTTGTGGACTTCAGCAGCTCAGTGAAAATCTGTTCCAGCCTGTGAACTTTAATAAACTTTCTTTAAACAGAAGTACACACAGCTTTTAGAAATAATTCTCCACACACTCTCAGATTCAGCAGTTCGTTATTAATTTGTGGACTGTGGTGAAGATCACAGCCCGACGCTGCGAGGAGACGAGTACTTTCCTTCCTCTAAAGAGGGCAGCAGACTTCTGATCCACTTAATCTATGTGGTTCAGGATTTGAACATCGCCCAGGCTCAGTCCACTTCCCTCCAGGTTAGTGCTGAATTTATAAATTAAGCCTGAGCCGAGGTGACGTGTAGGCCAGCCGCTTATCTCTTGTTTGTGTGGCATGAAGCAGCTTAGGTGTTACCTGCACAGCCCCTGGACATGACACCTATTCATCACCGGAGCTCAGCCTCCATTTATCTCTTCACAGCTCGAGGCAGAGCGGAGACAAATCAAGTCCCATTCTTTGAACCATTTACATCTGATGCTGCTGTCCAAAGAGTGTGAAGCAGAGCTGCAGATTCTCCATCAATAAACACGATGAGGTTCACATGCACACAGGTACTCCAGCTTATCTCGAACATTTCTTATCAGATTCAGACTGATGCTGAACTTAACTTCTCCATTTGACAACCAGGATTGTAAGTTCGTTGATTGGAAGTACTGAAGATGTACCTGGAGGTGTATGAAGCAGACAGAGACAGAGATTGAAACACTTGTGAGATGTAATTAAGTCTTGACTTGACTAACTTAGTAGTGAAGTTCAGACATGGTTTGATGGAGGTCATGGTGGATGATCGGGTGGCTTTGTGTTCTAACAGTCACGCTGAGTCGCCTCCACATAAAAATGAAGCTGCTGCATTTTTGTTGTATCCATACGTCAAACTGTTCTCTCGCTGGTATGAGTAGCTTTCTGACATTTCCATTTCAAAGCTGCATGTTTAAGGCGAGAAAACAAGTCAGACGCCGATATGTTGACACCAGAGAAGTCTTTCTGTTGGAGCTGCTGAGGAGTTTCAGCCTCTGTCGCTGGATTCAGTCGTCTTCAGGATGGAGTGGTCGCTCCGGCGCTGTTCAGCCGGAAATCTGATTTCCTGTGAAAGTGTCAGGGTGAAATGTCAGGACGGCTGTGAAGGAGCTGATAAAGGGCGCTGTGGTGCTCCTTGCATGGCCTTCTCCTTTTTCAATTGTCCAAAATGTGAACTTCGAAGTCCCCAATAAGCAGGAAGCAGCGTGCTGTTTGCCTCCTCATTTTACAGTAGCATATAGCTATCTAACTATGCATTGCTGCTAGCGCTATGAGCTAGTGTCAGAGTCTACCTCAGAACCAGCAGACGGCATTAAGGAAATAAGGATGTAAACATGTTCTTAACACTGCGTAGGGGCCAAAACGTCTTTATAGCTTGAGTTGTTTAATTGTTCTTTGTTTATATCACACTCATCTAGATCAATATCATTCGCGGTAATTATCACAGTGGGTGTGGTTGTGTGGTCTTTAACCTGTTCACATGGTGGCAGGATTCAGACCGTCACACGTAGTTTCGTCTCGTTATGTTACGTCATTAAGTTTTGTTTAGTTATTGCCCAAAGTTCATTCATCATTTTCTTTGTATATTTTCTTACATGCATAGAACAACATGTTCTTCCATCCCTTAAACTTTCATTCTATTGTTATAATACACATTATTTCTACTCGTACATAGTGTATGACTGTATTGTTGTTTTGTAACACTTACAGCTGAAGAATTTCCCATCGATAAAGAACTCCATCGATCTATCTGTGTCTATCTATCTGTCGACCGTGCAGACTCTTGTCTTTATTTTTGTCCAGTGAGTGGAAGCTGGACACGTCGTCCATCTTTATATACAGTCTATGGTCAGGTTAGCAAACTGTTGAAACGTGGTTAGTCTGGGAGAAGGGTGTTTATTATCTATTTAAGGACTAACATAAGTTTTCTAATCTGAACCTGCCCACAAGGATTTGAGACTTGACGTGTACTTGGCTACAAAACTTTCAAAAGAAACACCTTAAGGGCAAAATCAGAGACGGGTATCCCTCTACAACCGAGCAGCTGGTGTTGTATTCCTCTGCGAGCTAACACAGTCACGCTGAGCATCAGTCACAGTCGGAGCAGGAAGATGTATCCTCGGCGTGGCGGCAGCAGAGTGTGCGGAGGTGCAGCAGGCGTGGAGGAAAGCCTCCACCGGGGCTCCATGTTTCTATGTCAGCACTGTTAAAACGTAGGCTGGCACAAGACGGAGCAGCACTCGTTTGTGCTCCTCCTGTCGGGTTGAGAGGATGCAGCGTTAGCTCGTCTAAAGTCGGCTTTTTGATGCTACTTTCATATTTATCCCGTCATCGTCTTTTCTGCTCGTCTGTCAGCAGGATGTGTCAAAAAGTTGCTTCAAACTTTCTTGAAGTAGTTGACCACAAGTAAAGGAAAGTGACATGCTCTCCAGTGAGTGCTGCCTCACTCCTTACTTATTCATTCATCTCTGGTTCTCGGTGTGTTTCTCACCTTTTATTTCCACCGTCGGACCAGTTTTTGTGAATAGAACATTACAGCCTCCACAAAGGCTCGTTAGATGCCAAGGTGGCAGGTAGAGCAGGAAGAAGCAGATTCAGCAATGGCTGCCGTGTTGGTGTGAGAATGCATGATGTGTTTGGCTGCAGTCGTGTGTGTGTGTGTGAGTGTGTAATGCTCAGAGTTGGCAAACCATCGTCCTGGCCTCCAGGGAGCTTGGAAGGAGAATAGAGGCCATGCCTGCAGCCAAACTGCTGCACCACACTGTTGTTTGGTCTTTACCATCCAGCTACCTGCTAATCTCCCAGTGAGGCGCAGACCCCCACCGAACAATCCCCGTCCTCCGCCGTACGCTCATGCTGTATGTCGTCCAGTCCTGGATTCATGCTGCCTGCTGTCTGTTTGTTTTTCCCAGTTTACTGTACAGCCTTGTGGCTGTCGCTGTCACTGACTTCGCCTCTCTCTGGATCTGATTTGTGAATTTTCCTCCAAAAACAGCAAGAAAAAAACACAAATACACTAAAATTATAAATTAAATACAAACAGAAAAAGATGCTCGAATCTGCAAGCAGTACATTTGTTCCCAACAACCAATAAAACGAACTAAGTCACACACACAAAGATGAATTTAATATTCTCTGTAAGAAACTTGTAGAAAACATGGCCCTGGTGGAATGCCATTTAACCCGACTCCGGGTAACTCGAGGCAACATAAAATATATTATTGCTGTTTGAAACTTGTTTTCACTCCCAAGTCATCAAATTCTGTCGGTTCCAGCGCCCCGCTGCTTCAAAATATGATTCTGGAGGCATTAAGCATAATTTCTGGACTTGCAGGACTCCGCGGTCGAGCTAGCACACATAGTAAATGTGGAATGTGTTAGGCGTTAATAAAAAATAAAGCTTGCAAGATGGTGGCACTTTGGTTAGCTTTAGCCACAGAAACTAGTTGGCTTTAGAGAAAGTGGAACCTCCGTGGCTAGCCAACACAGAAAGTACCAAAAACTGTAGTTCCTCAAACGTCAACATGAACTGCATCCAAACACGGACCTCGAAGTCTGGCAGGTGCGTCCATGACACTAAAGAGTGCCTACACTGTTGTATTTTGAAGCTTAAAACATATTTTACTCCAAATCCACCGAACTGAAGTTTATGATAGGTACAAAGTGACTCCAGCAGCTAACAGCTACGCTGCCGTCCTCAGCACACACAGAGATATCTGTAAACCTGATAAAGAGGATGCTCAAGCAGTAAATTTTATTGCATGTTAATAATGTATGACATATTAACATAATTACACAGCACGGCTCTGTGGCTTTCAGAGTCACTCGGGGCTGGGTTATGTTGTGCACTCGGTCAGCTCAAATAACTGAAGTCACTGAGTCCCAGTGTTCCCGATCTGTTCAGAGGAATTACCGGGTCCAGCAAACAAGGACAGTTTATTATCCATGTATGCATCCTGCTAAAACATGGCGCTAACTGCAGAACATTTGAACTCATATGGACTGTCACAGGGTGAGTCCAAGTCACGAGTCTTCTCACGTCTTTAAGGTGTAAATCCACTAAAACTATATATATATTAATGCTGATTTTTTACAGTGTGTGCTTCATCTTTAGATATTAAACATCACAGTTTCTTAAGGGTTGCCTGTTGACAGCAGTCCAGTCTCAAGTCCTGAACCGTGAATGCTTGAGCATCTTCCTTCAAACAGTCGATGTTGGTTTCTTTTAACCACAAATACATTTTGTGTCTAATTTTAACCAGAGATACTTAGACAGACCACAGAGCTGGAACATCACAGGAAGCACTTATGAACTGTGTTTGGTCGTTTTTATGTGTGAGGTTGAAGCTGCCTGCTGGTTTGGAGCACGTTTGCAACAGCTCTGCTCATGCGGTATTTCCTCAGCGAGTCGACCTGAAGGCTCCTCGCCTTCAAGGGTGGGATTATTATCGACTCTGCTGATCTTTGATGAGGTCAGAGCCTGGAGACTACATGTCATACCTTTCCACTGGTTTGACTGTAAGATAAATGCACGCTTTCATCACCTTGAGGCTTGACTACTGCAATGCTCGCTACAACTTGTACAAAAGACCAGAAAGAGAGCACATAGAAGTTTTCGGCTGTCTGTTAGGTTTAGAGTTGATTTTAAGATCCTCGTATTAGTTTTTAAACCACTGAATGACACCAGCCGACTCCTCCTCGACAAAACACGACTGATCCGGTCCGCCTTCTCTGGATCGTCCACCTCTGGAGACATTTTTAAAACGTCTTTTTAGCCATAGCTTTTATTCCAGGAGCCTCAGCAGCATTACTGAATGTACAGATAATGTATTCAGTCAGCATGTCTGACTTTAATAAGGTGGATTATTGCATAAAGGTCATTTATTTTGCTTTACAAGAGCAGAACTGTGTCAGGCTAATGAGATATGTTTGAACGTAATAAGGAAACATTTTGACTGTTTGCAGCGTGGAGCTCACTGGTCACCTTCCACCTTCGTCTAAATGAACATCATTTAACGAGGGAGGGAGTCTTCAGATCAATTAAATTTATTACAGCACAATCAGCCCTGTGTTCAACAGATACTCCTGTGTGTGTGTTTGTCATTAACAGATTGGTTTGTCATCATGACAGACTGTTACATGGCGGCCCTGCAGCTGAACACGTTCGACATCCGCAATCTAATTGAAACTGAGGAAATTAATAAAACATAATGTGACATGCCTGGATTTAATAAGGCGGTTCATTAATTAACATGTTGGTAACATGTTCAACAGGAGTGACAGCATCATTTTCAGAGCTCAACGACATTCATGTGCTGAATATTCTGTGCAAGGCAGAGCTGTATAACTTCTCCTCAAGAGCAGACTTCACTTCTCCCAGAATTGCATTGGATGCACGTTATTCGTGGTGTAGTTCAACCTTCTGTCTAAAACCTGTCAGAAAGGCAGCGTAGTGTGTGTTGATGGCTCACACGGCTGCTCTCTCTTTGGAAATAATGGCCTTGAACTTTGTGTGAGTTTTTGTAAAAGGCCCTGTTACTATTTCCAAATATTACGTGACGAGTAGCCGGCGGCTGCACATGAAATATTGGCAGTTTTTTAGTGCAGACACCGTGCAGTGATGAAGACCTCGAGGTCAAAATGTTAATAAAGGAGAGAAGAGTTTTTCCACTTAAAGGTCCAATGTGTCAAATTTAGGAGGATCTATTGGGAAGAACTTAACTTTTATTTATATATATATATACATACATATATATATATAAGCCATGAAACTCAAGGAAAGTGAAGCGAGAAGTGTTCAGTTGGTTCTAAGGTCTACAGCTTCACCACTAGATGTCACTAAATCCGACATCCTCCGGACCAGCAGTCAGCAGCATCGCCGCATTGTCGTCTCCGATAATGTAATTGACAAAAGTAATAATGACTTAATTAAGGACACTCTAGCTGCTAGATTATATAGCTGGAGGTCTGATCATTACTATTAACAGCTACACTATTAACCTCCTCGACACAACAGATAGGTACATAAAGTAGAAGCCTCAGAGAGTCAGATAACAACGTCAAAAACATATGAACTTGTTTGTAGACTAACGAGTATCTTTGGACATGCTGTAGTTGTGGGACTGTCCTGAGGGCGTGGAGATGAGCCAGAGAGGACAGCTTCTTCAGAATTTCCATTTCAGGCGCTGGCCTGTCCGCCTCTGCTATCTTTACTTTTAAATAATTTCCATTAAAAGATAATTTCTGCCTTTTTGAGCAGGACAATGAAGTGAGACGGGAGCGATGGGTCGTGATAAAGCCTGCAAGCAGAGCTCAAACTCGTGTCACCTCAGGTGATGCGTGACTTTGACTTTTTAATCCGCAATGACACCTCAACTTAAGTTATAGATCACTGCAGTGCAATTAATCTGTCCGGAGGCTGGAGGCGCCGTCACTGCCCTCAAGAGGACCGGCGTTCGGACAGCACCGTGTATACTTCTGTACTGCTGACGTTTTTATGAAGTCCATGAGTCTTTGCAGAGTGGCATTTTTTAATAAAATAGTAAACAGTAAGGGGTGATGGAGGTGGAGAGATGTGCATTTGCCTGCCGAGCTGCCGGGATGTCTTTAATCCTGCACACAGTCAAATGTGATTTAACTGCCGTTCTGGTGACAGAGTTTGGGGACGTTTAATCAATCCAAGAGTTGGACCCGAACTTGTGACTGAAAATGAAACATTATTGAACGCAGCTCAGAGGACATCCTTCAGACGCTGAACCGTGACCTCCGACCTCTCTGTGGATGGAAATAAATTCAGCTTCAGGGATCAGCAGTGTCTCAATACATCACCAGAGGATGAGGCATTCAGCTGAGAATGGCTCTGCTTTAACAGCATAGTCCATTTTTACTGGAAAAGTCTGTGACATTTTGATTAAATGGGTCGGTAAACATGGTTGACCACTGCCCGCACACAATGTTCAGCGAGCGCCTCTTAACTTTGTCTCCAGCTGAATCTAAATTGGCTGGATTTAGTGTTTCCACCCCTGCCTTGCTGAAAAATGTTGAGATGTTAAACGGAGTGGTTTATAGTGATGCGACAGCTGTTTTCCTTCCTGTGATTTATTGCACCTCGACTGCAGCTGCTAAGGCGGTAATATTAGCCTCCAAATGTGACGGTTTGATTCCTTATTTTGACTTAGAGCTTCCTTTAAATACACAGAACCTCAGAGAGACTTCATACCGCTGCACAACAACAACACACACACCTGTAGAGTACAACAGGTCCTAACACCTGATGCATCAGGAGGTGCCCATTTTTGTGCCAACACTCCTGAAACTACTAAATTACTCAGTTCACGACTCAACCACACCTCAGTCGGTGTCGTTCGCAGGCATACTTTCTGTTTTATGACAGCCGTGTCGCGTCTCTCTCCTTTCTCCAGGTCCAGCACGCTGCTGTGTTAAAAGGAGAGAGTGATTAGCTCCTCAGGATACAGGTGTGTCCGTCACTCTCACCTGGCGCTGCTCTCCTGAGCCCTCTCCACACCTCTCTCTGCAGCTGATGCAGCACGCCCCCTGCACACACATCCAACCCAGCCCGCCGTCTGTCTAACACACTCTGTGATAAAGCAGAATCCGCCTCTTCCTCGCCTCTCATTAGAATTCATCAGGACACATTACTGTGTATTATCATTCCCCTCTTTCCAGTGCTAACTTCCTAATGGAATTAACACTTTAATTAGCTCGACTGTGCGGTGACTTCGCGCGAGTGACTCATCACGCTGCGATCTGTTTGTTCTCAACTCCCCGAATGCAAACGAGGGCCGATCTCAACGAGGCTCATTGGAAGAATAAAGCTTAATTAACTTCATTACGAAGAAAAAACATAACTGCGGTTTGTTCCACGAATCCTCAGCATCTGTGCAACATGTGTCTGTGTTAAAGAGGCCGTTTGGATGTAAAGTTAGCTTCATCATGTGAAAGCTGCTGCATGAAAACAGAGGGAAGGAAATCTAGAACGAGGTCCAGCAGAAGGAGCCTCATCATTTCTCTGCTTCAAAACCACAGAGACTGCAGCAGCTCACTGCAACCAGCAAGTCATTATGAGAGAGTACAGCACACACACACACACACACTCTCTCACACAGCAAGGAGAGTCATTTGAGGAAGTACTGTAGAGGTCCTGCAGTGGCTGTTCTTTTCATAGAAGATGGAGTGTGTGTGTGTGCATGTGTGTGTGTGTGGAAAGCCACCAGTCAGTGCCAGTCGCTGTGTCGGCTAACAATCGCCGAGCTAATTAGCCTCTTGAACGCAGAGCATGAGAGAGAGAGAGAGAGAGAGAGAGAGAATCAAAGGAGAGGTAACGAGAGAAGACAACGACAAACACTTGAGAGACACAGCTTGCAAATTTTAGGATTTTATGGGAAAAAATAACCCAAAATGTTCTGGTTCGGCTCAGGTGGACGCATTGTTGGAGCTACAGCTGTGGCCTGTGGATGAACATCACTGTTACAGGCCTCTGCTGGAGCCACACAGGAAGTGTTTGAGGGACTACAACGTAAAAAGAAACCTGTGACGGACGCCACGGAGACTGCGTCCAGGTTTTAGTCCAGTCGTTGAGTTTTTGGGTCTAAAACTAACCAAAGTGCGACCGCAGCCTTTGAAGGTCTAACTGGACGTTGCATATTTATTCTTCCTAGCAGCACCATCACCAGCAGCATCGTCATGCTTTGAGGTGTAGGTGCTCCGACCATGCTGCTGCCATATGTGACGAGCTGGGGTGAGCGTGTCGTCTTGTGTCATGTTGTGTCTTGTCAAGTCGGCTCTCGTCAAGTCTCCGGTCACATTCACGAGTTCTTCAGGAGGTCCAGCTCGTCAAGTTCGATGGAGCGTCCTCGTCGACGGATTAAAGCTTCTTCTGTCGGCTCAGATCGTAATTCGGACTCATGGTTCTGTGTCCGTTTGATTGGATAATTACAAAGAAAACAGGTGACAGATGAGGAAAAGCTGAACTTCTTCAAGATATGCTAATTCATAATCAGCAGCTCATTTGCATTTTCTACCTGAGCTGAGCTGACAGCGACATGATGGGACCTGTGATGGTGTTTACCTCCATCATCTACATCTTCTTTAATGAACCACAGCACACGAGCACACACTTAACTCCACCTGCACCAAGGGCCGAGAGCGCAGGAGAGAGGTGGAGGCTGGTGGTGGTGGTTGTTTTTGTCATTTAGACCAGATGAGAGAACAAAGCAGAGGCGGGTGGTGCTGTAGGTGGTGTCTTCTGATTGGAGCGACGTGGTCAGGTTCCTTCAGAGCGCCGCAGACGATGAAACAACAAAGAGGTTTTTCTTCTCGTCGTCTCCAGATGAAGCCGAGCAGATTCTGTCACACTTCGTCTCAAGCTGACGGCAGCAGCTGCTTCAGTCTGCAGAAACGACGTGACTGCTGCTCCCGTTGTTCATCTGCAGCTTAAACTAACTTTGTGATCACCGTTTCTTCGCTTCAGTCTTCCATCCGTTCCCTGTGGCAGCTTTCATCACGCCTGATGCCACGGGCAGGATTTTACGGCGCTGTTTCCTCCTTTTGGATAAAAATAAAGAGTTTAAGTTTGAATAAATAAAACTTTATTGTCAGAATAACTTCCTCCATCTGCATCACGGTGGCTTAGCCTCCATCAGGTCAGAGTATGATCAATCCTTCCACCTCAGTGTCTGAAGTAAATATCTTGTGAACATTCGGACATTTCATTATAACTCTTGTCTAACTAAGTTTGTCCTGCAGCCGCGTGTGTGGAGTAAGTAATGAGCAGTGTTATGTAACATTACTTTTAAAAGTAACTTGTTGGATCACAGGACATCTTTGAGCATGTTGTATTGACTCTGCTTTCACTGCAGTCTGTGGCTCATAGTGTGTAATAACAGCACAGTACACATGCAGCAAGATTATTAAAGATTAATGAGATAAAACAGATTAATAACAAAAGACTGAAGAATAACCGAACACTGAGCTGATCCACTGTAACGGTCGTGGAGAGACTGTTCTGCTCTGCTGTTCATTTGTTCAGATATTAAAGTGCAGATATGATCGTGTTAAGAACAGTTTTATGAGAGCGCTGCAGCACAAAAGCTTTTTATCTGCACGGAGTCATTCTTTTAGGATTAGCAGAAACATTATATCCTGAACTGAGAGACCTAATGAGCTCTTTGACTGTACAGAAGACCCCACGTGTCCTCGTTTAGATTCTTTCTCTCTGGTTTTTATCTGAGGACGGGAACTAAAGTTGGAATTATCCTGGAAAATTGACTTAAGAAATGCAGACTTGTGTCAACAGCCTGGAGAGCATTACGCTGTGTGAAGGTGGGAGGAATGTTAATTCATAACTCGAGGCTGTTTTACTCTCATTCAGTCTGATGCTGTTTTTGGAAATGGGACAGAATATCGTGTTTGATAAAAGACTGAAGGAGTCGACTCCCTCTGTTGGCCTGGAGAGGAACCTGAAGAGTGTTTATGGACCGAACATATCAGCATGGACAGCAGATCAGTGTTTGGTTACATTACTTATGAGCCGAACATCAACCAGGTCACCAACAGCAGACGCAGCAGCAGCTAATATTACTGACTAGTCCAACAGCAGTCAGCCCAGCTCGGCGTCTGTCTTTCCTCTGCCATTATGTCCATAGAAGCTGCTGACTGCTGGGCCTGTAAACCTCTTCTTCTTGGTGCTCCGAGCTGACATCCGCTAACAGCAGCTTGCAGCAAGAAGATACGATTTGAGTTGTTTCAAACCAACATTCGGTCAGAGTTCGGTGACCCCACTGAGCCAAAGAAGGCGGTAGGACACTGTGTTACCTGTCCGTTGTGGCTAAAGGTCTCATCTCAGTGCGTTTGTCCGTTAAAATCTTGTGTTGAAGTTAAAAAAAACGTCTCTCTGTCGTTAACAGACCTCTGCTGGGTCGCTTTTCAGAGCGCGCCTGCGGTCTAACAGCGTGTTGAAAAGCTTTGACTGGGCCGAGGATCGTCCTGAAAATGGTCGATGTAATGAGATGTGTAAGTCGGCGGCGAGGCATTGTAGCTGCTGTTGTGTTTGCCCTTTTACTAGACTAATAGACACGGTGGTGTGCCCAAAGCCTCCAGCAACACGCTGAATGCAGAATAGTCCATTAAAGTAGACCTCCCTCGCCTCATACCTCCACTCTTTCACCGCGTCTGTTATTGTGTTTTCTTTCCCTCCCTGTGCTCGTCCTCCCTTCATCTCCCTCGCTCCATCTTTTCTCCTCCACCCTGAGCTTTCTCTTCTTATCTTTTCTTCTTCTCCAGCTGCGCTCTTTCCGCCTGAGCCCGGTCGGCTTGCTGTGCCAACATTATTTGCAGTACAGCTGGAAACCACACACACACACACATCGGTGTGTTCGTCTGCATGTTTGCTGGTTTATTTAAACACGTTTTGTGTGTTTGTTTTTGTCCGTTTGCAGCCTCTTTGCACTGTGTTTATGCCAGGTGTGTGTGTGTGTGTGTGTGTCGGGGGCAGCTGAGGGATTTAACCAGGAGCGGGTGGAGATAGATGGCCATCCGTTGATAGAGGCAGTTGCCGGTTGACAGTTGGGGGTGACTTAGCGACCCGTCGCCAAATTACTTTCTAGGAAGAAGAGAGCTTAAGATAGTTCCTCACTTATCTGTTATACCTCATGGGGGAGGAAGGGAGGGAGGAAGGAAGGAAGGAGGCAGGAGATAAGGGTGCAGAAAGAGGGAGAAGACAACATTGGGGCATTTTTCGGAGAGCAGCAGGAGGAAACGTGCAGATTGGGTTATTAGTTTTACCCAGAAAACATCATGATCCCACACGAGGACAGACGTCTCCTCATTCACACTGGAACACCGCCCGGACCTGCTCGGCCTCCAGCTGTGACACCGCGCTCATCATACAGAGGAGGCAGTAAGATGGAGGCCTGTTCAGGCACGTAGTTCACAGTACGAGTCAAATCACCACCACGACGCCTGCAGGAGGGTCCAGACTGCAGTCTGAGGGTCGTCAGATATCTTCTAAAGGACGAGATAGTACACTTCTCTGTAGTACTCTGTGTACTTCCTGCTGTAGTACGCTAATTTGAGCAGGGTGGTGTCTCAGTTCGAGTACGGTCGTTGTGAACTTACCGGAAACAGCTGAAGATAAATGTCCCAAATAATAAAGATAAATATTTTTATCTGTCCTGAACTCGTTGATCATCTCGCGGCCTCTGAGATTCATCATGTGACCACTTTGTGGGACCCCGACCCTCAAATTGGGAACCACTGATTTCCCTGATAAAATGGTGTCAACACACACACACACACACACACACTGACAGACGACGAGCAGGTACGTGTCCTTGTTCACACACACACACACACACATTTAACCAAGTAAATACACTTTGACATTGACTCTGATGAATGTCGCAAACACACACCCACGATCTGTCTTACACACCTCCATGCACACACACACACACACGCGGACACTGACAGATGCTGACAGATAGCGGCTCTTTTGACTGCGCGCGACGAGGCGCCTCCTCGCGCGCCGTCTCCATGGCGAGGGGGCGTTGCCCGGGGAAACCATCTCGTGGCTGGAAACTGAGATTGAGTTTCCTCTTCTCTGGGATGACAGATAACAAGACCCTGGCAATCAAACCCCGACAGGATCAAACGCTCGACCATCAGTCAGCGCTGACAGCCGACTGCAGGCAGGCAGCCAGAGGATGGACGAGCCCTGCTAGGAGACAAGGACGCAGAAGACAGTAGAGGAGATAAGGAGACAAAGTGAGGGAAGTGCTGTATGATGTGACGGAGACTGACGTGGTTAAACTGAGTGAATGCATCGTGGTCAGGTCACGGTTAGGGTTTCCACAGAAGCATTTGTATCGATCTAAGGTCGCTTTAAAGCCGCCAGACTCCTTTGACAAAAACATAACTTTACCTTGCAGAACACGGAGCTGCTGGCCTGAACCGACTACTGAAACTGAGTTACTGCAGATCGAAGGACTCTCGTGTTCTGTCCCTTTAAGTCTGGCAGCTTTGGAGAGAAACTGTCTCAGTAAAATCAGGAAAATCTTGTAAACATAACGAACGCTTAGACTGCTGCCCTCGTCCGCAGCAGTAGTTATCACTCTCTCAAGACTTCATTGACAAAAACTGTCATTTTAGTTGTTTGTGTTTTAACATCTTGATTCAGATGGAGGCAGCGCTGCACCAGCAAACCCTGCTTCTGTCAATGAAGCCTGGTGGCTTTAAAGTGAGCAGAAGCAGCGTGCATACTGTACCAAGTCCTTACAACAGCAGCCTGGGTTCAATCCCAGCATGTGACCTTTTGCTGTATATCGTCCACTTGTCCTGTCTGTCTTCAGCTGTACTGTCAAATAAACGTGATAAAAAGGGCCGTCTGACTGTAACAGTAAAAAAACGTTTTTCCAGGTGTCTAAAATCTGTTTTGTTGCTGCTCTCTTGAAGTAAAATTACAGGTTTTGTAAAGGGAGTGTACAGTTTAGCTTCATGCTGGTCTTCCAAACGCCGTCCGTAACACACTGACTCTGGAAGTAGATCAGAACCTCTATTAGACACTGACTCTGGAAGTAGATTTGAAGCCATTTTTGTGACGATCGCATTTATTTTTGCAAAAAACAGACGAACTGAAGACGTGAATGTTATTTAATGGAGGGAAGTCTTCAGGTCAACTGCAGGCTTTTATTCTGAAGTGTCATTTAGCTGAAGAGCAGCGAGCGTTATTTCTTCTGATTCTCTTTTATGGAGAAGTTTTCTGCTGTTCCTCTTCGTAATGTCCTCGCGCTGTGAGGTGTTTCTTTATTCAGGCTGAACACTTTCTCACCTTCAGAGCTTCACTAATTAGTCACTTCTGTCTCGGTGTAAAGGTGCAGCACTTCGTGCAGATGTTTCATGCTCAACAGTTCAGAGAGTGTGATCCAGTTTGTTTGTGCAGATCACAGTGTGTGAATATCAGCTTTAGACTGAGATTAAGGCAGCGACTGTTCAAACGTCCAGCCCTTCAGACAGCAGTCTTATTTCAGTCTCCATGAACAGGTTTTTAAAGTTTAAACATCTAAATCTGTTTTTCTGTCATTTGATCTCATTCTTTTCATGTTTTATTCAGTTTAAAATATATTTCCATGAGCTCCGCTCAGTCTGCAGGGACGTGCTTTGGGAACTGGAGGGCAGTGTGTGTGACACTGTGTGGACTGGTTCATGGAGAGTTGCCTGTTCACCTCCTGGGCACTGCCGAGCTGCCCCTGAGCCAGATACGAACCACTAACTGCTACCTGCATGTGCAAACATTGCGTTATTTAATCATCTTTGAATAGAAACAGTCAGAAATAATAATTACGTCTGTAAACAACGTTACATCTTTGGTGTTTGTTGCAGAGATTAGATGGCCGGATTGACTCCACTAATCTCATCCGTCTTTCATGAGGTTAACTAACCCACAATGCACTGCGAATGACCCCTGAGCCCTGAGTGTATTAAGAATAAAACAAGCTTACAAGACGCACGCCGAATCCGCGATGGCCCAGTGGAATCAAACCAGTAACTTTCAAAGAGACTGTCATTACCACCTCTCCACCGTGTGATGGAAGTGTGATGTGCCGCGGTGTCGCCGCTCACAGCTGTTAGCGCTGACGCAGTCATAGAGGATTGTAGGCCCTCGAATAACCAAGGCAACGCGTCGCAGGGGACGCCGACAATAATGGGTCTGCAGCAAAACATGACACACGGCGAGCTGACGGGCGTTTGTGTTTGAGGAGCTCCTTTGTGTGGACGGAGGAGCTCCTCCATGACTGAGTATAAAGGTGGAGCGACACACACAGTCCTATGAACTGCTCCACCAGTTAGCCGTGCAGCTCATGAGCAGATCATGTTTCCCAGCATGCTCTGTTGATTAAAGCTGCTGACTGAAAAAAAAAAAAAAATCTGCTCATCGACGTCCAATCAATGGAGCTTCCTGGAAACCTGATCTGATCCGGAAGGAAGCTGCCGAGGCTTTGAAGGCCTCGGAGACCCTTCAGATGTCTGATCGCTCCGAACGTCTCTCACATCAACGACCAAACCTCCGCCGCAGCTTTTCTTTCAGATGTTTACTTCCTCCGACGTCTCGTATCTGAGATCCACGTGGGACTGATCAGAAGCTGATTATCTTGCTGCTCTGAGAGAGAACTGGTTCAGTCCAGATTCATGGTCAGTTTGTCTCCTTTCATGAATGTGAAAGCTGTCAAGGACGTCCACATCTGAATATTTTTCTCGGCTTCACCTTCACTCATAGATTCCAGCTCATAAAAGCAGATAAAAGGTCCTACTTAAGTCAGTAAAGCTCACATTTAATGATTTTTCAGTGCTTCACTCACTGGTTTAAGTGCCTCATACGACCACACTGGAAAAGATAATCAGATTTCAAATGAAAACAAGTTGACCTGAAGACATCCCTCCATTAACGAACACGCACGTCCTCAGCTCATCTGTTTTCATCAGCAACAAATGGCTCCAACTCGGCCTCCTCCCTGAATCATCCTGAGTTTAGAGGCTTAGTTCACGTTATTAGAAGTGTTGGTGTAGCAGACGATGGGACGAGCACGGAGCTGAGAAACCGATTGGTTCGTTTTTGACATGTTGTTGATCTAACACGTTGGTTTGAACCTGAGCTAACGCTAGAACCAGCAACTCCCGTGTTCTGCGAGGTAAAATTACAGTTTTTGTCAATGAAGTCCGGAGGCTTTGAACACAGTGATAAAACCGCCTCTACAACAGTCTTTGTATTAATTAAATGACATATAATGCGTTTATCAGTGACGCTCGCAGGCAGATTTTATTATGTTTGGACAGAGTCAGGCTAACCAGAGCTAAGCTTCACATTTACCGCACAAACATGGGAACAGTATCAGTGTTTCCAAAGTCTTCCTTTAAATTCTGCATCATGTTGTCATTTGATATGTCAGTATTGATCAGCAGCGTCAGTGTTCTGGGAGGTAAAATGACAGTTTTTGTCTCTTTAAAGCCAGCAGACGCCCGACACAAAAACTGTAATGTTACCTCACCGCACGCAGAAGTTTCTGGCCTCGATGAAATGAGTCTGGTGGCTTTGGAGAGAGCGACGCCGTCAGAAAGGTCTGTCTGTTTATCTCTGAGCAGTGAGCGATGAGTTGACTGTGGATTTAAGTTCCTTTAAGCATCAGATCGATGAGCGTGCTGTCACATGTAACATGTTCAAATCGTCCTCGTACTGTGCACAGACACGTAAAGAAGAGTACAATTAGTTGCCTTTTAAATAAATCAATAAAGTCGGCACACACACCAACAAACCAGCAGCCTATGTGTGTGTGTGTGTGTTCAGTGTGTCACTGTTATTACTGCAGAAAGACCCAGATAACACAGAACAAACACACACGTCGGTGCGTACACAGCAGGAGATTTGCTGCCCGGGGTCCTCCCACATATATAATCTGTTAAATCCATTGTGCAGAATGTGAGTGAATGAACGCGGCTCATTACAATAATCCCTCTGCAACCTGAGCGACAAACGTGTAAACAGTTTGCTGCGTCTCTGCGTTCCACATCAGACCGCTGTGACGTACAACTCGTCCGTTATCTTGTCAGGAGACTCTCGTGTTTTATATCTGTCAGCCAAACTGTGACAGTTTGATCTCATAAAACAGGAAGCTTTATTTTGAAAGTCTAACTGCACATTGCATATTAATTGTCGCCATATTGACTGTAGAGAACTGCACGTGCAAAACGAAAAGGTCCCACAGCGTCCTAGTTTGTGTCTAAAACCAGACGTAGTCCGTCCAACAGGAAGTTGGACATTTTAACATAGGAACTTATGGAGACTGTCTCAAGTGGACGTTTGAGGAACTGCAGTTGTTGGTACTTCCTGCATTGGCTTGCATTGGTAACTTAAGTCAACGTAATTTAACGTAAAACTCTAAAACAACTTCTGACAAAATCTGTGACCGTGGACACATTTCTGTCATCTAATGTCGTAAAACTTCATGTAACCTCAGCACGAGGTCTTCATTAAGCCAAGCTTTACGTATCTTCATCTCCAGCCTGTTTGTGTTGTCTTCTTTTGTCTTAATTATTTCACCTGTAGTTTTTTTTTTTACGACGGTCCAACAACTTTATGATCTCATTAAATCGCCTCGATTCTTTTGACGTCTCAGAAACACAAACCTCGAAGGTCTCGTTAGAGCTTTGCGACTCCCCGCTAATAAATTTTAACAGTCGTGCTGTTGATCGTAAAGGGAGTGAAACAGGTGGAGTGTGCGCTCGCACGGCATCAGCACTTTGTTAAAGGCTTTTGTTTTGGACCTCATAGCTGACATCTCTTTTCATTGCACACATTGCGATGTTCGAGAGCAGAAATGAATGTTTTGCTTTGCCTCGCTGTGTTTCTTCCTTTCTTCCGTAGCCTTGTACTTTTTTCAGGTTCAACATTCATGAAGCTGAAAGCTCGTGCTGCGATTTCACGAAACACAATAACAGAAAACTACAGCTTTTGTGCCTCAGCAGCCTTGAGAGGGTTTGATTTTCCTTGAATTTTAGCCTGTGCAGAGAATAACACACCTTCCACAGCCTGATTATAACTTTGCCTCTCTCTCTCTTTGTGGTGTAGGAACTCAAACCCAGCAGCACCAGTTTCATCTCTTTGTTCTCAGCCCTCCATGCTAGCAGTGTCACAGCAGGACATACTGTAACTGCTCATTCCTCAAACCATGTTTATTGCAGGAGTGTCAGCCCCGCTGTAATTACAAGTGACACTTGACAGCTGCTTGCGTAACACAGTCAGAAAGGATTTTTGCTGAACTCACCCCTGAGATTGAAACTCTCTTACTTTGTGACAGCAGCTCTGACAGTCGTGTTGGCAGGTATTCTTCTTTTTGAAGTTTCCAGTCTTTCTGCTAAAATATTTCCCTGCAGATATATCATAATAAAAACTTTAGTTTGACAAACATCCTCGTGAACTTCGTTGTCTTTATCAAACAGATTCAGGTTCGAGCGGTTTGCGGGGACCTTAGACCGCTTAAATCTGAATTTTACGAGTCAATCTGGCCAACGTGCTCGTGGATTCGGTCTGCTCTTCTCTCTCTCAACAAAGCACTTCTTTTATAATGTCTGTTGTTGGTTTTTCTTTCTCTTTTGGGCTCTGACAGGTTCACTATCTTTGTGATGTTTGCAACCAATCATCAAGAAACCTGTGTAATAGTTAGAGCATGAGTGGTAGCTAAAGTCTCGGATCACCTCGAATGCACAGTTGTGCTGCTTCACACTTCACAACATCAGAAAAATCAGGCCTTTACCTGCTTCAACATGCTCCCCAGCTCCTGATCCAGGCTGTGGTCATCTGCACCGTCCTCCTGACGGGCCTCCCAGCCTGCACAGTGAAACCCTTTCAGATGATCCAGAACGTGGCGGCTCGCCTGCATGTTCCCCCGCTGCTCATCGAGCTCCTCAGTCTACCTGTAGCAGCCACATTAAATTCAAATCTCTAACGCTGACTACAAAGTAGTCTCCGGTTCTTGAACGTCCTCATACAGACATATGTTACCTCCTCCTGGCTCTGCCACCCGTACACAAATCCAAACTTTTCTCGTCTGTTGTTCCTGTTGGTGGAACGTCCTACCAGTTCCTACCAGATCAGGGGCGTCCCTCTCTACCTTCACAAACCTCCTGAAGACCTCCAGCTCTTCAGAGAGGACCTCGCTCTCTTCCCCTTCTACAACTGTCACAGGACTGACTGCTGCACTAACACGTCCTCGTCACACTGACTGCCTCTTTGAATAAAAGCATCAGCTAAACGTAGATGTATGTTTTCTAAAGCTCTCTCTCTCTCTGAAGCTTCTGGTCTAACGCTGCCTCGAGCCACATCAACAAACGTTAGTTCAGATTCGAACCAACATGTAAAAACACCATAAAAAACGAAGTGATGGAGGAGGCTGTGGACGAGCAACTCGCCGTGTGCTGTGAGGTCAAATGACTGTTTTTGTGAAGAGACTCTGGTGCCTTTAAAAAGAGCACAGATATCATTTTAGAGGACTAACATATGTTTTGCTGCTGTGCACAGCAGTGCATCGAGGTCTGAATTCAAACAGAAACGCTCTTCCTCCACCTTCCTCCACCTTCCACCTGACATGACGTTAAATCTCCCTCCTGCTGTGCAGACTCCTGATCGTCTGTGTTTCAGTCCCGAGTCAGACTACAGCTAATCTTTTCTCATGTCGCTTGAAGCCATGCTATAGCTACTGCTAATCTCTTAGCCTGCAGCATTAGCCCATGCTAAGGCTAATCCCTTTTTGTGTAGCACCAGGCCGTACTAACTCTAATCCGCTGTCGTGTAGCCGTGCTAATGCTAATCCAGCTGTCAGTCAGAGAGACGGGAAGAGAGAGACACCTGTCTGCTGCTCACGGTGGTCCAACTCGTCCTCACTTCACTTCACGCTTGTTTCTCACTTTTATGTCGAACTTTTCATCAGACGACATTCCTGCTCATCTCTCTCACGCAGAATGTTGCACATCAAGATGCAACACAAATCCTCCCGTTTATGCTCATGTAAATGATGCTGCTGTTATTTTATTATTCTTATGCTTCATGCTTCAGTCTCATTTCATACTACATAAGAACAAATAAAGTTCAGGCAGTCGCGGTCAGACACCTTTCCACCTGTCCTGGATCTGTTCACACCAATCACAACTGATCTGTGGCGGGAGGAGCGTGAACTTAAAGGCCACTGAGGCGTTTTTGTAAACAACCAAGATGGACGCCGCTGCACAGACGACATCACACACTCATCACTGTTATCATCATTCCTACTGTTAGTCATATTTCTATTATGATGATAGTCGTAGTTATCATCGTCCACGATGATCCGGGAAGTCTTTGCTTGTCACTGTCTCCAAGTGTTTGCTCATGGTGGTAAAGAATATGATATGAAGTGTCACGAGATGCCTTCTGCTATGATTGGATGGTCTGTGTAATTACATCCAGAGGCACTTTGGTCTGTGCCCAATGAGAACGCCTAGTGAACCAAACACAGAGTTTGTTGGGGGGACTATTTTCAGCAGCGGATTAATCCACGTTTTGTCATGGTCCAAGCAGGAAGGGGCTCGATGGCGTGTTTGAATAGTTTCTGAACAATTAAACTTCAAATGGACTTTGGCTTTTATGTTTCAATTCATTGTTGGTTTGTTGTCAGTAAGTAAAACATTTAAAATATTACCAAGAGTTTAAAAAACTAAACGATGTCTGAACATTTCTTCAAATGAGATCTGCTGGACGTTTGCTCATCTCCATTCTTTCCTGTTTATTCGATTGTCTGCTTCCTCCTTTATTCATCTTCCTTATTCTGCTCATTTCTCACAAACACTGTTGTTTTTCTGCCGTTGTCCGTCATGCTGTGTTCTGAAGCCGTTTAGATTTAGTTATCTAATTCATTTTCACCTTATCGTCAGCACTTTTCTTTGTTTTCAAGCCGCAGTTAATACAACTCGCCTTTTTCTGTCATTTATCTCAGCGGCACAAATTGTCTCTCTGCTGTGTTCTTCTGTTGTAGCAGCGTTTTATCACCTTGTTTAATTACCATACTTGTATCTTTTATGGCGGTGCAAAACTAAATTAACCAAAGTAAACAGAAGTAGTACACGCCTGCAGGCCTGGAGCCAGTTCAAGCTAATAAATTTAGAAAATGGGATTTTTCAAATGTACGAGACAAACACAAATTATATATGTTTGCCAATGCATAGTCGGTGATGTAACTATTCCTCCGAAAGGCGAACAGTCACCTACGCTACACCCACACCACTCTGACATCAAACTTAGAGAAATATTCCACCTTCAGGCGCTTCGTTGGCACTGTGTTATATATCATCAGACTGTGATGTTTGCTGTGTTCCAGGAAGAAATGCTCTCGTTTTTTTATTTATTTCGGCGTGCCTGCTTTCCCTCAACCTTCATCGTCAACTTCACTTCTTGCATTTCTCCCAGAATGCCTTAGAGATATCAAACATGAACAATCAGCTGCAGGTTTACAGCGTGTAGGTGGACGGAGTGATGAGGTACATAAGAAAGTAAGAGCTGATGAAGGAAGAGAGAGTCGTGCTGCACATCCAGGAAGCTGCATCTCTTCTTCTTCTTCTCTGATATGATCGTTGATCAATGCTGTCACGACTTCTCCAGGACGTCCAAAGACCTTCAGCTCATGTTCACATGTAGTAATCTTTTCAAACAATTTAACTTTTGCAGACAAATTTCCAATCTTGGTATAAAATCTTGAAATTTTTGCTTAGCTCTAACTCATTTATTTTGAAGGACTGACAGCAGAACGTCTGTATTCAGGGCATCAATGTAGGTACTCAAATATGAATTTGGAGCATCCTTGAAAATTCTTGACCTTGCTAGTAAGTAAATCATGAAGCGCTTCTTAAAACCAGTTACAAGGCGCTGTACGATGCAAACATCAGAAAGTTAGGGCTGGAAATAAAAGTCCAGCAGGGTCACCTCTGGTTTTAAGGCTAGACGGACCTCAGAGGTCTCACTGAGGTTGTTAGCTCGGAGGTCAAAAAAACTAGCAGGTTAAAATCGTGTTTGAATGTCAGGTGGTCAAAAACTGCCCGTTTCCTGAAGTGCACGGTTTTGGTCAAAGTGACGGGAATCGATTGGTTTCACTCTTTTCTTTCACCTCCTGAAACAACGAGGCGAGGTGAGCGGAGTGTGAGTGAAATCAAACAGTCCACTTCAGCTCAATGGACCGGCGTGTCTTACTTCAAATTGCCATGATTCCCCCGGGACTCCGTGTCCACTTTCAAGTGTTCGAAATAAAACCTGAACATGTGATGCGTCTCACTTTGACCAGTTTTGGAGAGTTTGAATGGATTTTCGCTGAGCTCAGCTCAGCTCACACTTTAAGTGCTGTGAAGGAAATTATAAAGTTCCTCTGTGGACTCTCGGACATCAATGAAGTGTAATTTAGGACTTCATGTGAAATTTTGCACCTGAAATCCTTTTGAACCGATGATTATGTAACTAAACTTAAAAGTTTTAAAGTTTTTAACTGAGGAGTCTAGACAATGTGACGTTGAAATTTGTGCGGAGTGAAAAGGATTAATACTCAGTTGTCTGCAGTGTAAAAGCCTGCTTCAGCATTGTTACTGCCAACATTAGCGTCTCCATAAAAACTAGCGCTGGCTGCAGACTTTCCCTGCACACTTTCTGGATATGTTGAGGAAGTTCGAACAAAGGAAGAGAGGCAGAGCAGCCTCGAACGGAGGGCAAAGGAGAGAGGGAGGGAAGGAAGTGACAGGAGGGACAGATGACAGACGGAAAGAAGCTGTAAGAATACTAATGAATTAATGATGCAACATGTTGACATTTCTTTCTTTCTCCTTTCCTTCCTCCCTCCCTCTCCTCCTCCTTTTTCTGCAGGTAGGAGGGTGCCCTTGTTAGCTTGTCATCCTGTTGTAACCCCGAGGCCAGTGATGTGACTCGAATACCAGTTCACCACAAAAGGACTTTTTACCTGAGGACTCCCCGCTTCACCCCAAGAAACTCAGGTATGTCGCCTGTAATGGAATTTTTAATGCGTTAATCCTCGATGCGGTCTGATTGTGTCGTTACAAACGGTGACCAGAAGAGCGGGAAACAACCTGACGAGTGTTAAACGTTTGATTGAGGCCTGGTAAAGTTCTCAGTTCGGAGACCTGTCAGCTAATGTAAAATACTTAAGCTGAACGTTGAATGATGACGGGTAACATTGTGCAAATGACTGGCACAGTAAAGGACAAGTAAAGTAATCAGTGGTTAATATTCTTTGGTGTAAAGGACAGAAATGTTGTGAGCAGTGGATGTTTGGATAATTTGGGGATTCCTGTCAAAGACGGCAGGTAGCATGGTAAATGGTAAACGGACTGTACTCATATATCTCCTTTCTAGTCTTCTGACGACTCTAAGCGCTTTTACGCTACATATCTCATTCACCCAAATCACACACATTCATACACTGATGATTGGCTGCCATGCAAGGTGCCAACTACTCATCAGTTTTTAGGATCTATTCATATGCAGTCACGCATTCACACCCTGCCTTCAGGAGCAATTTGGGGTTCAGTATCTTGCTCAAGGACACTTCGACATGCAGACTGGAGGAGCCGGGGATCGAACTGGCCGATCATCTGATTAGTGCACAATCTACTCTACCTTCTGAGCCACAGCCACCCCAATTAAAACAGACGCTGTAGGTAAACCTCAGCATCAGTTTGGTAAGTCAAATTAGCAACAATTCATATGCAACGTCTGATGGAAGTTAGCAGTAATAAACCTGCATGATCTGTTTAGACTTTGACTTGAATTCTGTTCAATTTAGGAACACAAAGCACTTTGTTAAGTTTCAGGAAATTGGGTTAGAACGAACCAGCAAACCAACTGTAATTTAAAAAGACGTCAGTGTTGCTCTTTATACTACGCCACCTGACTTCAACGTTGCATCAAAACATCATACAAGACAGGCACGTCTATAAATGACGCTACAGGGAGCACAAAGAGCGTCAGAGTTTGAAGCTGCCATATTTGATGAGTTGGTGTTCAGTCCACTTGTCCTGTGGCATCGTAGTCTCTTGTGATTAGTTTGATATGATGAGATCATGTTGATACTGAGGAGTGTTACATTTATGGATAAAAGGAAACAGAGTTATGCTTCTACATTATGTTAACAAATTGTTCATACTTCTTGTTTTAGAAGTGTGTTTTGCTGTGAGTGCTGTGCTATTGAGGCTGGAGCAGCTCTCACTTTATGGTCTCTATAATACATTTTTATGGCTCCAAGACTAATGGAGCCCAGTTTGATCGAGGCATAATACAGAGGTGATTTTCTTGCCAGGTTGCCTCCTGGCAATCCTGCGGCTGAGTCAGCTAGCTTAACCTTGCTGCACGGCTAACCGAGCTAACGGCGTGGGCACCAGATGTGCTCATCCTGCCAGATAAACTCCATTAGGAAACTCTGTACTGTATTCCCTGCCGGTGTCGGTCTGGCTGAGTTCACTGGAAAGGTCCCTGAGCCCGGTTTCCCTTGCCTTGCCTGCTAATCGTAGATAGCATTAGCAACTCTGTCCTCCAAGAAACTCTGTAAATCACAGAGAGTTGAGGCGGAGCAGCCGGAGGACATCAGAGGGAAAACCAGAAAACATTTTCTCTGATCCAGCTTCGCCAAAATCAGTGAATGAAGTATGAAGTTGTGTTTTTTGTGCGTCTCTGGTGAGGCCTCAGAATCCCTTGGCTCCAGCGACGTGTTTCACTGGATGCAAAATTAATACACGACCCCGAGCGCCGGATGAGTCATCAACATTTTTCCAGGAAATGAAAAATTTAAATATCAACAAAATACCTAAGAATGACTTGTGTTGGTGCAGGTACTGGAGTATAGGTGAAAAACACTCTTAAACATCGATCTGGACTTCATGTGAACATCAGGAGTTTGGACTCCTTTGGTTGACCTTTGACCCGCCGTTTGCACCGCCTTCTTCAGCCGTGATTTCCTGTGTCTGTACCTGTATGTGTGTTTCTCTGTGGGTGTTTTTCTTTCCATGTGTTGTGGTGTGTGTCAGCGTGAGTCAGCACAGTTTGAGGTTTCTTTGAAGCAAAGCCGTCGTACCCACACACACACAGACAGTAACAGTGTGTGTGTTTTCTGAATAGATGTAAAGGATGGGACAGACCTTCTGCTGACTCATGCACAGCTGATGGCACTGGGCTTTATTCCTGCTGTGTGTGTGTGTGTGTGTGTGTGTGTGTGTGTGTGTGTGTGTGTTATCGCAGAGTTTAAGCCTCTGAACTCAACCCAACAGTCACATTAGTAGCTGTAAGATTTCACAACCACACTGTGCAGACAGGTGCTGCTCTTAAAGTCCCAACAAAACAGGAAGCAGAGTCTGTTTACTTCCTCATCTTTGCGTGTTACCTATGAAAACAGAAAAGGTAGATTGGTGTTTACACTAGCCGATAGTGTGTGTTGGATTGCAGGGGTTGAGGGATTCTACCTCCCTGTGAACACGGCCGGACCGAACACAACTTCCAGACCAGCAGTGTCCAGTCTAACAGTGAACCAGCAGTGTCCAGTCTAACAGTGAACCAGCAGTGTCCAGGCTAACAGTGAACCAGCAGTGTCCAGTCTAACAGTGAACCAGCAGTGTCCAGTCTAACAGTGAACACAGCAGTGTCCAGTCTAACAGTGAACCAGCAGTGTCCAGGCTAACAGTGAACCAGCAGTGTCCAGGCTAACAGTGAACCAGCAGTGTCCAGTCTAACAGTGAACACAGCAGCCTACTGAGGTGGTTTTCTTGCCGGGTTTGGCTCCTGGCATCCCGGGCTGAGTCAGTTCAGTTAGGCCCTCGCAGTCACTCATAGACTGGATTCTTGCTCTATGCAGCCATTTTACAAACCAAACTGTCCTGGTAAACCTTTCCCTTTTAAGCTAACTTATCCAGAGTGACTCACAAAGGCTGAAACGGTATAAGCTCCAATAAGCCGCGATTCCTGCATCACCCCACAGTACAAGTGTCCACGAAGAGGAGCTGTAAGAGGATTGCAAAGGTCAGAGCTGCAGTGCACGGACAAAAGATGGAATAAATATTGCTGTGTCCATAAGAAAAGCGTGCCGGGGCATGAAATGAGACTGAAAGATGAGAGTCAGGCCCATTTGAATGTGGCTCAGGTGGTAAAACTCTCACACATGGACCGCATTTTTATTTCTGGATGATTAAATATTTTTTCTTATCCAAGAAAAATAATCCTGTCAAGGTTTTCATTACATTATTGTTTCAAGGTTACCGCTCCTCACTTTTCTGAGATATTCAACTTATTTTTTTAACTCCAGCCGACAAGAACAAGACTGAAAAGGACACACACACACACACACGCACACACACACACCAACTAGAATCAAACAGACCTTATGAGTGGTTTTAAATATTTAAAGGTGAAATCTTGGACGTCATATCTTCATATTAAGAAGAAACAGCTACTGCAATCCAGGAAAAAAAGACATTTGGTGCACAAACAACTACTTAGTGAAAGAACATTAGTGAGATGAATACATTGAGATGAATTTCAGCTTTTCAGTTGTAACGAGGTTTAAAAATTCCAAAATTTCAGCTCTGATTTATCATCATTTATCACCTCATCTACATTCACGGTTCATGTCTGTCTGTTCGTCTGAGTCTGTGGATGGACTTTTCTTCTATGCCAAGATCCAGGACACAAGAAGTGAAGCTGCTTTAGCTCTGCTGGTCTGTGCAGGAACACATTGAAAGTTTGGTCCTGTCCTGTCAGGTTTAAAGCAAAGCTTAACTTGTGACTGTCAACAGCCAGATGTTTTGAAAAGTTACTGCTGCAGCACCGTGCCGCCATATCAGGAATTATTAAAAAGAAAACAGAGTGAAGGGAAACACCTCCAATTTCACACATTAAGAACAGTCGCACTAATCAGCTGAATGTCCTCTGTGGATCTGGAGGAGCTGTTAGAAGTGAGAAAAAATAACATTCGGTACAGAAGGCCTGAGTCACAAGCTAAAAGATGTCGGCATTTATCAGACAGATGATCTGATGAAAGATGCTATCAAGATGCACTGTGGGAAGTGTAGGATGCATCATTTTTGGAGCAACACCAGAAGTCTTGAGAAGAACCTGGACGTAGTCTCCGTCTCCCACAGGTCTATACTGCAGGTTTTGGCTTCAGGTTGGTGCTTCTAACCTCATGAAGGTGTGATTCTGATTGCCTTGACTCGTGTCGCATCTCGACTCTGTCTCCGTCTTTGTCTTTTTTAGCCTCTGCAAACAGCCTGAAAATCTCCTGTGTGTTATATCTGCTGAGAATAGACCAGTGTGGGTGCTGGTTAACTGTGTGTGTGTGTGTGTGTGTGTTTAATCTCCATCTGATTAGTGCAGAACAAGGAAGATGAAGGAGGTCCGCTCTCAGCCAATCACAGCCTGAGTGTGTGAAATGTGTGTGAAGAAACGCGATAGCGTCCTCCCAGAGAATCAGTCATTGGATACTTCAGATCCTTTTCAATTTTCTCCATCATTTGGTTCGTCCATTTATCGGCGGTGCTCGCTGCACTGTCGACCTTCGGTGGGAGCGAACCTCACACTTTAAAAAAACACTTGGTTTTAATATGAAATGGAACAAATCGACGGTGGAGTGTGAGCTGGTGCTCGAGTGTTTAAGTTCAACTTAATGTTTATTGGGGTTCAGTCAGCTGAAGAAAACGCGTATCTAATTATCTCTCATAAATCTGATGTGTTATTACAGATTAAACGACCCAAACAGTTTGAAACACCTCCTCGTTAATTGAATATCAGCTATAATGACAGAACTCTCTGAAAGTTTCAGAGATAATTCAGACTTTAATGTTTGATACGTTGAGTACTTTTTATTTCTGGCAGCAGGTGAACATCTTGTCCTCAAAGTAGAAGGTGAGGTGGTGAGGCAGTGTGATGCGTTGGTTGATGTTCTGCTGGGAAACCTGGATGTTACTTTGAAACGTACCCCTACTTAAGCATCGTTGCAGACCACGTCCACCTGGACCTGATTTAGAGCTAGCAAGGTAGCAATTTGTGAGCAAGTTGACGTAAGCCAGCTAAAACGATGTGACAAAATACATTTCACATGCTTTGTAGTGACGTTAGCTTCGACTTTGGACTCGTTTGTTGACGTTAGTGGATTTTCTGAGCTAAGCGGAGAGAGAAGGGTGAATATGCATTAACGTCACAGCCTTTGAATTTACCCAGAAAACCCTTTACATGGAAGTCAGGCCACGTGATGTTAAAGGCAACAGAGCAAGTCTCTAAAAAACCATGAAGAATACCTGACAACACTGAAAACATACTGGAGTATCATGACATCTGTGATGAGGACATCATCAGGTTTGACTTCATGGAGACTTTAACTTTCTCTCTGGTTCCCCGTAGATGAAATTTTTGGAGCTGATACAGAAACAGTTTCATTTTTTCTGGCAGCTCCGTCCCACGAGAAAAAGTTAAAATCTGCTTCTGATTTCCAAACAGGACGATAAAGCGGTAAACCAGCGGTGTCCTCCGGGCTCTTATCACAGCGTCTCTGGAGAACACGCTGCGTTTCGAAACGGTCCGACGTCGTCCCTGTCCTCAGGTTGCACATCTGAATTGATAATTGAAGCGGTGAGCTCCGATGTCGAGCTGCGAATGGCTGCATGGCTGATGAATCATCCCAGCACCAGGAGACGTGGCGGTATATTCCTCAGGGTTGCGTTCGCTCTCTGAGGAGCAAATCACAGACCAGAAAACTGTCTCTTTACTGTGATTCAGATCCGTGCATCAGCGCGCGATCGTGGTCATTTATCATGTGGACGATGGACTTGTAATCTTTATCTGCAGTGTGTTCTAATAGAACAACCTTTGACTTCCTCCCATATCTGAATCTCCGGCTCTATTTCTTTGTCTTTGACCTTTAACTCTGCCGCTTTACATCGAGTCCTCCGCTCTCTGCCGCTGCTCTCTGGGAGGTTTTTATTGGATTGAATGAACATACACACACGAGGTCCAAAGTTAACACTCACCAAAATGTCGGTACACTTTGTCTCTTCTGGAGAAAATCAATAAAGAAACATTTAAATGCCAAATATGGCGGCTATATTTAGCTCTCCTAAAATTAACACACAGCTCAGATTCACCTGCTCAGGTCTCTGCTTTTATTCCGTTTGTACTAACTTTCCCATGATGCACGGTGCTGTCGTTTCACTGTCACGCTCACACGAAACTTCACTTTATCTCGCCTCTCTTCCTCTCTTTTGAAAACTTTCTGCGAGCTTCTGTCTTTCAAGTTATTGTTTGATTTATGCTCTCTTTCTTCCTCGTCTCTCTCCCTCCAGTAGATGATATTATTAATATCAGTAGAGAGTTCCACGATCAAAGAGTCTATGATGAATAATAATTATGAGACAATTACTGCTTGGAGAGATAGGAGAGCTGTGTACACACACACACACACACACATGGCGTACTATGCTTTTCAGTGCTGAAACGTGACATAAACCCGTTAACCCTCTCCACCCCACAGTGCTCTGAGGTCTGAAGTCCTGATCTTTGTGTTGTAGATTTAGTTTAAGTTGTCATCAATAACCAGAACCAGAAATATACATCATCACGTTGATATCTATGATTTTATTTTGGCGGGTTTCCACCCGGTTTCCTCTGTAAGTCTAAAAATGTCTCCGTCCACAAAGCGTCCCCGGGTTTCTTCTGGAAGCTGTCAGATTGTGTCGTGAGGGAGATCCTGACCCAGCGTGCAGAGTTCATCATCTAGAGCTGTCACGATACCAAAATGAGTAACCACGATACTATACCAGACAAAGTATCACGATACTATACCAGACAAAGTATCACGATACTATACCAGACAAAGTATCACGATACTATACCAGACAAAGTACCACGATACTATACCAGACAAAGTATCACAATACTATACCAGACAAAGTATCACGATACTATACCAGACAAAGTATCACGGTTCCGGGTATTATCGCGATACTGCGGCCTTTTTTTATTATTATTATTTTTATGAACTGCAATGTATTTGTACAAGTTATAAATACTTATTAGTTACTTATAATGTTGTTTGGTGCATGATAAACATACTGCTGAAGTAAAATTAGACTGAAACAAGTTTGAAACAACGAATTTGGTTTTTGAGCTAAATTAGCGGAGCCACTGACGACGATGCCGCAGCAGACTCGCCGCCGGGCCGGTTCTTCTGCCATGATGAGTGTGTTGTCTCGTGTTTGTGACTGTAAGCCGTGCATGTCTGGGCGAGACAGAACTTTAGCTTGTTGTTTGTTTTGAAGCGAGTTTCTATCGAAGCGGAGCTGTCTTCATGGAGTTCGTTCTTGTCGGCAGAAACACACGAACAGCCAATCAGCTAACAGACGGGCGGACCCAGCGTGCGGAAACAGCCTATCATATCCCCGGACGTCACCAGTAACAGGCAAACAGCCAATCATTCAGCAGCTGTGCAGTTCAGTTGCAGTAGTTGCCATGTTGGTTTGTTTACAAGGGAGTAGCATGCAGTGAGAAGCCGGGAGGAGAGTAGAGGCGGCCGTAGCGGAAACTGGCACCTTTTGTAGTATAGTAATCCACGGTAGGACCGTCGTGTAGAATTTCTAGTATAGTAGGAACCGTTACGATTTGGCACCGGGGGTATTGTGGGTACCGTGGGTATCGTGGGTATTGGGTACCGTGGGTATTGTGGGTACCGTGGGTATTGTGGGTACCGTGGGTACCGTGCAACTCTATCGTCTTCACATCATCACCATCAGTAAACAGAGGGACGTACCCGGCTCTCACTGCCCAGGCGGAGGCTGTTTTCTGGGGAAGTGTTCGCCAAAGAGTCGACAGGGAGGGCTGACCAGTTGTGCCAATTTTTACACATAAATTTAAAGATCTTTACTCATGACCTACTACCACATTCCTGTAGTTTGTTAGAACAATGTGGGTTTCTTGAAATTTTATTCCATAATCACCGTAGATAAACAGCAGTACTAGTCTGTACTGATATAAATTGGACAATTTCACGTGTTGAATGTGCTGAAACTCAGTTCAAAAAGCTACAAATGTCACAAATTTGGCGTCAAATTAAAGAGGAAGTTGTGTTTCTGTTATGAAATCACTTTTGTACTCTTTGGTGTCTTTTTGAAATCTATCATCTGATTTACGACTGATTCAAGTCCAAGTCAGGGAAAGCCAAAAACTCATTCAGGCTTTAGTATCGTGATCAAGCGTCCTTGAAAACGCTCAGTGGTTCACATTAACGAGGCGAGGTCCACCAACAGTTTAACGCACAGTGTGAATGAGTTTCTGATTTCACCGTCTACAATCCAGAAGATCATTCAAACATTCAGAGATTTAGAGAAATCTCTGCACGTGAGGCCAAAACCAACACTGAGTGTCGCTGACCTCCAACCCATCAGCAGCACCTACATGAAGTTCAGACTCTGCCATGCAGAGAGAGAGGCAGATATCAACAACATCCAGAAACACTGCACTCTTCTTTTCTTCTTTCATCTCTAAATATATGTATTTCAATCTCCACACACACACACACACACACACTGATTTTCTTGGTTGATCTGAAAGTCGCCCTGAGATTGACTCACTGAACGCTCTCCCCTCTGATCACAACATTTTTATGTCTCTATCTTCAGTTACATCTCCAGTGTGTGTGTGTGTGTGTGTGTGTGTGTGTGATGTCAGTGTGTTCCTCTTGCTCGAGGATGATCCAGGAATAAACACACTCAGAAACCTCAGCGGTGTGTTTCCATGTTGTTTCCTCTCAGTCCACTCCACACGCTGACTCATGACGTCCTGTCAGCTGAGCTCGATGGACGTTTTCAGATTTCCATCTTGATGTTTTGTGTTTTGGGATTTGTGATTTGTTTGTTCCTGTTTGTGTGAAGATTTGATTTGAATGTTTTAATTTCTCTGCATTTTCCTTCACTGGGTCTGCAGCATGGACAGGCGTCAGAAGAATTTAAATCAAAGGAGAAATATTTGTTTTTATTTTACATTCAGAGAATAAAGCAGACGTTTAGACTAAAGCGTCAGGCATTTAGCATTTCAACAAAAAACTTATGGAAATAAATCAAACAGCGTTAGCGACACGTGGCTGAATCTACAAAATGCCTTGTGTGGATGAGCTGTTGAACTTCTCTTTCAGCACATACACACAGCGAGTTGAGCTTCAGTTGATCACCAGACTTTGTTAACTTGCTCAGATTTGCTCATTTTTGTGGTTTCTACCATGAGTAAGTAGATTACGTAGTTTACACAGGATGATACAACAGGATGTTTTATTTTGAAAATTGACCAGCTTGTCTCCTGTTTCTGCATCTGACTTCCTGTCAGCTGGATTTGCTCTGTGTAGATTGATGCAGACAAGCCAGTCCTATCAGCTGGTTGTTGTTTGACTCGATCCCATCACCTCCTCGTACAAACATATAATTCATGAGATTTGTTTCCACCTGCTTTGAGTGTTTTAAGAGGGTCATCACACAGTTTAGTTATTGTGATCCAGCTTCCTTTACTTCATGTACTGATGCTCACACATCTGCAGAATTCTCACCATTTAACTACGACACCAAGACATCCATGCAGACTTTGTAGTTGCAGAGGTACAGTTCTCATTTCGAGCTGGCCTCGTGATTCAGATGTGAATAAATATTCTCCTCAGCTGGGTTTCACCCTCGCTGTACCTTAAGATGTAAATTGGGTATGCAGAGCTGACGGACTCTCAGGGGAACGCTACGACACTGCTGGTGCCAGCTCGGCAATCCCTCCAAGTCATGTGACCGACTCAAAGTGATGCTGCAGCTCTGAAAGAATCATCTGCAGCTCCTCCTGATCCACAGAAGGTTTATATCTGCATCGCGTATGAATACAGGTCTCACAGAGAGGAGATATAATGATGGAGTGGCGCGCTGACGTACAGCACATGTGCTGTATTTGAAGCAGGAGGTTGTTCAGAAGCCTCTCAGATGCTGAAGTGAACCCCGGCCATCCTCGATGTGAGTCAGCAGAGTGAGGAGCAGAGGTCGGAGTCGAGCCTCCTGCTGATGATTCATGCTTCTCTCTTCTCTGCCATGCAAATGATTCAGACCACGAAAGGTCAGAGTTCATCTCTGCTGTTCTGTCACCCTGAAGACAGACGGAAAATAAAGGTGACACACCTCCTCAGTCCTCCTCCTTTCATCTTCAGCCTCCTCCTCTTCTTCTCCTGGAAGCAGGAAATCCTCCATAACTTGAGAACAGAGATCTAATCTGATGTTTGACGCTCCCTCGAGCAGCTGTTGAACTTCCTGTGACTCGACCACATGTTCACACATGCTGCACGAGCCAGACATCGCCTCATCGAAGACTTTCACATGAATCAACGTTAAATTTTTGTTTTGTGTTCGTCAGGACAGGACGTCAGTCGACTGTGTCCAAGCGTCTGCGTCTACTTTAGAGCAGAAGGTCGAATGTAGAAACTTCAGGTGTTTCCAGTGATGTGTTTAAGGTCCCGTTCCATTCAGGTCAAACAGAGCGAAGTGTCTGCTGCAATAAATGGAACTGAACCTTAATTAGTGTCATTGAAAACACAGCGGGGGGTCTGTTGACTTGATTTCTGACCTCAGTGAACAGTTTCCTCATCATCGCCTGAAGTGGCGATCACAGTGTGTAGCTGAAGACACACTCTACCGGTTCAGCTGTATGTTGTTGTACATCACTTTGACAGTTTGTTAGTGAGTTTGACTTTTCGTCAGCTGGGATCGACGATGAAAAACAACTTTCACTTCTTCTGCTCGACCCATCAGAACAAACGTCCGCTGATCGACGTGATGAAGCTTGGCTTTTAAAAATCAAAACAATGAGCTGAAGGACTCTAAAACACCGATCATCGAGCTCGTTTGTTAATTGGATTAAATCCTTCGTTTGCCCAGTAACTCAAACAGCCAATCAGAATCGAGCATTCTGCACGTCCATGATGCAGTACAGTACGCAGATGAGGTGCATTAGTGTGTACAGTGTGTACAGTGTGTATCAGTGTGTATCAGTGTACAGACAACATAGATTAGTGTATAATTTGTGTGTGTGTAATTTTATCTCATCAGCTGTTAATTTGCAGTTTGTTTGTTTGCATGTGTGTTTGATTACATACCTCTGCTGTATGTGTGTGTCTCCGCTCCCGCCGTGTGTTTGCATGTGTGTGTGTGTGTGTGTATAATTATAGCAGCTGTAAATAGGTCACACTGTGTAGCCTTCTCTCCGCTAATATGGACGTCTGTGCCAGGAAGAACAATCGATAGCAGCTCTGCAGGAGAACAATCACGTCTCTCTGTCTTCGTCTTCACTCGTTTCTTTGTGTGAATCTTTCACATGAATTCAGTCAACTGAGGCGGGAAGATTCACAGTTACACGATAAAAGACGGCGAAAACAAACTTTAAATCAAAATGTGATCGCTTTAAAACGTCTGCAAAAACTGCAGTTCCTCTAACGTCCACTTGAGGCTGGCTCCAGAAGTGAGTCAGTCTCCATAAGTCCCCATGTTCAAATGTCCAGCTTCACATCAGAAATAAACATGTTTACAGCCTGGTACGAAAAACAGTTTTGGTCTCTGTCGATCATGTGCATGGATTTAAAACACAAATGTCGTAAATGTGTCAAAAAACAAAGTTCATCGTGAGTCGAGGGTGACATCTTCAAACATAAAATTAGAAACATTCAAGAAACTGAAGCAGAAAAGAAGTTTTTAACTTCAATTAATGACTTCATGACTTATTAATTTATTGCTGTAATTACTTTTATATTTGATTAGTTTAACTCACATTTCATTTCCGTCCTCTGCCTCTCTGTGTGCCATTAGATTAAATAAATTCATATTTTATGTCTCAGCTAAATTTTTGATGTTTGTTTTTCTTTCCGTGCCGAGGGTCCTCGGAAGAACCGAAAGTCATAAATCTGTCTGGATGAGTTATACGCGGCATGGGAGACGGCTTCTACATATTAAACACAAAGAAAGCCAAGGACGAGCCTCCTCCGCCCACCGGAGGGATGAGAGAGGACGGAGATCTGTTCTGAGTCTCGGCCTGTGACCCTGAGGGAGCTGCAGCGTCTGTACTTTCTCTTTTTCTTATATAATTTGTGTTTTTATCCAAACCTTGAGCTAAAGCTCTTCAACGTGAGCATAATTACATAATTTGCTGTGAATGAGGGCCAATAATTAAAGGTCAGAAGTTTAACCTGACACCAGAGTTGGTAAATGGAGCGTGCATGTTTGCCCTCACAGAGACAGACACACTCGAATCAGGGTGAAACTCTTTATTCTGAGATCCTTGTAAATTAAACTTAATGATGGCGAATCACTGAGCAGCATCGACCTGACGAAAGCAGAAAGCAGCTTCTTAATTAGTGATATTAAAACTCTGTTATTGTTTAAGTAGAGATCATCACAACTCCCACAATCCTACTCGTCATATTAATGAAACAATCTAACAAAAAAAAAAACACAGTAAAAGACCGTAAAATATGCCATGTATGACTGTATACAGTAAAATACTACAAAACCTTTACTTATACTGCATTTTAAGAGAATTTATACAGAATAAGACTGTTAATTATACAGTAAAACACCGTAATATTTAATATCATATTTTACGGTATTTTACTGTTTTTCATCGTAAAATCTACAGACATTTTAAAATATAGGGAAAAATTGTGAACTCAACAGTACTAACATCCATTTACAGTAATATTAGAAAAAGTTACACCGTATTTATTATGGTATAATTCTGGCAAACAGCTGACAGTTTTTTACCGTAAAAACAACAGTTTCTTTATATTGTCATATTTTACGGCAAAACCTATAAATTCACTTAAAACGGCGTATGAATTCAGAGTAAAGTAGTATTTTTTATTAGAAAGAGATTCATTATGCAGTAAAACACCGTAATGGCATATTTTTTATTTTACAGTCTTTTACTGTCATAGATTGGCAGTTTTTTACCGTAAAATCTTCAGACATTTTAAAATTTGTAATTAAAAAAACAACCTTAAATGTGAAATCAACAGTACTAACATCATTTTCACCGTAACATTAGAAAAGTTTACACCGTATTTACGGTAAAATTCTGGCAACCACAGCTGACAGTTTTTTGGGTTTTTTTGCATTTACAGTCACATTTTATGGCAAAACCTTTATTTATGCAGCATTTTATACAGAATAAAGTAATATTTTATATTACAGACTGTTAATTATACAGTAAAACTCGTAATATTTAACGTCATATTCACGAGGTCGCACTTCTGGGTCGCCCTGGGTTAGTTTGCACGGATGACACGGCCATGATGATAACGACGGCAGGTCCGTACATTATGCGACGCTGTTAAATTAGCTCTATAATTCAGCAGCACAAGTGCATCATGGGACGTATAGACTCCGTATCTTCTTCATCTTCTTTACGTTTTTTGTCTCCGCGCAGCAGAGACGAGGCTTCACGCCTGCGTCGCCTCCAGCGAGCCCGATACAATCTAAGCCAGCAAACTCCTTTAATGAAGCTGTCAAACATACTGTGTGTTATTTAATTATTCACACTGTGTGTGTGTGTGTGTGTGTGTGTAGCTCTATATAGGTTGTGCATCAGTAACAAGAGCCATAATCTTTAAAGTATTAATGAAGCTGCGATGCAGTTAAAGATGAAATACGATGCAGCCGAGCCGTCGAATCAGGGTCAGAGTCTGCACCAGGTAAATGGATCCAGTCCATCCAGGAAGTCTGGCTGATACCCGACCAGGGTGGAGACCCCCAGATTGAGCCACAGCGACACTGATAACAGTGTTAAACTGTCTCCTGCTCAGATAAATAAAGGAACAGATTGAGAATATAAAACTGAGACATAAAGCTAAAGGACGCTCAAGGGCCTGAGAAAACGTGGGTCTTAAGTTTGGTCTTTAAAGTGTCTGCAGAGGGAGCGAACACTTTATTGGAAACAAGTTACTGTGGACACCGCCGCCCTCCATCACCACCACCTCCATTAGCCTCCATCACCTCCTCGAACTGAACGTAGTGTAGTTTAGACGGCCAAAATAATTCCTGAAAACTCAAAAATATTCAAATAAACTTTCCTTGATATAATAATAATAACTCCAGGTGATTCCAGGTTATAAACTACACGTGACGTTTCACAGTACACACTGACACACACATGAAGCAGCCTCCTGTGTTCGGCTCTGTCTGACTTCATCCTGTAAAACCTCTCAGATGCAGTCTCACTCCTGCCGTCTTCGTTCTGCTCAATTAATCAGTGGCAGCGTCACTAAATAGACTCTCCACCATCAGCGAGCCTAAATTGCCTCCAAGACGAAGAACAGCTAAAAGCAGCGCTTTGAAATGACTTTTAAAATTAACTACCAAAGTCAGCCGCCCCAAATTGGCTGCAGAATGATCAATTAAAAGCAACAGACCTAAATAGCTGTGGAAATGAACACGGCCAAACGGCGGCTGTGAATTATAATGAACAAATGAAAAGTTTATTTCCAAAGAGCTGTAATGTATATTGACTTTGGAAAAACAACAAAAAAAGCTCATTAAGTGAAAAATCATTAGCTGAGGAACATCCAGTCTGCTCCGTGAAGAGGTCACGTCTGACACTTCTTTATTTGTTGGAAAGTTGAAGCAACATTTTGTAACTTTTCTCTGTTACCTCCTGTTGATCCACACTGACCTGTGATCAGGTGAACGGTGTCTCTGTCATTCGTACGTCTGTTCTCACACTGTGTAACTTTGGGCTCCGGGTCGGGAGAAGTACGTAACGCTTTACGGCACTAAGTCACACACCACCAACTATTTCACTGATTTTGGTGAAACTGGATCATATTTTATGGAGAAAATGTTTTCTGGTTTTCCCTCTGATGTCCTCCGGCTGCTCCGCCTCAACTCTCTGTGATTTACAGAGTTTATGATGGACAGTGAAGTAAACTGCTGACAGCTGTAGCTGCTGTTAGCTCATGTTAGCTCAGTTTGTTGACCTCAGGAGTGTTAGTGTTTGTACCACAGGCGTTTTGGACCACCGGGAAGAAGAAGAGGAAGAGGTTTTCAGGCCCAGCAGTCAGCAGCCTCTATGGACATAATGGCAGAGGAGAAGAGAGTGAAGAGGACGCTGACGGAGTAAATCTGGGACATCGTCCAACATGGCCGCTCTGCTAACCGTCTAACTGTTTTCTGACTGATCAGCATTCAAATGTAAAATTCTGCATTTTATTTTCAGTTGTGGCTAAAAGAGGAAAGACTTTATACACACACACACACACACACACACACACAAACACACAACTGGTTACAGTGTTGAAACTAGCAGCTGCCCAGTCCCTGTGAAGCTGAACAAGCGCTCTTAATTAGGGACCAACTGGAATGATTAATGTGTGTGTGTGTGTGTGTGTGTGTGTGTGTGTGTGTGTGTGTGTGTGTCCACATGTGTGTGTGTCCTATCTGAAGTGTCTCATCAGTAGCTGAGTTATTATCTTGAGCGTCTTTAATGTCTGTGTTTTGAAACCAAAGCAGCGATAGCATGCTAAGTATTTAGGAGAGCCACCATCTGCTCTACGTGTGTGTGTGTTCATGTGTGCGTTCATGTGTGTGTGTGTGTGTGTGTGTGTGTGTGTGTGAGATCGCCCATTGGGTGTGCCAAATGCACTGTGTCAATAGAGAGGATTAATTAAGCTGTGAGCGTGACACTGCACAGTCTCAGACACTCAACAAACAGTTCAACCAGACTGCTAACTGACAAAAACTAAAAGAGACAACGCTCTCTCAGAGCAGAAGACATCGCCACGTATCAGTTAAAGAAACCTCCTGCTTCCTTACTGAGAGTCGACATCTGCAGATTTAGTTTAGTTTCAGCTGCACAATAATGTTTCTGAGTGTGAATGACTGTGAGATGTCAGCAACAAAAACAAAACAGAAAAACATCATAACTCAAAGAAATGTAAAAAAACATAAAAACTACTGTAATAATTACAGAATTGAAATCTATAAATGACACGTTCAACCATCAGCATGGACATAAACATCGACATAACGAGCCACATTTAATTTAATTACAAAGCTTTACCGTCGTTTTACAGAAATGTGTATGGAATTTAAGAAAGCAGAAAAATACTGTATAAATAATTTTTAATTTTTCTGTATAAAAATGAGGAACACGCGTATTTGTCATTATTGGCAGGACACTTAAAAGGTTAAAAATTTGTTTGGAAATTTACAGATTCGTAATTTTACAGAGATTTATATACAATTAATAAAACAACACTACTGTGAAAACCGAGTTATTTTCTGTAAATGAGGTTGCAGCGTTTAAGAATAATATCATAACATGAGAAAACTGTTGTTTTATATTAATGCCACATGATTTGGTTGTTAATTTACAGAAAATGTGAAATGAAAAAAGCAAAACAGAAAACTACCGTAAGCAGTTTTAGAAATACAAAGTTTGGTCGAGGATCAGCAGGACTGGAACTGGATCACAGTTCAAACCTGCTCGATCTGAGCGCTGATTAAACTGCAGAGGCGCTGATGTGAGTCGATAATGATCCGAGGTCACTTCAAATTCAAATCAGAGGTTATTCTGAGGTAGATGGTTACAGCAGGGCTGCAAAACTGCAGTAGTGAGAAAGTTTTATTCATTTATTCATCTTTTAAAGGTCAAAACTGTTTTATATGTGCGATCAGATGATTCCAAACTGTTAAAGCTGTTTTACCTTCGTAAATGAACTTTCAACAGATTTCCTGTAAATCTGTCTGAGCTTCCTCGTCCGTCCTCAGTCTGGAGTCTTGTTGGTGCCTCTGGCGTCTTCCCCTCTCAGACAGGAGAGTCCCTGCTGCTGATGCTGATGTTGGAGAAACACGATCAGGTTGTTTTTGTTCTGCATCACTTCCTCCGTTGAACATTTCCTGCAGAAGAAAGCACCACAGAGGATTATGTAGGTTTGGTTATGTGAAAACAGTGATACCATGAGAGCTTGATTAAATGAAGTGATGTTCTTCATGCAGGATGTTATTTCAGACCTCTGACAGGATGTTCGACTTTGAAATAAGTTGTCCCACCAGCATGTGCAGCCGTTTTCTCAGACACGTTTTCATTTGGGGAATGATGCTTTTATTTTGTTGTTTTGGATTCAGAGAAGCAGCTCAGGTAACCGTCAGCATCACTCGCGGCCTCGCGGCTGATGCACTCTGTCGTCGTACAGGCGTCAGTCGCCGCAGGAACAATAAGTGTGTTTCCAGCTGCGACAAGTGTCTCCGGATCGCTGTGTGTGGATTTGGGGATGATAAATGTCTAAGAGCACTCGGAGCAGCCCGGCACTGAGAATATAACGCTGTCAGGATCCATCGAGTCGCCTGGGTCCGACAGGGAGGAGATGCCTCGCGGTTAGAGCTGCAGACTTCCCCCAGATAAAAGAAAGGTTACAGAAATGTGACTCCTGCTGGCGGCTTGTTGTTGCAGCATTAAGTGGTCAAAAAAATGAGACGGAGCCGAGCAGAGGAGAAAAATCCCACCTACACATTTACAGTGAAAACAATCTGAGCTGATAGAGGAACGGAAGGTAGAACATCGTTTGTTTGAAACTATGACGCGACGTCTCAAAGTACAAATATCTTTGATACAAGGAGACGTTGATCTTCAGTTGATGGAGACCACAGACCGTCTCGCTCAACATAGAAAGATTCAGCGTTAAATAAACGTTTGGCAAACCGCGTTTACGTCTAGTCAGTTTATATCTGCGAAGCTGCTGCACGGCTCACGGGATTACACTGTCACTCGGCTGGTTGGTCAGTCGGTCCACCACTTCAGACATTTCCTCTAGTGCTATCATGAGGGTGACATTTGTGTGTTTGAGTGAAATATTGTAAGGGAAGCCAACATGGAAGTGTCTTAAAGCTGCATTCTTTCTAATGGCCAGCAGGGAGCAGCTCTTATGGTCTCAGTCACAATGTTAGACTCAAGGCTTAAAAGCAACGCTCTACAAACTGTGAGGTTTACACCTAAAGGGCAATTCCCTTCAGATATAGTACCGAGACTAAAATTAGATCCACACATGTGAGTGGCCGAGCGTCTCCGTTGGTCAGTGTGTATCTGTCTCCTTTCAGGTGTTAAGTGATAGCCGTCATTAAATATTTAACGAGCATTAATACCATCAGATATTAATCTGAGCCGCCTGCTCAGGAAATCAATACAATCATGGAGAAGTGCTGAGTGTCGCCCTGCACGATGCATCTTTAATGAAGTCCAGACACATCCACCTCACGGCCACGAGGCTGCACACCACACGAACACACACATTAACACGTCGACTCCACATACAGCATGCACATACAGTCATGATCATTAATTAAACTAAATCATCCTTTTCTGATGTTCAGACTAAACCGTTTTGGGTAGTGAGAGTTCGTTAGGGGTTCGTTTCAGGTTCGTTTACAGACGTGGGCGATGAGTTTGTGCAGATAATTAAACGAACAGGCAGTTATAATATAAATAACAAGCTGTAACACAAAGTGCAGGATCGATAACCAGGATCAATAAATATTAGTCTGCTCTGCTGCAGCCTCTGTAATGATGGGGAGTGTGTGTCTATACAACAGAGTCATGTAGTGTGCCACAGAACCAGAATGTAACCTGTGTTGTACTAGATCAGTCTTCAAGACCATTTTTGAAAGTCTCTGGCCGGTCTTGGAATCTTTGCTCGTCTCTCAGACAAAGAGGACTCTGGATTTTATTTCAAGACCTCAGTCACGACCAGATATGACCGGTCTAATATTTTTAACCTTCAGACGGATCTTAAGGTTCATTTTCACTTTCCTGTGGAGCGACACGGGTGCACCGCTGAAGAAAACAGAAGAAATGATGCAGAAAGCAGCTGAAACGTTAAAATCTGTGTGGAAAGTTCATTTATCGACTGAAACTCAGTGTTTTATAAAGCAGCTCATTAGAAAAAAAAGAAGAAATTCATGTAAACTGGTTCATTTTTTTAAAGCAAGGCTGGAATCACAATCATTTTGCACCAGCGTTAGCTTCCCCGTCACTTAATGCTCATAATTTACCCATCTCGCATTAGCACATTGCTTTGTGTGATGTTTGCTGTTCTAGATGGTGGAACACATTTCAGATTACAAACATTTAAATCGAGTGTGGAGTGTGGTAATTACCGCTCGACTGCAGCAAACATGAAGCCATGGAGTGATAACAAACTTCACCTAATGGACCTGTCAGAGAGGTATCAAAGATTTTAAACGCACGCCCTCGGCGTCACAGTGACCTTAACACTCATCTGATAGGAGCTAAATAAGCAGCTCTGCACATCCTGAGAGATGTGTGAGCGCGACACACTCACACTCCTGTCACTCAGCTCGACACTGTGAAAAACAGCGGCCTAAACGAACAGCAAGGACGTGAGAAACTGGTAATTTTCTGCCTTATCGCTGCCCTGCAAGCACAAACACTGGCTGATTAATTTCCACGAGAGTCAGACCTCATTTAGCTCCGTGCGAAGCGAGCTGTGGGACTCGCTGTCTGCAGCCTGAGAAGGAGGGTTTGTTCAATTAATGCTATTTGTTATGTTTGGGACAACTTAGCGCCCACGTACTGAACATATTTCATTTGAATCCTGCAGTTCAGCGTCCTCGCTTTACCTTTAATTTAGGGATTAATTATTCATTTAATCTTAATGCTTCACTGCTGCAGTGCTGGTACATTTGACTTTGGTAACTCAAATAAACCCAAATCCTCCATGACGTGACAGCTTTCAGTCTTCTTCAGTTTGAACTTGGTTGGTTGTGTAGCTAGTAAAATAACTTTGAGCCTGTTCACACCTGTACTAGAGACTACTTATGATGGGACATCATGTCCAGATCTACATGCAAACACACGTCATTTCAGGATGTTTGAAGAGTGGTAAAGTTCCTCGGGGAGTACCATCAGGAGCTGTTAACACTGCGTTCCTCTCCACTCTCCACCTGTCACTGCGTGGATTAAAGACCCTGGAGGTGTAGCAGAGCTTCAGCTGGACGCTGTTGTCTCATGCTGTTTGACCGCAGCTCCATCGATCACTGCAGGTCTTTCACTGAACTGGTGCAGTTTAATTAAAATCTGGGTTCATGCTGGTTTTGGAGGTCACATCCAGGTGAAGACAGTCTTTAGGGCTGCTGTACGCTGCTGTTAGACATCGACCCGTCACTCGTTTGGGGGATTGCTGTTTGATCTCTTGAGTCACGTCACAATTAGTGCATTGTCAGGTGGTAATAAAGCTTCGGTCATTCGATGTTATCACAGATGTGTGTCATAATGAGAAAACATGCGCAAACCTCCATGTTTAATGTTTACAGCTGTTTTCATGAAAGCTGCAGCACGAGTCGTGAAAATGTAAAATGTGGCTTTATGTTTTGTCCCTGTTAAATTTACAATTCATGCGTACATAAAGAGCTAAATGTAATCTGGCCTCAAAACATAAGCTATGTTCTTAGTCCACAGTGATTTGTGCAATATTTACACATGTTGAATAAATCAGTGTTTGCCGTTAAGACTGAAAAACATGACAGGTGTGCATAGATAGATAAGCCCATTAAAGTTCCGGCTCAGGGTGTGAGAGGATTGGTTTGATTCTGGAGAACGAAACATGACAACAACTTTTTTGATGTGTGTTTCAAAGCTGAGATTTGAATCACATTTAACTCCTAAATTTCGAGGCCACTTTGAATGCAGCTGATGTGGTTTGGAGGGCTGAACAAGATGATTTTGAGTTGTTGAGTTGAAGAAAGTTTTATGCCATCCAACAGTCCACATCACTAAGACAGTCTTAAACAGCAGTTGGGCTTGTCGGGTCACCAGATCTCACAGGGGCGTATACCTGTGTGTCATCTGCGTAGAGACGTTGTGGCAAAAACACTATTAGACATCGAGCATCAAGTCACGAATCAGAATGTTCCTCCACGTTCAACACCCTCTGTCTTTAGACTCTTGGTTCAGATCAGGAAAAACTCCCCAAAAAACCTTCTAATGGTGAAAACATGGAGAAATCCTCAGGAAGATACACGTCCAGAACAAAGCAACAAAATCAACAAATTTCCAAATTATATGTGAAGAATGTGAATCTAACATTGAACAACTTCTCCACTATTGGGGATGATGACCGTCAATAGTTAACATCACCATGAATGAGTACATTGCTAAATAGGTTCCATGATGTTTGTTCCCCACAGTCATTGTCTATAATCAATGCAATCTGCTCCAGCAGGTTTTGTTGTGCTGGGTTTGCTTCTGAGAGACAAAAGCCACATTTTGCAGGTCAGCTAGTCAAGAAAATGTCTGTAAACGTTGGTTATTTTAGGCATCTTTAACAAATGACCACTCTGCTGAGTGTTCGTCTCCTTGCTGCGCTGTTCAGCGTTGTTAAATGAAGTGAAGCTACCTGGATGTTCTGGAAGAATCAGTGCTATGCTTCAAAGAAACCTGAGGGATGGCAGCAGACGTGGACGGCGTTCTGTCGGGGACAGTCTTCTCTTTGTGTTGGGTACATTTCAGTCTGCAGCAGCCTCTCGAGCTCCTTCCTCACTTTTATGTTTCAACTCATAAAACTTGCTCACCTCATTTTCTTTCTAAATTAGAACAACTACTCGTCTCTGTGTCATTTTCTCTGCCGCCGTACAGGAAGCTCTTTGTGCTGCTGCTGCTGCTGCTGCAGTGAATTTTAAGAGCTTTGTGTTCAGTCATGTTTCCTCTGCAGAAACAGTCTGAGCCAAACATCATGATGGAGGAGTGACCCTGAATCCCTCTGCTCCACTGAAACACTCCTTATCAGCCACCGCTTTAATAGACTGAAACACTCAAACTAATTAAGGCTTAAATTAAAGACTTAAATGATGAAAGACCCATTTAAAGGACTGTTAATGTGATATTTCTTCCACTGTGTAATAACAGGTTCTTTTATTGCCCATCGTTCTCTGTTGGATTATGACAGAACACAATTAGCAGTGTAATATCTACTTTAATGGACAAGATTGGATCTTTTTCTATTATTTCTTTAAACAGTTTCATGTTTCTGTGAATGTTGAATGTGTCAGATGGAGGCTGAAGAAAGAGGAAGAGGACAAGAAAACAAATGAATACATTAGAGCCACGGATGATTTAATATCTCAGGTAGACAAAAAGAAGGCAGAAATATGAAGCACAGAGAATCAAACAGAAACAAATATCAAATCATAAGACCAAAATAAAACATTTTATTAATATTAACATTTTATTTTGGTGAAACTGAAACTTAGAGATTTCAGAGAAGGATGTATAAAAGCGAGCGAGCAGCAGAGAAGCTACTTGACTATAAATGCGAGTCCTTCACAGTTATGAGCAGAAGTGTTTCCACCCGACTAACTGGCTGTCAGCCAGCAGTTAAGAACACTACAAAGACTCTTGTCATGTCATTATCCAACCAGCAGCTCTTTCCCTCCATCGCTCGCTTTCTTCTCATCTTCCTCCTCATCCTCCCTCCATCCTCCCTCTCTTGTAATCTCTATCTGATTAACGTAGACGAGGGAAAATGAAGGCCAAGAGGTCCACTCCGGGTCAATCAGAGGGACGAGTGCTCGGTTCGTGCCTCAGTTAATTAGTACTTAGAGTAACTGTTTGTGTTTGAGACGGAGATGACTGAAAGGATCCTCACATGGTCGACTTTTAGCTTCTCAATGACAAAACCTCTCTGCCTGTATCTGAGTGACACGATGAAATATTGATCTACTGACTCATCTACAAACTGAGTGACTTCTATTGATGAACTGACTCGATAATCGTCTCGCTGATTGACTGATTGTCTTCCTCAGAGACTCAATCACTGACCAGTAACCAGCCACCGAAGCCAGGTGACATTTTACTGCAGTTTAATGTGACATGAGATGACAACATTGGCCTTTGTCAACACGTATTTTAATGATTATATTAATGCAGAAATAACCAACCAAAAATAGCTCTCTGGTGCCATAAAAGAACCATTTTAGCTCCTCAAAGAACCTTATAGTCAAAGGTTCATTGCTGCAAATGGCTTCCCCAATTGGTGCTCCAAAGAACTTTGGTTCTTCAAGGAACCATCCATCCATTCACTTCCTCTTATCTGGTGTCGGGTTGCAGTGCCACAGGTTTAGCATGGTGCACAGCACATTCCAGCTCTTCCTGGAGGCGTTCCCAGGCTGGATGGACTATGAAGTTCCTCCAGCAGGTTCTGGGTCTGCCCTGGGGTCTCCTCCCAGTTGGACAAACCTGGAACACCTTCAAAGGAAGGTGCCCAGGAGGCCCGGACCACCTCAGCTGGTTCTTTTTGACACAAAAGAGAAGCGTCCCTCCAGATGTCTGAGCTCCTCATCCTATCTCTACGGCTGAGCCGGGACACCTTACGGAAGAAGCTCATTTCAGCCTCTCGTATCCGCAATCTCAGCTTTGGTTAGACTGTAGGTGAAGGTTGGAACGTGGATAGAGAAGAAAATCAAAAGATTTGTCTTCCGGCTCAGCTCATGCGCAGTACTGGCAGTGTCGCACCAAACCGCCGGTCCAGCTCAAGCGCCATTTTCCCATCACTCATGAACAAGAGGAGTTACTTGAACTCCTTCACTTCTTTGAGGAGCCATGCTTAATAAAGTTCTTCATGGACTAAACTAGTTCAGTAATGAACATCTCTTAAACAGTTCTTTGAACATTTTGAATCAAATTATTTTGGGTTTCACAGAGTTGTCGGCTGTTCAACATGTCAGCTTCAGAGTCCAGTGAGCTTATTGGCCAAACACAAAACCTCTGAAGTCACTATGAGGGCGAACATTGTAATGAATCATGATTCTTCAGCTTCAGATCTGTTTCTCAGTCGATAGTTCCTGCAGAAATTTGATGTTTCCATTCAGCTTACATGTTTTCCAGTTTGAAAATCAGAAGTTAAACATCAGTGAAAGCACAGCAGGTGGTGAAGCGTACGTAGAATACAATTTAATTATAATACAATACAAATAACCATTCATGAAAACTCTGATTCTTGGTGTTTTCTCGTGTTCAGATTCTCCATCTATTGAACTGCTTATGATTTATTGTTCTTTTGTTGATCCCTGTTTGCATGCTGAAGTCTCTTTCTTTGTAAAGAAAATCATAAATCAGGACATTAAGCGTCGGGCAGCAGCCAGACAGTCTGGTGACAGTAAAATTAGTGGTATTCTCTCTCCGTCCCTCTCTTACGATGTTCGGTAACATAAGCTCTAATTTCACTCAACGGCAGACAGACAGAGTCATGGTACGACTGTAAATGACACATAACATAACGCACTGAGTTTTCGATTAATGCGCCGAGACCTTTGCATTTTTATTAAAACATGTCTGCAAAGAAGAAAAACGTCTGTTAATTTAAATTCTGATTTCATGAGGTCAGAAATCTTCTTTAACACTGAAGCCAAAATGAAATTACAGGAGGAAAATCACCTGAAGGGATTTCTGAGTTATTAAGTCGCTCAAAGTTTCCCGTAACAGACTCAAAACTGAATCTTTGAGGTTACAGACGGCTCCTCTTCCTCCTCTTCAGGGTTTAGGTCGATGGACACGAGTCCAGCCTGTAAGAACTCTCCTCGTCTCTCTGAGGTTCAGTCTAATGAAGACCGATCACTCTGGAAGTAATTACCTGAAATGTCTGTAACTCAATGAACGTCTGGATTATGGTTGTGTCTGGCAACCTGAGGTCTACCTGTGCTCTACATACTAGACTGTCTGATGTTTGGACTGTGAGTGGATCAGACGAATATAACATAAAAGTTTTGGTCTGTTTTTCTCAAACACCAGAGTTTACCGTTATCGGGCTCAGCAGGCAACAGAAGCGGCAGAAATACGCCACGATTCAACATCTGTGCATCCAAGCCTTCCCCAAGAAGAGCGAGAATCTCCAGAGCAGAGACATCAGCAACCATCAGGCATGGACTCTGAGTCTGGTTTGGGTCGCTTGATCCAGTTATGAGAGAATAGGACAGTATCATCAACGTATAATGCAAAGAATGGTCGTCTTTAATGTGAGTAATCAGCTGAGGAGGTTTCATGGTGATTGAGTTAAAACCTTCACCTGTAGTGTACACTGATGTATGGCTGTATGTATTATGTAGGAATAAAGACTCAGAGTGTTGGAGATAAAGGAGGATGAGAGGGATCGTGGAGATGTGATGAAAACATCTGCAGATCGATGAACTGTATGAAGAACGACAGAATAAAGTCACAGAAACAAAAGAGAGGCGACAGTTTGAAGAGATGAACCGACACGAGGAAAGAAAAAAAGATGAAAGAGCCGAGAGATGAAAGAGAGGAAAGAAAAAGAAGGAGCAGAAAAGATTCTCCAGACATTGATTGGAGGTTCCCTCGTGATGAAAGAAGAGGAGGAGAACGTGACAGACTGCCGTGATCATTATCCTCCATCGTCGTATTCTTCTTCTTCACTCACTCGGATGGTTCATCATCACTTTAATTATAATTAAATGAAGAGTGCTTCACATGTTTCCTCCTCACTCTACAACTCTTCCTTCCCTCCATGTTCAGTGTTTCCTCCCCTTCATCCTCTCTCCTTTGTTTCCTCCTCACAGCTGACGACAGTTTCACTGAGTGTGCCTGAAAGAGCACACTATATACTATTCACCGCGCTTATTATTATTGAGTGTGCCTGAAAGAGCACACTATATACTATTCACCGCGCTTATTATTATTGAGTGTGCCTGAAAGAGCACACTATATACTATTCACGCTTATTATTATTGAGTGTGCCTGAAAGAACACACTATATACTATTCACCGCACTTATTATTATTGAGTGTGCCTGAAAGAGCACACTATATACTATTCACCGCGCTTATTATTATTGAGTGTGCCTGAAAGAGCACACTATATACTATTCACCGCGCTTATTATTATTGAGTGTGCCTGAAAGAGCACACTATATACTGTTCACCGCGCTTATTATTATTGAGTGTGCCTGAAAGAGCACACTATATACTATTCACCGCGCTTATTATTATTCTTACGCCCTTTTTTTGGCACGCTACTCCTCCCGCACTTTTCTAACTGCTGACTTTTCTAAGTGTTTCGCGACGGTTTGTCTAATAATAGCCAAAAACCACGCCAAAAAATGAATGGGTGTGTACTGGTAGAATGTTCGCGAGCTACAGTTGGTGACATCGTCACTACAGACACTGCTGAGGCTGTCACACTTATGGTTTTACACAAAGATGCACCAGCAACACCATCCACAGACTGCCATGTTAAAAAGGCGGGAACATTTCTGGAGGAAAGCAGAAGTAACGTTTCTTTGAATCGCTCTAAAGGTCACATTTCTTCATTTTACTGACACAAAATACCTATGTAGACATTCAGGAAGAGCTCAGGATGCTAAAAGTGAAGCCGGCTCAATGATTGGAAATACGGTTTGGCCAGAAATCCTTCCTGTTCGAGGGGTACTTTCAGCGTTTTCTCTCTCTCAGCGGCGTCAAATGTCACAGGAGCAGCTGTGGTTGATTGCTCTGCTCTGATTGGTGGCCTCCACCTGGCCCCTCTCACACACACACATACAGAGACAAGACAAAAGACTTTCAAAATAAGATTCCCTTCAAAATAAGAGCCCATTAAAAAGGCAATGATGACACAGCTTGTTGTATTAATGCTGAATTTGCTGAGCAGTGTAAATAATAATAATGTATGGGGGCGACGGGGCCACAGTCAGGCACACTCAGAATTTCTTTAGAAATGTTTCTAGTTTTATTTCTCCTCTCTCCTCCTTCATGAAGCCATTTTAGCTCCCTCGCCAAATCTCAGTGTGTTAGCTGCTGTTAGCTCAGTTTGTTAGCTACTGTTAGCTCAGTTTGTTAGCTACTGTTAGCTCAGTTTGTTAGCTGCTGTTAGCTCAGTTTGTTAGCTACTGTTAGCTCAGTTTGTTAGCTGCTGTTAGCTCAGTTTGTTAGCTACCGCTCAGTTTGTTAGCTGCTGTTAGCTCAGTTTGTTAGCTACTGTTAGCTCAGCTGCTGTTAGCTCAGTTTGTTAGCTACTGTTAGCTCAGTGTGTTAGCTGCTGTTAGCTCAGTTTGTTAGCTACTGTTAGCTCAGTGTGTTAGCTGCTGTTAGCTCAGTTTCTTGGTGAAATAAACGTGTTTATCTGTGAAGAAGAAGAAAGCATCTTTACTCTTCCTCTGTTCTCCCACTCCTCGTCTTCTGTTCACTCTGAAGCAGCAGCAGTCTTTCTAAACAGATTACACTTCCTGATACATTTTCAAGGTCACTGTTAAAGCACACACACGCACACACACACACGTGGTGTCTTTGTGCCGAGGCGGCTCTAATTGAATCCCATAGTCGCCACGGCGATGAGAATTGATTGGCGACAGAGAGAGAGAGAAGCCAGAGGATGAAGGTGTCTTCATGTGATGATGGGGTCAGACACCTTCACACACACACACACACACACACACATACACACTGGAACACACATGCACAAACTCTGAGGTTATCGACGGCAGTAATGTTATTCCATTACCACAAACCATGACCATATGGTTATTATGTGTTGTAATCAACTGGAGGTTTCCATGACGATGAGTGCTTGAGGTCAACTATGCCAGAATAGTCACACACACACACACACACACACACACACACACACACACACAGTTTAGTCTTTGTGACATCCCATTTCCAGAGGTTTCACCAAAATCAGTGAAATAGTTGATGGTGTGTGCTTTGTGTTCGGTTGTGCTGAGCAAAATGTCCTCACAAATATAGCTCTGTGTGTGTGTGTGTGTGTGTGTGTGTGTGTGTGTGTGTGTGTGTGTGAAAACAGAGATAAAAGGAAATAAAATGAGAGAACAAGCGACAGCCGTGTTGGTAAATATTTAATGAGCTGCTTCAGGCCAAAAATAAAAAAATACTGTAGTAATGAAACATAGAGTGTGTGTGTGTGTGTGTGTGTGTGTGTGTGTGTGTGTGTGTGTGTGTGTGTGTGTGTGTGTGTGTAGGTGCGTGTGTGTGTGTTTAACAGTACAAGTGTTCAGTTCAGGGTCATGTTGTTTCTGTTTCCCACCTATGTGAGTGTTCAGGAGGGAAAGGTTCGCCTGGAGCTGGACCAGCTGCTGTTAGCTAATGTTAGCTCAGTTTGTTAGCTGTTGTTAGCTAATGTTAGCTCAGTTTGTTAGCTGCTGTTAGCTTAGTATAGTAAGATGCTGTTAGTTAATGTTAGCTCAGTTTGTCAGCTGCTGTTAGCTAATGTTAGCTCAGTTTGTTAGCTATTGTTAGCTCAGTTTGTTAGCTGCTGTTAGCTAATGTTAGCTCAGTTTGTTAGCTCGCTAACTTAGCTACTGTTAGTTCAGTTAGTGAGCTCAGAGCACCGGGGGAGTGTTAGTGTTTGTACCACAGGCGTTTTGGACCACCAGGAAGAAGAAGAGGAGGTTTACAGTGTCGTGCCAGAACAGGAGCTGGACAATAGATAAGTTAGCATCATAGATCACGTTAGCTGCTGACCTCATTTGGACTAGTAAGTAATATTAGCTGGCTGCTATGTCTTGTGTTGTTGACCTTGTTGATGTTCGGTTGTTGTAGCCGAAGAGGCTTCAGTGTTCAGGGAGGTGGAGGAGGATGAAGGGTGGATGGGGAGGTTTGTCTCTCAGCTTATCTCAGCACCGAGCACTGCACCTGCTGCGGTTGCCAGGTTGCAGGTAGGTTTACAAGCAGGGCAGAGTTGCCATGTTGAGGAGGTGAGTGGATTTGGCGGGAATCCTGCCGCTGTCGTGTCGAACTCTTCAGATGTGAAGTGGTTCAGTTTGGTGCACAAGTTGCCAGGTTGGAGCGAGTTTTAAGCCAGCGGAGGCAGATGTTGTCAGGATGTTTGACAGGTACAAAGGTTAATGGAAAACGGTTGCCATGTTTGGTGGTACAAGTGGAAACATGGAGGCTCAGTCGCTGTGAAGCCTGTTTGAAGCACACTGTGCTCTGACAGGGTTGCCAGTTTGGGACGATGTTAATCCGGTGAAAAGGTTAGAGGATTTCATACCAGCAGGAAACAGGTGAGGGTGTTTGTGGGGGTAGATATTAGTCGCCAGGATGGAGTCATTTTAAACAGCTGGTGTTTTGAACCTGTGGTGGCTGGGTTGCCAGGTTTGAAGGTAAAAAAATAGTTTTCAAGGGTTTTTCTGAGGATTTTTGTCAATAACTTTAAAAGCAGGATGGGACTTGGTTGCCTGTTTGGAGCCTGATGGGTGCCGAAGTGATGAAAGAGGGTCGAAATCAGAAGACAAACTTGGACAACGCAGTAAAACCGGACAGATCTTTGAGCACTGAAGCCAATCGACAGATGGTTGCCATGATGCCAGATCTGCAGGTTTGATTTTTAAGTCTGAAATGTTGATGAGTTTCCAGGGCAGAGGTATTTTTAGCCAGTGCAAAGGACACAGTGTACTTGAACAACATATATATATTTTATCTCGGATGAAACTTGTTTTTTTTTTTCTTGCGTCGTGGTCACTGGACTGTCCTCGTCCTCCGGAGACTTGTTATAATCTGCTCCACTTCCTCCTCGTGTCTCGTGGAAACACAGTGAAGCTGAAAACAGCCTACAGTGAGTTTTTTAAACATCTTCCAGACTTCGCTCATCCAACATCCAACGCCTCGTCAGCTCACAGCGGCCACAACCAGGCAGGAAAACCAGGTCACCTCCGTCTGAAACTCTGAGGACGGTTTTCTTTACCAAAGAGTGAAGGAACGTGGACGAGTGTTGACTTGTCAGAAAATGTAACTTTGAAAGATTCTCACTTCATCTAATACAGACTGCTGAAGATCATGAGCTTCACTTACTGTGACTCTTACATTAATGACTTTACAAAATGAACTCTTAATGTCGAGGACGGACAAGAGGAAGAACTACAGCGCCCAGTAACCTTTGCAAAGTACATATGCACCCAGCTCTCACGCCGAAATCATCAAACAAGGCAACCTCGTCAGTGGGTCAACACTTTAAACGGCAGCTTCCACCCGTGTTCAACCACGAGAGGACACGATCACACAAATATCAGGACCCCAGATATTTGATATATATAACATACATAACTTTACATTCAGGACGTCTTGTATATAACAGCTGCAGCTGACAGATCTGGTGACTGAGCAGGTTAAAAAAAGGTTTAAACACTGTTTTCTGGTGTAAGATTACTGTGACGGTTTAAGTTTATTTTGTGTTTCCTGTTTTATTTTGTAGTGTCTTGTATTTCTACTTCCTGTTTTTGATTCTGTTGTGATTGGGTTGACCCGTGTCGTTAGTTTCACCTGTGTAGAGTTGTCCTGCCTGGTTATTTACAGCAAAATGTATCAAGACTGAGCCAAGACTAAGACCAAGACCAGGCAGTATGTAGTCCTCTTAGGCCACGTTCAGACAGGATCAGGCACTGTGATTAATTGCTATAAAGCTGTGAAACAATCAGTCAATAATTTTTTATTTGTTTGATTACCGACTTTATCCAGGCTGGTGCTCGCTCACTCTCATTCACTGACTAGATCAGTGTAAATTTGTGACAAAACAGACGATCCTCCGCTCAAATAAATGGAACAATTTGCGCCTGAATGCGGCCTTAGGTAGCCACATGTAGCTAAATTTCTTTGGGTGAGTCGGTCCAGTCTTCAGCCACCTTGTTGCCATTTTCCCAGTCAAAGTGACCCTTCATGCTCAGGCTGAACACACTGTTAGACTCTGAAAACACAAACTTGTTGGTGTGTGTGCGTCATTTGAAATAGCTGAAATGTTTTGGTCCTCTCACAGAGCACAGTGACAGAAATGTGTTATTTTGTTTCATGCTCTGGAGAAAGAAAGTCTTTTGTTGCCAGATTGGAGTGGAGCTGCAGGTTCACATGGTACGGTGTTTCACTGTGTTGATGATAGTCCGACAAGGATGTTATTTGATGCATGATGGAGGAGCTCGGGTTTTTATTAACGCAGTGTGAGTTTGCCAGGTTGGGAAAAACAGATGGAGCCATCAGGCTGTGGGAGGGGAGAGTAAAGTGGGTTATTTGATTCTGGAGAAGGCAGCGAGGTTCACGGTTGCCAAGTCGAAGCGAGGTTTGCAAGTTGAAGTAATAACTGCTTTCTGTGTCGCCACTTCAAATACTATCAGCCGCAGAAGGAGGTCATTTCCTTCAGGAGCCTGATGAAAGGAGTGTGGAGTTGCCAGGTTGGATTGTTGTTAGTTTGACCTCGGAGATATTCGGAGCCATTTGAAGGAAGAAAAGGGGGCAGCACGGTGGAGAAAAGAGGGGTTATCTGGAGCGGGAGAAGTTATTTTTTCCAGGTTAGATAGAGACAACACAAATAAACAGAAAGGAATGTCTTCTGTTCAATTCACTATCAACGCTGTGTGAGGTTGATTCAGCGCTGTTAAAAATAAGCATGTATTAGAAATTATTGCCTGGTTTGACTGGAGTACAGCAGATATTTGAAGGCCATTTGGCTGATATTGTCCAACATATCCACAATTTCTATTTCAGAGTCCTCAAAACTTTAGAGAAACACGGACAGTAAGAAAATGTTCAAACCCCTGAAGGTCGGACCATGAAATATTTCTTTAGCTCATTATTTGTTGCATTTGTAGGTTTTCCATGTTGGTGAGGGACGATATCTTGGAGTGATTGTTTAAATACATCAGCCAGGAAACAGGTATGCTCGAGCAGAGATACTTTTAAATAGTTTTTAGTCCCTTAAACACAAAATGGACCAACTGAACATGTTATTTCTGAATGTAGACTCAGCTGGGAGAAGATTTATGTTCCACTTTAGGAAGATACATGATTTGTTTGTTTCTTGTAAAGTTTCCTTGGGACATTAATGTCTTAACAATGTTGGCTCCAGACTTATTTGATTTAAGTTTGTTCTTAACTTTTCACTTGAATGGTCCCATGTCTGTGTGTTGGTTTTTGATTTAGGTGATTTCATTATATAATTTACTCCCTCTGGAGAGCATCATCTTATCAAACATTGTCAATAAAATGCATCTTTTTGTACAGCAGTCTCTGGTTCCAGTTTATTCTGGCTCTTGTGCGTGGGAATGATTTTAAAATGACAGACTCTCCTGGTTGTTGTCTCTAACCGGTTTCTTCCCACCCTGACAAATTTGACACTCGCTGCCGAAACTTCCTTCTCGGCTTCACGCTGTGAAGTGCCAGTGTGTTTTCTGCCTCTGACAGCTCCCTGCAGGAAACAGGAATACAAATTATGAAACCGATTTTTTTAGTTTGAGATTCAGAGGATTTTCCTTTAATGACCGGAGTCCCGAGGGGCGAGTAGAAAGCGGGGCAGGACACAAAGCATTATGGGAGTAGGGGACCGGTGTAGAGGTTCCAAGCTGGGCTGATTTTGAGTCGGAGCGGGACTGGCAGCATTATTTTACAGAAGTGCTGACAGTTCCCAACCAGAAAATGTGCTTAGAAACCCAGAGAATTTTCTGCAGTCACCTATTTAGTCTTTGTCACTTGAGTCTCAAAGGATCTTTTTATAAGTGTGGAAACACATTTAGGAAGTGGGCCAAACTCGTCCTCCCATAAGTCTCTGCAGGAGTCTGGAAGTTACTGACTGAAAGAGACAGAGCGTGGTGTAAGACAGCACAGATAGGTAAAGGAAGGGGAGAGACGGGAACTTCACACCGTCTGTCTGTGGTGGTGTTCCTCACAGGTTAGCGGTTCGGCTGCTTTGACAACTGTCAGACAAGGTCAACTTTGTCCCTGCAGATTGTGAGCAGTCAGCAGGGAAACACTGAACCTGACTGTGCACGGCGAGGCTGCCAGCGCCTCCAACAGCGCCCACACTCGAGGGTGGAGCAGTCGTCCATGAAACTCAAATCCAATTTCTTCTTCTTGTTTTCATGATTGTTGCAGTTTGACACCAGTTAGTGCGACTGAAACCTCCAATTGGAGAATCTTTCATTGGTTCCACTCATTGTACACGAATGACCACTGACAGTATAAAGAATGGGCAGCGTATCTGTGACGGTTTCTGAAGCTCAAAATCTGCCGCTATGTTGGTATTGCAGCTTCTTCTGCCTCCCAGCTACACTGTAGCAAATTACAGCAACCAAATAATGCAGTGGAGAGTTACTTGTAACTGGTTTACAGTGTAATCTAAAATTGGGCAAAGACATGAATCATCAGTGATCAGTGACGCCTGGTTGTTCAAACAAGCCACCTGTAACGACACCCACCTGTCAATCAAAGCGTCCACGCTCTTAATCCTGCATAACTTTAAGCCTTAATATAACCTGAACAGGTGAGTTGTATATAAATTCACCCTCAGTACAGTTGTCATGAACGGGGAAATTAGCTACAGAGACCAAAACTGTTTTTTGTACCAGGCTGTAAACATGTTTATTTCTGCTGTGAAGTTGGACATTTGAACATGGGGACTTATGGAGACTGACTCACTTCTGGAGCCAGCCTCAAGTGGACGTTTGAGGAACTGCAGTTTTTGGCTTCACTTCACAGCCACAGAGGATGCCGCTTGGTTAGGACTGGCTGCCTGTTGTTCTGTATCTTCATGAACTCTTAGTAAACATCCAGCAACATCTCTGAGTGGACAGATGATTAACACAGGTTGAACATACTGCTGCGATCATCATTATCAGTGCATATGTATTCATATATATTCATTGGTTAAAACACTGGAGGTACTGTGATTAACGAACGTTTTCATTTTTGAGTCCCGACATCAGAATTATCTCGTCGTTTTGTCTCCATACAAACTAAATATTTAAATTTTAAAGAGCTCTTACTGGTGAAAGATGTCTCTGTCTGCTCTGATGATTTCCATGAATAAAAATGAAATTAGATTTGTAAACTAGAGCGCAAGTTCAGTCTTTAGTCTTTATGTTTCCATTCGACAGCAGACATCTGTGTGTGATTGTAGCAGAACGATGACTTTATCAGACAGTTTCTCTATCAGACGATACTTAGACACTATTTTACTGGTAAATTTCAAGGCGACAGTCTGTTTCAGACTCATAAGTCTGATATTCTGTGGTATGTGTGTCTTTACTTTCCATAAATATAAAAACTTTTTTAGCATGTGAAAAATCTGAAGCTACATCTGTTTTATCTGACTTCTCTTCCGACACAAATTTAAACTTCCATTATTAAGTTCAGCACACACAAACACTCCCCAGGCAAACCCCCACAAACCACCTCCTTTTCTCTTTGTCTCTCTTTGCAGGGACTCTTGGCAGAATTTGACGGACAGCTTGCTGAGCCAATGACAAGCCTCTTGGACCTTTAACGGACATCCGCAGGGTGAAACCTGCGCACCACGAGTACGTACAGGTGAACCCGGATGAGCGACAGCACTGTTTCCTGCCCCGAGAGAAGAGGACGGCCCCCCCGCCCCGTTAAAGAGGCAGTAAGTCATTTAATGCTAAGCTAACGTTGCTGATCACTGCGGCTTTTAATCGAGTAGCTTCAGTTTTGGTTCAAAGACTTGATGCTTCTTCTGCTTCCTGCTTCTGATTGGTTGAAGGTTGAAGGTGAAGGTTTGGATTCGCTGGTTTCTGTCGTCATTAAGTGGTCAGTTCAGTTAGCTACACGGCTAGGCGTAATGTCTTTTTAAAGCTTCAGGTATCTGAAATGCATGCTGGGTAACAGGGATGAATAGATCAGCGTTCCTGGTGAGTCTGAGGCAGAAGACGGAAGACAAATCCCCCCACAGGGATTCATTAAGAGTAACTGGACTTATTGGTTGTTGTGGGATTTGACACTGAGACATTACTGTTATAAAATGTCCCCTCTCCACTCGGCTGGAGCAGGTGTGATGGATTACTGTTATATTTACATAGTTCACTGCATCGTACTTTGAAAGTAATGGCCCCGGGTTCATTGTTTGCAGCCGGTTTGAATTGATTTCTCTGCTTCTCGGTCATTCATTGTGAAAATTATGTTTTTTTTCTGCTTTAGTTTCTCCTCCAGTAGATTCATTAGAAGTATGAAATGAACAAACAAACAAGAGATATTGAGACGTAGAGTGTTGCAGCTTTAACTTTTCTTCAGGATTAAGGCTCTGTTTGTTAAGATGGATCTGTCAGCTTCTGTTAAATTGATAAGATGATGTGAAAATCAATGAACACCTGCTGTGTCTCTCACCTCCATTTCAAACATGATCTATGCCCGTCAGCTGAGGCTGCTGGGTAAAAAAAAACAACAAAAAAAACACCTGAACACAAGCGTTATTTCCAGTTAGGCGTTTGTAAGGTCAAAACACACCTTTAGCAATGACTTATTGTTTATTTTACTCTATGCATTGCAGCTAGCACAATGAGCTAGTGTCAGTGTCTGCCTTCCAGTGACCGAACACAACCTCCGAACCAGCAGTGTCCAGTCTAACAGTGAGTACAGCGGTGTCCAGTCTAACAGTGAACACAGCAGTGTCCAGTCTAACAGTGAACACAGCAGTGTCCAGTCTAACAGTGAGTACAGCAGTGTCCAGTCTAACAGTGAACACAGCAGTGTCCAGTCTAACAGTGAACACAGCAGTGTCCAGTCTAACAGTGAACACAGCAGTGTCCAGTCTAACAGTGAATACAGCAGTGTCCAGTCTAACAGTGAACACAGCAGTGTCCAGTCTAACAGTGAACACAGCAGTGTCCAGTCTAACAGTGAGTACAGCAGTGTCCAGTCTAACAGTGAGTACAGCAGTGTCCAGTCTAACAGTGAATACAGCAGCCTACTGAGGTGGTTTTCTTGCCGGGTTTGGCTCCTGGCATCCCGGGCTGAGTCAGTTCAGTAGCTACTTTAGTGGTTAGGCTAAAGCTATCTGTCCATCATAAAGTGTGTAAATCACAGAGAGTTGAAGCTGAGCAGTCGGAGGACATCAGAGGAAAGAGCAGCAAATATATTGTGTATAAAATCTAATCCAAAGTTGTGCTTTTGTACAGTAATCAGTGAGGCCCGGCCATAGATGACTGTAGCAGCCCTCACAGTCAGATTTTAAAGTGGCGTTTTAAAGGTTAGTGCCTATAAATCTGAAGCAGGCTGTGATGTGCTTCATCGGCTCGATGACCTCGCTGAGAGCTTTTATACAAACTCATAAAAGGAGAAGAAAACAATTGAAGCAACTTGCAATTAGAGTGTGTGAGAGAGACAGTGACTTTAGCTAATGCAGCCTTAATAGCCACATTAGTTTCTCGCTCCGAGTGAATCGTTTGAAGCAACTCCAACGAGGAAATAGGTCCATTAGGTAGCTATAGATCTAATAACACACACTTTTATACACAGTACACAACAAACCTTTATCGCCCACACACTTCATTTTCTCCTCATACACACACATTCATATCTTTTCCCGCTGTCTCATTCAAGAGTTTTCTATCAGAGCTAATTTGCCGCCGCAGCATTCACCGCGGCGCTGACAGGAGTTTCCTAATGAGACGGAGAGCTTGCAGTAATGGCAGGTGTTGGGCCTTGAATCAGGATTACAGTAATGAGATCAACAGGCTCTAATGGTCACAAGCCAAATAATAAGAAGGACAGACGCAGGATGAGAGAGGCGATAATGAGAGCGAAGGCGGGGAAGAGAGTCCGACCAACAACAGAGTTTACAACAGTAAAAGGCGAGCGCTGACGGCGCGTGGGGGGCGGTCAGGACTGAGGCACATCGCCAAAACATCACAGATCAGCCATAACATCACGACCACCTGTCTAATATTGTGTAGGTCCATCTTTGGCGGCCAAAACAGCCCTGATCCGTTGAGGCCTGGACTCCTCGAGACCTCATCAAGACGTTAGCAGCAGATTCTTTAAGTCCTGGAAGTTTTGAGGTAGGCCTCCATGGATTGGCCAAGTCAACACCTTGAACTCGTTGTGTTCCTCAAACCATTCCTGAACCACGTTTTCTTTGTGCCAGGGTGCATTATCCTGCTGAAACAGGCCACTGCCATCAGGGAATACTGTAACTGTGGAGGTTCGAGAAGGGTTAAATCAGACTTGGTTGTAGATCTATGAAGGAAACCCAGGTATTTAACCTTGGTGGGATGACTGAAGCTTCGTGGATCAGAGGAACATCTTCACAGATCTTCAACCAAGTCCAGTCCAAGTCCTCAAAAAAATCAGAATGCCGTCTCTGTAGAAGGTTCCCAGACGAACCTTGACCACTCATGACCCTGTCTGCTTTTCCTTCCTTGGACCACGTTAGTTAACACCCCACACGAGCTGCTGTTCTGGAGATGTTCTGACCCAGTCGTCTAGCCATCTCTCTGTTGTATAATGAATATTAAACTCTCCGTCCGGTTCTTCTCAAGTTTTCAAGTGCTGCCTGCATACTGAATACTTTCTATTACCGCCCTCTCGCTGTTTTTGTTGTTGAGTTCTGCAGTGAGTCGAGAAATGCTCTTATAAATACTCATCATTACCCGAGGAGCTGCCTTCTTCCTGCAGAGCTGCTGGGCACAAAGTTTGCCTTGAGTTATCATGTGCATATAAGAAACAGCCTTCTTTCTTTGCTGCTAAATGTCGGGACCACAGAGACTCCATGGATGGATTTTGTTCATTGTGTGAACTGAACTGGACTTTTACTGTGAAAAGTTTCGCACCTGTCCTCGGGTCACTTCCTGTCACTGTAATCCAACTTCCTCACCTGCAAAACAAAACTTTGTTCACTCTCTTCTTCTCCTTTGAGACGGAGAGCTTTAATATGAATTAAAGTCATTATTTAGCCTAAAGCCACGTTGTTCGTACAATGGGAGGAAGTTCAGGCGTGTTGTCCATCTTTATATAAAAGAGTTCATGTGCACAGGTTAGTCGTGTATTCTCTTCTATTATCCAACAAACACAACAACAGAAGATATCAATATTTTAATACATATTTATGGGATGTCAGAGGTAACAATGTTGCGTTCAATATCCACTTTGCTTCTGCTGTTTGTTGATTATAAACGACGCTTCGTAGGAAACTTCATAACTACTCCAGTCTTGTTGAACCAGAAGATGTTGCTTCAGACATTTCCAACAAAATGTCCTCTTATAAACGTCTGCTGCTTTTGAATCCATCATGTTCATTTAAAGTTCAGTCAGTGTTGTAAACAGACTTTTTTAGGACTTTGAGTTCCCGGCTCTCTCTGGCTTTCTGAATACTGAGCTGTCTGAGAGTTTCTGCCAAACCCCGTAAATATACCCATGGAGGTAAACATAATGTTGCCGCTGTTAGATTAGGAAAACACTTTTGGAAATAGAGTATCTCGATGTTCCTTTCGGTATAAACTCAAGGTCAGCAGACATATTACCACCCTGACAGGGACTGAGGACACAGCCGGCTGCTGGCAGGCTGCTCGCCTTCTCTGTCGCTTTATAACTTTATTGATCAGGACGGAGCGGCGGAGCAGACAAGCCTATTACGGTACACGGTGCTGGCTGCAGAGCTGCCACGTGGAGGCAGATCCACCTCGGAGGGGGAAGTACAATGGGAGGAAGAGGAAGCCAAGAGGAGCCTTCATCCTCTGCAGTGCAGGAAAAAAGAACAGCATCTCTAGATGACAACTTATACCATTAATATCTTGTTAAACAAACTGTGCAGGGGATCCAAAACCTCTGGAATAATACTGGATACTGTTAACGGCACAGCTGATGGAGGATGTGATCCAAACATGACTAGAAGTCAAAAGTCAGTGTTGAGAAAAGCTCGATGTCATTTCCAAACTTCACAACATGTTTTAAAGGACCAGTGTGTAAGATTTAGGGAAGATATTTCGTGGCATGTAGTGGTGTAGTTGCTGATTGCAACCCCCTCGCCTCACCATGTCTTTGCTAGTGTGAAGAGAGACTCTAGTGGCCCTAATGTCTAGTCAGTGTTTAGTTTGTCCGTGTACTGTAGAAACATGGCGACCCAACATGGCGGACATCATTGAAGAGGACCTGCAGGGTCATTCTGAGGTAACAAAAACATACCCAGTCTTATTTTCAGGTGATTAAACACTCATGAAAACAGAGTTATGTCATGAAGCCCCCTAAACCTGACACACTGGACCTTTAATCTGAGTAAGTTCTTTTTAGATAAAATCGTAATATTATCAGTTGGACAAATTTAAAGTAAAAAGTGGTGATATAGAAGTATAAATTAGGTTTAAATGTTACACTGTCTCAGAATTGTTCTTAAGTTCAGTAATATGGTGAATGTGCTTCCACCTCTGGATGTAATAAATACTAATGCTGCACCTATACGCTCCTAAATGTGAGCACAGTTAACATTACAGCCTCTGCTCTTTTCAAACCGTCATGTTATTATTTAATGTCAGCAACTTCAGTGTGCTCGCTGTAGATTTTCTGCTGGCTCTGCATAAAACTTTGGCTCAGGCTTGTATTGTAAAATCAGGCTACAGTATGTCAATTATATTAGCCCTTCTTCAGCAATAACACACATCCAGTTTTGATGATGGAGTAGCAAATAAAGCGTCTCAAACGGCCTCCACTTCCCTCGCTCCGCCGCTCCATTCGTCCCGAGGTGACTCCTGTTAGTGCCGAGAAGGGGGGTGGGGCTTCAAACGTTCCTGACGATGGACTCCAGACGTGTCAGACAGCGTGTTTTAGTCACCTTTTTGCAGTTTTAACGCTTTTAGCTGAGTCTGTGCCCTCACTGAGTGTCTATGTATGATGTTTGAAAAGCATGCACATTAATCGCTGCAGAGATTTGCTTCCTTTCAGCTTCAGGAGCATTAGTGAGTTCAGACCGTCCAGCTCTGATCTCATTCAGCGTTGGACCTGTCAGAACCGCATTCACGATTCTTCAAAGTAAACTTCAGCCTTCACAAACAAACCTGAGAGTGACAGCAGCTGTCAGGGGACTGAGTCTGAGGACATGTTGTCTGGTTTGCAGCAAGTATGAAGTCCGGATTGAAGAACTGTTTTTGGGGGCTGAACCTCTCAAGTCAAACCTCCACAGTGTTCATTTTAGCAGTTATTTTTCAATTTATACTCACCTGAAACCAAACAACCTTTCAAATGGTTTGCTCGAGTTGCAGTGCGTTCCCGTCATGTCGATCGTTTGGTGTAAGGTGGTCATAAAACTCTCTGAAAACTGTCTGAAGTCGGTCTGTTTCTCGTCTTAACATGTTTAATATTGTCGGAGGTCTTTAGTCTAGTGACGTTCAATTACATAAACAGTGTCAACAACCAATGGAAGCACCATCTTCAGCACCATCGGGTAGCAGTATCTCATTACACAGCCGTAAACATGGAGAGGACTCTGGTTGGAGGAGATATCACTATGAGCTGTTGAGTGACAGGTGCATCTTTGAAGTGTCTTAGTTGCAGTCTGAACAGTGACCCTGTGAGAGCCTTTTGACAAACTGTCTTTAGATGTGAGAGCGTGTCAGACTTTAGTCTTTGTTGGCATTAGTTATGTTCTTTAGACAAAAACAGAGTTCATGATGAGTTTTAGTCGAGCCATATCAACAAATTCAGTCAACTTTCATGTGTGAAAAGAGAAAACAGGCGTCTTTAACGAAGAGTTAGTTGTTTTGCTGCTCTTCCCACCACTCTGCTGATCAGACCTTTGCAGAGCACCGCAGTGCTCAGTGCAGACAATAGTGCTGCTATAATGAACAGAGATATAAATATATTTTTGTGGGTCAGGTGGATGCAGATCTTAAAATACCAAAGCATCACTAAATCTACATTACTACTATACCTGAGTTATTGGTCTATGTGCCCGATAGTCCATCAAACATTCTAGTCCTAGAAAAAAAAACGTACATTTCATCAAAGTTTTTATTGACATCGTCTCGCCTTCATCATCATTCATCAAATGAACAGTTGGATTAACAACTCGCCGACTGTAAGACTCACTGAGCACTTTACAGTTCTGAGTAATAAAACACTAAATGACTTGATAACAGCTGTTCTTCTGAGCTTTTTGTTTGGGTTTGGACGCGTTCAATGAACTAAACTGTTCGAGTTCTTTCACACCAAACTGGGAAAACAAAGAACAATCTCCAAGATTTCTTCTGACAGATAAGGTAGTTAGATCAGTGATGATTCTTGACACTTTCTCCTCGTCATGTATCCGTTCCGTTGATTCTCACGATTCAATCTGAATTTCAGAAACGCCAAATAATTAATATTCTTTCCAGATGTTGACACGAGTGAGTTTCAGTCTCATTTGAGCTCAGACTTCCGTTTTCTTTGCCCGGCATTATCTCGTGCCACAGCAGCAGCAGCATCTGAAGTCGCTTCCATAAAGCGTCAGGCTCTTCGGCGTTCTGTCTAATTAGTTTAGAGATTTTCTTAACGACGCCTGGTTTCCTGCCAAAGTGCCAGAGCTGCTAAAAAAACAGTGGAGGAGCTTCTTGGGCTGCTGTTTGGTGCCAGTTTGCCTCCTGTTGTTCAGTTTGTTGATGGTGAGACTGTTTTGTTTTTCACCCAGAAAGGAAGTTATGAATGTGGCTCAGTAGAAAAGTCATTTTCAAACACGTATGAGTGCCAGAAGTGATTATATTTCTAAAGTGTGTGTGTCTTTTAGCGATAGAATAAACACTTCTGCTGCCCAAGTTCACTTTCTTGGCATTTCTTTATCATCTGATTGGCAGCAGATTCACATAAACACACACAGTCAGGCTGTATTTAGCATCTTACAGCAGTCTGAAGGACTTTTTTCTATTGTGTTTGTGTGACGTAGACAATCGATCATATCAAGAGCTCTTCAGACTCTGCTCTTCATCCTCCTGAATGACCACGACAACCTTTATGAGTGCACATAACACACACAATTCACAGTGAGTGAATTACCTCCGAATAGAGTCGATACAACGTTTGACCTGCGTTATTTTTATGTTTTTAGCCACCTGACGGTCAGATCAGGTGAAGTGGAGGTTAAACTTACTAGTCCAACAAATATGTTCAGCTGTACTCGAGTATTTGTTCTGATTACATTACTTCTGATCAAAAACTAGCGAGTCATAGCAGCCAGCTAATATTACTGACTAGTCCAACAGCAGTCAGCCCAGCTCGGCGTCTGTCTTTCAGCCTTTTATTTCACCAAGCTCTCACCAACCACTAAAAGTCAGTCCCAGATTTACTCTGTCTTGTCTTGTCATGGGTGGTTAGCATCATCCGACTCTCTGTAAATTGTCTGTCTTGATGTTTGCAGGTTACTTTGTTGGCGGGTTAACCTTAACTTGATGCTTGCTAATGTTATCACTAGTAAAAACACTGTGTGTGTTATGTATAGCTTTACAAATGAGTTCAGCAGCTAACGTGATCCATGATACTAATTTATGTATTTCCCAGCTCCTGTTCTGGCAATACACCATCAGCATTCCCCGAAAACATTTTTTCCATAAAATATGATCCAGTTTCACCAAAATCAGTGAACTTCCAGGTTTGCAGTCCGACTCGCCGTCAGAGAAATGAGCTCCAACGTGAGATTTCAGCCTTAATCTTCTAAATTAGCACGGATAACTTAATAACAGTAAAATCTTAACACAGTGGCGTGGCTGTCTCCCGCTGTTTGTGTGCTGCAAACGTCAGGCCAATTTTTCATTCTTCATCTGTGCCGAGATTACTTCCAGAGGCCCGACCCTGATCTGCCGCTCGGCTCCCCCCCGAGGAGGCCCGGTGTCACGGTAATGTTACACTTCACTCCTGAAGTGATGAATAACAAGCTTTGCTTATATCTAAATCTGATGAGATCTGATGCTGGATGATAATCTGATAAAAAAAAGATCTGCAGTGACCAGGAGGAGGCGGACGGGTCAGTTTGAAGTGTCCAAACTTCTCTGGATTCTGGGTCATTTCCAAACAGCTGTCTTAGCCAGAGACAGTGTGGTTTCCTAAAGATATAACTAAACTATAACCACGCATAGTCAAAGTAATCTTGTCTTTATGGAAGATTACTCAAAACAAAGAAATTAGAAATAATTATCTTACTGTTGAGAGCCAGGTTTGGCTGTGCTTTGTAATCAGTGAGGCCCGGACATAGATGACTGTTCAGATGTTGTTTAGATACTCAGTGTGTTATTGTCAGTTCTTCTTTATTCATTGGTCTGTGCGACGGCTCCTGATGAACGAGTTGAGTTTTCTAACTATTGTGCCGTAGACAGCTCGACTGTGCTCGTATAACTCAGCAGATCTGAGTCCGCGGAGGCGCCGTGCTTTAGTGGACATACAATGACAGACATAATTTGTCATGGTGGGATTTGATTTCCAGATCAGATATCAGAGACGCCATTCTTCAGTCTGCAGTTCATCATTCGTACGTCTGCTCTCACACTATGTAACTTTGGGCTCCGGGTCGGGAGAAGTACGTAACGCTTTACGGCACTAAGTCACACACCACCAACTATTTCACTGATTCTGGTGAAACTGGATCATATTTTATGGAGAAAATGTTTTCTGGTTTTCCCTCTGATGTCCTCCGGCTGCTCCGCCTCAACTCTCTGTGATTTACAGAGTTTATGATGGACAGTGAAGTAAACTGCTGACAGCTGCAGCTGCTGTTAGCTCATGTTAGCTCAGTTTGTTAGCTGCTGTTAGCTAATGTTAGCTCAGTTTGGTAGTGTTTGTACCACAGGCGTTTTAGACCACCAGGAATAGGAGGTCTTCAGGCCCAGCAGTCAGCAGCTTCTATGGACATAATGGCAGAGGAGAAGAGAGTGAAGAGGACGCTGACGGAGGAAGCTAAGAAGAGAAAAGGAGAGAGTGAGCGAGCAAGAAGCCGCCGGACAAGAGTAAATCTGGGACTGACTTTTAGTGGTTGGTGAGAGCTTGGTGAAATAAAAGGCTGAAAGACAGACGCCGAGCTGGGCTGACTGCTGTTGGACTAGTCAGTAATATTAGCTGCTGCTGTGTCTGCTGTTGGTGACCTGGTTGATGATTGGCTGTTAGCAAAGTTGTCGACTCGCTAGTTTTTGATCAGAAGTAATGTAATCAGAACAAATACTCGAGTACAGCTGGACATAGTTACCACAGTGGGATTACACTCTGAAACTGGAGGCAACAAATCACAACAAATACCGGTGGTTTGTATCTCAATGCCCGTTAACCACAAAGATGATCTTTGTCCAACACTAACCAGCTAGTTTTAGCTGCCTAACCAAACAAACAAGGTGGATCTGAAAACGTGGATTCATGTTGTTTTAACGACCATGAAGCTGCCGGTCTGTGATCCACACCCACGCTGTGATGGTGATGAAAGGTCATGGACTTTATAAAGTGAATAATACTTACACATTACCATACATATCCCATTAAACACCAGTCTCCATGTCACCTTTTTACACATTAGCATGTGAAGTCAGCAGCCTGGAGAAAATGATATACAGGATGTCCAAGTTCTTCATTAATTCCCGCTCTGTGGGCTGTTGACATCCTCTTTTTAATGAGCTGTGTTCAGGTTGTAGTCAGTCGACCGGCGGTGAAGGAGGAGGAGGTGGAGGACATGTTTGGCATCAAGAAAACGAGCAGCTTCTGGGCGTTAACAGCTACAGGTTTTCAGTAGATTGTCCATCAGTCATGTAACAGACTCTCCAGTCAAAGCAGTGTGAAATCCACAACACCATCAGCTCACCATCCGCCATTTCTCAAAGTCTGCCTCGGTGCCAGAACTCAGAGTGTTGGTGTGTGTTGGTGTGTGTTGGTGTGTGTCTGAGCCCGTCTGAGCCGGTGTGCCGCCGGTCTTAAAGGACCAGACCAGACCTGAAGTTTTGAGATAAACTGAACAAAAGACGCTGCGAACGATTCATATCAGCCCTGAAAGTTTGTATGATGGAATAATCTACTGCTGGGACTCGGAACTTCCTCCATCAATAAATATATTTAACCTGAAGGCAGCGGCACCTGACGTGTTGACGATGAGATTCAAGTGGAGGTTAGCCAACATTACCAAAGACGGACTCAACGATGTTTTCATTTTTAGTTGGGAAATGTATCAAAAATCGACGAATTAACAAACTTATCAACTAGAATTAAGAATGACCAAAAGTGAGTTGTCTGATGTTGGTTTGGCAGGTGGCTTTAGGTCTGTGAGGACCAAACTGATGAGAGATTTCAGCTGTTTTCAGGATCTGTATGTGTACACCAGTAAGCCTACATGTGTTGGACGTTTTGGTGTCTGCATCCACTTTAATTTATGGTAAAATAATTCAGCTGAGGATGTGTAATAACAGCATAACTGTCAACATCAGTGTAACTGACATATACACCAGGCCAGCCAGGAGAGTGGAGAACAAGAACAAGAAGTGGAGGATCAGTTACATTTATTTTTCACTGCCCACATGTAGTCAGACTGTGGTTACATATTCAAAATTGGCTAAGACCCATAAATATTAACTTTGAATTCACACCTCTAAATATTTTGTTGGGAGTACTTGATGCAAATTGCCCGCAGATTGTAAATACAATTATTCTTTTTTAATATTTATATTTAAGGCTCAATCAAAAAGGAATTTCAATTTGTTTTTTTTTTTAAATAAAGTGCGAAGCCAATTTCTTTTGGAAAAAATCATCACGACAAATCAAGACAAAGTAGAAATACAGAAAATGGAAAAAATTAGTTTTGAGTAAATGTATAATTAACTAAAACATTTAATATTCGTATATTTACATCCCTTTTGTTTAGTTTAGTTTTGTCTGTTTGTCCTTTGGTCAGTGTGTTGTCAGTGTATCTGGTATGTTATGTATGTCACTGCCTGTTTCCAATAAATAAATAAACATTTCCCCCGACATGTTTACGTGTATAACCGGATCTAAGTGAAGACTCACCATGTTAGGTAGCTCTAAAGCCGACTGACACTGGAGACAAAAGCTGCAACAACTGCAACAACACATCGTGCAGGAGACCAGTCTCAAGACCAGAGACCGAGACAAGACCAAGACTTTGAGGGGGTGAGACCAAGTCAAGATCAAGACCGGACAGTGTTTGCAGTTCAGGAAACCAAATTTTATTCCAGAAGATTTGACTGATGTGTCCTCACAGACAGTTAACAAATAAATCAGACAATTAAGTGACATCCCTGAAGTTGTGGTCTTGTCCAGAGTCCTCTTTGTCTGAGACCGATCTCGAGTACAACTCACTTAGACACAAAAACATGAATTATAAAAATATCAGTTTCCCTCGAAGACTTGAGTGTTGAAGTCATTCTCTCGTGATTTTCAGCTGTAAGACGACTTTTTTTATTGTCCATGTTTAGTTTTTCTTTTTGCACGCAGATTACTCACCAGGAAAACTCCACAACTCAACTCGGCTTTTTAGCTGCCTCTTCTTTCTCTGGTCTAAGTGCATCTATTTACACTTTCAGTGGACATCCATTGACGGTGGGCAGGATTACACATTGCAGACTATTTCATGGCTGCCGGCTGCAGAGCTCAGTACTGAACAAACAAAGTCTTTGTGAGTCACTCAAACACAAAAACGTGATGAAAGAGACATCCTTTACCTTCTGTACATCAGCACTAAATTCATCACAGCAGCAGTTTTAGTCACAGACCTTCATCCAGACGACATTTCTGTTCGTACAGTCACACAGAAGGTGTCGAAACATTATTCAGCAGTACACATTAAGCATGTAGCCCGTAGGTGAAAGTGAGCTGGAAGTCCAACTTTAACAAATTACCCATCATTTTGTGTCCACTAAAGCATAATATCCGCGTGCCCCCGGACTCATGGAGATACAGCACAGAGCTGACTGAGCATCCTCAGCCGAGCCAACATGAGCTCAGTGTTTCAGAGTCAGCAGCAGGAAGAGACGCAGGATTTACTACAGATCTAGATCTAATTAAACCGACCGGTCCACGAGATTAGAGTTCAAATCCCACCGACGGCTTCTGTTTGAGTTTGTGTCACGGAAAAACATGACAGTCTGAGTACAGCCACGGACAGGAGGTGTGATTTACACGATGACATCTTAAACAATCAGAGGACGTCTACGGCGTCCTGCACACACCTGTATCTGATGTTTGGTCCTTCCTCTGTTTATCACATTAACCCTGCTGAACGTTATGAAACTTTCTTTTCTCAACGTAAAATATGAAGCTAGCATGCATCCTCAGTTGGTGTTACTAACCTGTCCACAGTGACGTGATATTGTTTCCTTATCGACAGATTTACAGTCTGTAACTTCTCTGTTGTGTGCTTGTCCTGTACCTGTACCAGACGTTGGAATTTTCATGATTTGTTGTCTCCAGAGTGTAATCCCGCTCTCGTCTCTCCTCTTCAGCTTTGGTTTCCATGTCTCGATGCACAAGGAGAGGAGTGCTCCCAAACCTTTCCTTTCTTTCCTCGTTGCCTTCTCTCTCTTCCTTTCTTCACTCTCTGTCCTCCCTCCTCTTCCTCACCCTCTGTCATGTAGAGTTTAAACAGCAGCAGCAGCAGCAGGGAGGGAGCAGATAAGGCCGAGGCCTTGTAAGCTCGTGTATCTCTGCAGACAGGCGGGCTTTCCCCGGCCTCGCTCTGGAGATGTTGCTGTTGAATGTTGAAGTTGCTCGAGGGAGAAACCAGTGAAGCTCCACCAGTATGGCTCCCAGTAAACTCTCACAGAGCCAGGCTTATCGCTTCTTGTTGCCGGGGAAGAAATGTGATACTTCTGGCGTCTTCTGCTCGAGCTGGCTTCGTTATACATCTGAGCTAATGGCCTCCTCCTATTGGGTAAAACCCCTGCAGTGGGTAATCCTCAGGGACCTATCAGAGCGCAGCGCTGTCTGGGGAGTGCTGGGTTGAATGTTCTGATGCACTCTGGGTAGTCCGCTGGGAACTTCCTTTTTCTTGTGGTGGGAAGTCGGTGAGAATGAGCTGCGTGTGCAGATAGATGAGTTACAAGTATGACTATGTATAACTATGTGTGTGGAGAACAAAAGACTTCCTTTGGGTTTGTTTCTTTAAGAGCCGGTTGTAGGATTTTATCGATACCTTTGAAAGAGAGGCTGGTTGGTAGAATGTAGGGGAGTAGGTGGAGGAATAGGTGAGTAGAAAGGTACAAAGAAAGTAAGTCTACAGGTGAGTGTCCTCTCAACGTTTTGTTGTTTCCCTAACAATGTTTCTTCCTTTTATCAATGAAGATCATAATTCCTGAAGTCTGAAGGTTCATCCAGGTCATCTTTCTTCAAGAAGGGTTAGATATGGGGTAACTGGACTTGGTTGTAGATCCATGAAGATGTTCCGCCTCTCGTCGGCTGACTGGTCTATAATCCCACCAAGGCTAACTACTACAGAATTAACCTGAACATAATTAAAGAACTTTAACCAATCATGTTGTTAATTAGACCTTAACCAGAGGGGTAGTAGATGAAGAAAGAAACGCTCGTGAGTCATTTCAACCCGTTGTTGCTGGACCACCATGGCAGTGTCACGTTTTTAACATATTCTCATTCTGCAGTCAAGTTAGCAATAAATATACAAAGTTCAGTTGCAGTTGGGTTAAGTTCCGGCAACAAAACAGTTATGTAAGTCAACTTTCGTACATAACAAGAGGCAACCTCCATGGCTGAAAAATGAAGCCATCACATGAAGTGCCTAAAGCGACATTCCACCTCTCCCGGTGGAGGCAGGACTGCCAAGATGGAGCCACCACACTGAGCTTCACGACAAATTACATCTGAAACGATCTTCGTGAATATCTGACATAAAACTTGTCAATGCAACCTTTCCTGCTTGCAGTGTTTTTGCTGGACAGATGACATAAAACCTGGAGCATTTTCTGACCTGTCAGCATCACGAGACGGTTACTTACCTAACAGCTTTCAGGTGTGTGAACTTAAATCAACAAGCTCCTCTTAGAATCTGTGCATTTTCTGCAGATATTTTAGTCAGTGTATGTGAGGCATCTGATTGTTCACGGTGTAAACTCTCAGCACAATGTTTTTGTGTGTAGGCTGGCAGAGACTTGAGCAGCGAGGGTTAAATCCAAGGTCTGCTGGCTTTAAAAGACGAGCTGTATCCTGATGACTGAAGCTGTTTGTGTTGCTGTTAATGCACATCACACTAAACAACAAGCACCGAGGAGATGAGACAACCTGTTGCCTCGGCTGCCAACAGACTCTGGAAACGTGCCGACGCAGATTAACAATAAAACATCGAACACGTTAAAATATGAAGACAGCTGCTTCAGGAAAAAACATCTTATTTATCAGGCCTGGATTTAAAACAGGAGCTGAAATCACTCCAAAATATCATCGCTGTGCATTGCAGCTAGCGCTATGAGCTAGTTTCAGCAGGCTAACAGTGAACACAGCAGTGTCCAGTCTAACAGTGAACACAGCAACAGAACCTCTGAACCAGCAGTGTCCAGTCTAACAGTGAACACAGCAGAACCTCTGAACCAGCAGTGTCCAGTCTAACAGTGAATACAGCAGTCTGAACCAGCAGTGTCAGTCTAACAGTGAGTACAGCAACAGAACCTCTGAACCAGCAGTGTCAGTCTAACAGTGAGTACAGCAACAGAACCTCTGAACCAGCAGTGTCCAGTCTAACAGTGAACACAGCAACAGAACCTCTGAACCAGCAGTGTCCAGTCTAACAGTGAACACAGCAACAGAACCTTTGAACCAGCAGTGTCAGTCTAACAGTGAACAGCAACAGAACCTCTGAACCAGCAGTGTCAGTCTAACAGTGAACACAGCAGTGTCCAGTCTAACAGTGAACACAGCAACCTCTGAACCAGCAGTGTCAGTCTAACAGTGAGTACAGCAGAGAACCTCTGAACCAGCAGTGTCCAGTCTAACAGTGAGTACAGCAACAGAACCTCTGAACCAGCAGTGTCCAGTCTAACAGTGAGTACAGCAACAGAACCTCTGAACCAGCAGTGTCCAGTCTAACAGTGAACACAGCAGCAGAACCTCTGAACCAGCAGTGTCCAGTCTAACAGTGAACACAGCAACAGAACCTCTGAACCAGCAGTGTCCAGTCTAACAGTGAGTACAGCAGCCTACCGAGGTGGTTTTCCTGCCGGGTTTGGCTCCTGGCATCCCGGGCTGAGTCGGTTCAGTTAGGAAAACCAGCAAATATATTCTGTAGAAAATATGATCCAGTTTACCTGCTGACCTACTAACATTACTGTTTGTTTGTTAGAACAATGTGGGTTGCTTGAAATGTATTCACATCATTACCATCGGTAAACTGAGGGCTTCACCCGGCTCTCACTGCCCAGACAGAGGCTGTTTTTTGGGGGGACAGTTAGCCCTCGTGTCGGCATGGAGGACTGACCATCGTGGTGCTTTTTCCACACATAAATACACATTTGGTATCAAATTAAAGAGGAAGTTGTGCTTTTTGAAATGAAAACAACTTGTGATTGTTGATTTCTTTCCGTTTTTGTCAAACTTCATAAATAGTTGTAGAAGAAACGCTACAATCATGTCATGCCCGTGTGATAACGGTGTTCCTCCATTGGAGCCATCAAAGTTATGACATCACAGGGCACATAGGACATGATGACATTTCACCGTTTCATCTGATGCATGTTGTTTGCGGTGTGATGTTCACAGGCTGAATATGTAAATGTGACGGCATTCACAGCGGTCCTGTGTGGGATTTGATGCGCTGTGATGTTGATTGCAGCGTCCCACCACTTCCATCTCTCCAAATTTATCACCACCCCTCCACCTCATCCCTCCATCTATCTCCCATCTGCTTCTCTGTCTTATTTACTTCAGGTGGAGATGCAACATGAAGCGGCGGCGTTGTCGGCCTGATCTCTGATTGCGGTCTCCCACCACTTTTGTCAGTCACATTTCATCATTTCAAACGTTCCTCTCCGGCTCCATCCCTCCATCCATCTCTCCGTATTTATTTGTTTATTTACCGAGATGTGATTTGAAGAGGAGATGGAGCTGACGGCGGTTTGATGCCGATTGCAACATCCCACCGTCTCTGTCAGTCATAGTTTATCATGTTGTGCTCTCGCCTTCTCCGTCTCTCTCATGTTGATTTAGCGAGGGGAGGATTTGATGCGAGAATTAGCTTCTGCTGATGTAATCTCGTGATATTGATTGCAGCATCCCACCACTTCTGTCCGGTAGAATTTTTTATGAGTTGATATGTCAGCCCACTCCTCTGCTTCCTCCTTCCTTTGTGTTTCTTTGTTTCTCTCTAATGAAAAGGCAGACTATAAAACAACCAACATGTGTTTATTGAAGTATAATGTGGAAATTAAATATTGAAAAGCATCTAAGAAAAGAGGAAATGTAGGCAGAGTTTTGTTTTCTGAAACTGTGACGTAGGTACCTTGTGTAATTTCTGGAGGCGCCCATTCAGAGAGATCTTTGAATCGATGACAGTTTAAAGGATGGACGGCGTATCCATGATGTCCCCATAGGTTTTCAAAGTTGAAGCTGAAAATATGCAACGCTGGCTGCCCCCATGTTGGATGTCCTGCCTGTTCCGCCTCTAATCTAAATATCGATGGATCATCCGTGGACCTTCGGTGGGCTGAATGAAGCCTGGGTGCTCTAATACGAGTACTAGTACTTCAACTGTCATTCATCCTGTTCAGTTGTTTGAGTACCAGCAACAGTTGCACTTCGTCTTCATGTGGTTAATGTTGTGGAGCAGTCACAGCTTGGTTTGAGTTCAAATATTTTGTGTTTGAAATGTTGTTTCTTCCATTATCAAATAATCGCCACGTCTCCACCCAACAATAAACATAAATGTCATAATAAGCTGTTTATACGGACAAACTATACAGTGCCATCAAAGCTGTCCTCGCTCTGTCCCTCTTTGTCTAGTTTCTAGCTTCAACACGACCTTTCCTGAAGTCTCTTTGTGTTTTACCAAGTTTTAATTTGTTTTTTTTATCATTTTCAAGTTTTATTGTGTAACTTTCAGCTCTCTGAGCTCGATACAGGGATGACATGTTTACTTCCTCTGTACTGGGAGTTCATCCTCACACTGATGCTCTGTTTCGCATCGATCCCATTATTAAAGCTGCACAAACATAAAATGCATCATCACAACAAGCTGAAAGTGCATTTTCTTCCAATTCTGTCCCACGAGTCGATCGAAGTAACCACTTAAAAGTGACTAATGTGTGAGTTCACCGTGTGTGTGCACCGCTTAATGAACTAATTTTATTCTCCATGTTTTAAGTCTCATAAACAGTTTCCATTGTTTGTTAAACATGAGTCAATATAGCAGTTAAATTACACTGAACTCAGAATTTATTCATTACAAACAGCGTGTGTGTGTGTGCACGTCCAGTGTTTGTGGGTCAGCAGTTTATTTTGTGCTTTCGTCTCCGGCCAACCGACCGAGCAGCATTCATTAGAGGAGGATCCATGTTCCTGTGGTGGTTCGTTACAGCTTGTCTGTCTCTTGCAGCTGAAAGCGAAGGTTTCGCTCGTGTCAACATTTTATCTGATCAGGGAATAATGGAGTTTACTGTCGATGTGTGAAAGAAAGATGAGAGCCCTCTTCACAATTCAAGGTTTGTCTTTGTTGTTTGAACATGGCTTCACATACATGTCTAGAAACTAAGGAGAACATGTGCTGCATCCCTCCTTAAGATTAATTGAGGCTTCAGCACCCAAACGATTCTTCTAATGCAGCCTGTGTGGGAGGAAACTGCTCCTCTTCCTTCACATGATTGCACTGAACTCTTTATTATATTCTAGACAAACCACCATGACCTGAAAGACATCGCTTTTCAGTCGCCTTGCTAGCTCATCATCTTGTACCACAAAGAAAGCAGACAGTGAAGAACAAACCTGGCCTTGAGAAACAGATAAACACTCTGTACAGTGAAGCTTATTAACCAGCCTGCATGTCTGCATTTACTTTAATCAAAATGTGATCAATGCAAGCGTGTTCGAATGTAAAACTGAGCCAGAATTCCATCAAAATGTTACAATTACCTTCATGAATATGCACGAAAACATGCAATTAATGATGTTTTCCACTTTCTGAATCACTGATCTATAATGTTTGCCCACTGTGCAGACAGACTGGAATAATTCACATACAAACACAAGTGTTAGTGTCAGTAATCATTGACATGTTTGCACTATAACATTTTCTTTAAATAGAAACGCATTAAATGACAGGAAGACAACACGCAGATATATGAAGCCAGCATTGTTTATTATACGTGACACATTCAGTGAGTAAAACTCAATCAAGTGGAAGTCGAGTGTGAGAACCTTAAAGTCTGAGGTCACGGTGGAATGCTTCCTCTGATTTGAGTTGGTGCCTCAAACGAAGGAGTTTACGTGTCTTTGGGTCTTGTTGGTAAAATGTTGTTGGCCTGGCGGATTGTACCGGAACGTTGTGGTTCAGAGGAAGCTAAACCGGAAGGCAAAGCTCTTGATTTTTCAGTCCATCTACGCTTCAACCCTCACCTATGGTCATGAGCTTTGGGTAGAAAGAATGAAATTACGGATATGAGAGGCTGAAATAAGTTTCTTCTGTGGGGTATGATGCACCATGGCACGTTTTTAAGTGTCTCTCGGCTCTGCTGTGTGAAAAATATGCAGCCGGCCTATTTTTTACAGATGATGCGTCAAACCTTACAGAGCAGATCGAGCTGACCAGAAGTCAGACACAGAAACTACTAAAACTACTTACTCATAATAGAAGCACATAAACCAAGAAAAACATGACCAAATATGAGCAAAGTACAACAGCCTGGAGGGCAAAACGCTTCTGAAACGCTCATGGTGGGATATGGATCCTCCTTGGACGCCGTCCTTTGGAAGTTTTCCAGGCACGTGCAACTGGAAGGAGACCCGGAACAGTTCCAGAACTTTCTGGAGGGATTACATATCCCATCTGTCCTGGGAACGCCTCGGGATCACTGGAAAACCTTGCTCGGGAGAGGGGGGCCCAGAACACCCGGGTTAACCTGCTGCCACGATGGATGTATAGAAAATCAATCAAATAAACTTAATTTATACAACATCATCAAAGTCCTGACAAAACTCAGGATGTTAGAATAGATCCAGAGTCTAATGAACACCAAAACAACAACAAAACAGCTAATCAAAGTTAATACAAGTAATAAAAAGAACAATAAAATGATGAAATACTTCATAAAATCAACACAGTAAAATGTTGGTCAAATAAAACAGAAGCATGATAATAAATAAGTATAAATACAAAACCATAAAATAACAAAACACGGCATTAAAAGCCAGACTGAATAGATGAATATCAGTAGTTTGAGCTGGGCGGCAGCAGGAACGAGCCTCCATATGGTGGCGAGTGGTTTATTGTATCTTTAAATGAGGCAAAATGAAGACAGTAAAACATCCACACAGACAGATTTTACCTTCTGAGACTCGCTCATCAGCTGATGGTGAATTATCGGGACAATTAGCGGCAATAATTATCTTCCGGATGTCTAAGAAAGTGGAGTCGTTTTAAATAATGGGTATTAATAGTGTTCAGCGAGCATTGAACAGTATAGTTTCCTGTCGTCTCATTAGATTCTTATGAAAGTTTATTTTCTGAGTTTCAGTGTATGATTCTGACTCTTCTAATGCAGCAAAGAGGCTGTGCTGTTTCTCTAACTGTTATTAATGACGCTCATGTTGTCTGTTAAAGCCCCATTGTGTAACGTAAAGAGTTTCCTGATGGACACTGAAGTAAACTGCTGCTGTTAGCTAATGTTAGCTCAGTTTGCTAGCCAGGCTGCCCGGACTGTGAGCTCAGAGCACCGGGGGGAGTGTTAGAGTTTGGACCACAGGAGGTTTGGACCACCGGGTAGAAGAGGACGAGGTTTTCAGGCCCAACGGTGAGAGCTTGGTGAAATAAAAGGCTGAAAGACAGACGCCGAGCTGGGCTGACTGCTGCTTTCTAATATTTCTTTTACACACACATTCCCTGAGACATGCATGCATGCAAAAATAAAAACCATGCACACACACACACACACTCACACACACACACACACTGAGGCCATCTGTTGATCTACCGTAGATTAGCCTGCTGGTGTAGCAGCCTCGTCCCCCTCACCGAGCATGACGACGTGTCAAAGTGTTTCGCTTTGCCTGCCAAGTATCTCTCTCGCTCCACCTTCACCTTCCATCTCCATCAACAATCCCTCCTTTTTCTACATGTCACTCATCCTGTTCTTCTACCCTCCAGCTGATGAATTCATTAAGCTAATATGACGTCACGTCGAGGAGCAAAAATACCATGAAGCAATTTGTCACCACAGGTGTTGACAGACCGGTCACTCTCAGGGAGTGGTTAACTTACCAGCCACCTTGATTTAAACGTAATTATTCACATATTTAACATGTATCTCTTGATGCAAACAAAGATACAAAATGATGCACTTCATGTTGCTGTATGAAGCAACATCTCTATGACGCTGTAGTATCATCTCCAGCATCATTTCTGAATGTGCAGGGCTCCCAGATTAAGAAGAATAAACAAGCAAAGTCTGTCAAGATAAAGTCTGCGTTGGTTACCTAGTGAAACAGTCACACTTTGGTTAGGTTTAAGCATAAATATGACTTCATTTAGGCAAAAAAAACACTTGGTTAGCTTCAGGAAAGATCATAATCTTTGCTTACCTGATGTTACGTTACGTGATTTAGCCTCTGTAACTTAGAAGAAGTGAAACAAACATCAGTGTTTTAACTTCCTGTTTTCTGTTTGTTTTTCACACCCTGAGCTTCCACTGGCACTCTTTGCTGCGTCCTCTTCTTCTGGTTTTCCTACTAGAGAATTGGCACCACCTTCAGATTATCTATGAACCGGTTTCTAATATTCACATAAATAGTTTTGGATGGAGCCGAGCATCCATTCCATTTTCTTTTGCAGAATTCAGTTAAAAATTTGCGACAGATTTGGATGCAAACTGAGCTCCTGGTTGCTTCTGAAAAACTCTAGAATATGTGTTTGGTGTTTTTTTCTCCTGCCACACGGCTCCAAAATAAGTAAGAAGTATATTTTTAGTTCAGGAAGCAGTTTAAAGGCGAGAGACAGCCGATGTCAGCTGACAAAACTCACAACAGACTGTCGCGTCCACTGGGAGTTGCATGTTAAGTCGATGTTTACATTGTCATGTCCAGTCAGCCATGTTCTATATGTGGGCCAGCTGACACGCCACGTGACAACACACACGCACACACTTCTGGACACGTGTACGTACAAGCAGACTCACACACACACACAAACAAACACACACACTGTCCATCTTCTCTTGAAATTCAGCCGAGTTTTCCAGCCAGTCTATGTGTGTTTATTTTGGTGAGCACAGTGTGAGTGTATGGACGTGCATGTGAGAGACAGAAAATGTCAGTGTGAGTGTGTTTGTGTGTGTGTGTGTGTGTGTGTGTGTTTGTGAGTGTGTTTGTGAGTGTGTTTGTGAGTGTGTTTGTGCCATCTGTTAGAGTGGAACAGACCAGTATTATTCCCACAATTCCTCCCCCCTCTCTTTGCCACCCTTTATCTATCTGTCTATCTATCTGTCTGTCTGTCTGTCTATCTGTCTGTCTCTCTGTCTGTCTGTCTGTCTATCTGTCTGTCTGTCTGTCTGTCTATCTGTCTGTCTGTCTGTCTGTCTATCTGTCTGTCTATCTGTCTGTCTATCTGTCTGTCCGTCCTGCAGCACCAAATTAACCAAACATAGATGTAAACAACAGCGTCATCAGTGTATCGTCGTACAAGACACACATTTACACGTTTTTGTAAATACAGTGGACTGCTGCTTGAGCTGTTTGGATTAACAAAGTTGATAATTGAATGTAAATGTATTTATCTGTGTTACTCATGCAGCTTGGGTTGATTTTATGTGATGCAAAGTTCCCCCCAAATCTTTACGCATGACCAACAATTAATGTTGTGGGACTTTAATTTGTGTCCAGTGTATTGTTGCTCCCATTCAGAGTTACTCATTTCAAAGTCAAGCAGCACAGTCCTAAAGTGTCCTGAACCTGCATTTTTCCTATGGCCAGCAGGGGGCAGCCCAGTGGCTGCAACAAAGAAGTCACATTATTTAAGTTTTATCGAGAAATGGACCAACTTCTCAGTTAATTTCTGACCTCAGTAAACAGTGTCCTCATGAGTTTATGGTCTAGTTTTAAGTCTTCTTCCATATAGGATGATGTTTGTTGAAAAGTATGTGATAAAAACAATCAAGGAGTTCTTAAAACATAAAGAAATCCATAATACAGACAGATTGTATAAAAAAGTTCCTTAAAATATTAGAAAACTCATTTCTGATAAGCGTTAATCTGCTCCAGATTTAATATTTATGCAGTTATTGTTCCACTGTTTGGGTTCGTTGTTCACTTCATCAGCTGTTATTGTTCTGCATTGAATATAACATGAACTATCCATAAAATATGTCACTTAGTTTACTCAGTGATAGAAAAGGTCCCTGAAGGAACCAGTGATCTACAGTCTCTGGATCTCTGACGTTTGGTTCTAACTAAACCGATGATAAAGCTTTACGAAACACTTTCTTTCATGAAGACTAATCGTGACGTTCAGGTGACAAAAAGTCACATTCATGTCCATCCATTAGCGAGAGGATAACGTCGATGAAAGCTGTTGCAAATCTCAAACATAGATTGTTGTGTCGACAGCTCATGGCAGCTGGGTGATGCAGTGAAGAGCCTCCTTCAGCAGGGTGATTCAATGCAGTCCATCCTGCTGATTCATCCTTGACTCTGAGGGTGATCCTGACCGCTGACCTCTCCGTGCAACGAGGAAAGTAAAGACAGAAAGTGGCTCTGAGGATACGTGAAGCATGGCGAGAGGACTCTTATAGTAATTTAGATTTACAAAATAATGAACAATTTCACAAGTCGAGGGTACAAAAAATATATTTTTAATGCAGCTCATTAATAATGCATGTGAAACAGGAAGAACAAATCTGCTATCACTTATTTTCATTCTGGATTCATCCATTGATCATTTCTGTTGGGTAGAAAATATTTAAAGAGGCGTAAAGAAACAAAGTACGCGTTCATTTAAAACATCTCTGAAGCGATTTGGTGGTTTGAGTCAGTTTAGACGTGAGATGTCGTTCGTGTTGAGGCATGAGGAGGAAGTGACTGATGCTCGTTAGTGACGGTAAAACTGGAAGTGTCAGATACATGCAGACGATGGTTGACATGCCTCTGCTGTGTCAGAGGTCAGTCCATTCATTACATGTTAACATTTACACTGTTGACTCGTTGGTGAGTGAGAGCACTAATTAGGAAATAACCCGTCAGCAGGAGTATTGATTGAGACAAGACTAATCAAAGAACAGCTGAAGCTGCCTTCACGTCACAAACTGTCAAAATGTTGAAGTTTTAATCAAACTTTAAGAATGTGGAGGTAAAAATCAACCCTAATAGTTTTGCACATGCAACCGTGGCTCAACAGGAAGTCAGTATTTTGACTTGAAAATGAAACTGTGAGATTATTTAATGTTAATCCATCAAACAGTTCTGGAGATATTTCAGAGGTCATGAAACAGAAGGGCAGGAGAAGAGCAGGTGGATTAAAAAGGATGAAGACAATACTTCTTTTTTCAGGTGTGAAATAATAACGATAATAAAACCGCTGCTCCGTCCTTGTAGCTCGGCGTCATTATCTCTCGCCTCTTTTTCTCTGGCTGTTCCCCGCCTGCTCTCTGGCCTCCCCCCTCTTTATCTCCCCCCTATTATTCACTCCCATCACAGCTCTCCTCGTCAGCATGTTGTTTTCTCTTTCTGAAATGAATGCCCTCAGTGTTCACCCTCTCCGTCTCACCGTTATCTAACACATGAATACAACAGTAAATGAATGTTTTCCTTTGCCTCTGTTTGGCTGTCCTTCCTTGTCTCTACACCGCCCACCTTTTTAATTTCTATCTTTACCTCCCTCCTCCTCCTCCTCCTCCTCCTCCTCCTTCTGGGTATTACTTTATCTGGATTTATTGCTCCATTTCTATTCTTTGCTTCTCATTTTCGTCCGTCCTGCCCCTCGCTCTCTCTTATCCTCTTGAATGAATGTCTTTAAGTAAATTTGCTGCCTCTCTGGACTGCAGATGTTTTGTATTTTTAGTCTTTCTGTGGCCTCTGTTGGAGCTTTTTTAGCTACTTTTACTTAAAATGCAATTACGTGTCATGAGATGCTTTATTAAAGAATATTTCATTGACCGTTATTATCACCTGCAGGAGGTGAACAGATTTATTTTCCTGCCAACTGCCAATGCAAGTGCTGTATTATTGACACAGCTACATCTAATCTAACACTGCCAGACTCCCTCTCCTCTCTCAGGGGATTGCGGGTATTTGATTTGGGGCTCTGTCTCCATCTGGGCTCCAGCGGGAAAGAGAATTGCAAAGAAGTAATGCTGCCGTGCTGCTTCCAGTAGCTCGAGCACGCTGGGAAGTTCAGACTTCACTCTGGCTTTTGAGAGATTCGGGTGGCGGTTCAGGTTCAGCTGGCGGCTACAGTTTGTTGATAACGGCTTCAAGACTCACCTGGATGAGAAACAGCTAAACATTTATCATCCGTGATGAGGAAAGGTAGAACGACTCAGAGTTAAAGTGAAACGTCTGAAATGATTCGCCCTGAGAGGAGTCGTCAAACTCTTTGAGCTCAGCTTGACTCAGTCAATCCACCTTAACAAATCATGTGAGGAGGAATGCTAATGAAGTGTACAGCAGCGCTGCTCCACCTTAAAACTGTTTCCATGGCAACAACGTGTGTCGGTTTGAAGGATAATCACAGTTTGGAAACATAATTTAAGCAAGGCGTTTAATGATGCCCTGATGTTTTAAACTATTCAACTACAGATGTGTGTTACAATATCATACTGTAAATTTACAGTAAAACACTGTGTGTTTACAGTAATATTGAGTCTGGAACAATACTGTGAGTTTCATCTATATTACTGTAGTTATCAGGCAGTGATGTTTTGGACTATATCTGTTTACATTCTTGGAAAATTAGCACCGTTTAAAGTTGAACGCTGATACACTGTAAAAAAATAACAAACAAAATATTACGGTGTTTTGCTGTACAGTTAACAGTCTCTAATATAAAACACAAAGATGTTACTGTATACAGTTGTGGCATATTTTGCAGCCTTTTACTCTCCGATTAGTAACTTGAAACACAAGAATTACAAGAAAAACCCCTTTTCTGCTACACAGTTATCTGCATATGAAAAGAGATTATATTTTAGTCAATACATTCAACCTCTTTTGCTCTCCACACAACCAAAGCCCACTCAAACATGATCAATCAATACTATTCGGCTGCTCAGGCTTCTAATGTAAACCAGAATCTCCTTTGGTGCCAAAATCTTGGTCAGTCGCCACGCACATGACTGTTCATAGAGATTTATACCAAAGTAACGGCTAAAAAAAGGCTTTTAATCGACATTTTCTATTTGATATTTGACTTGGACTTCCCCAAAAACAGCTCTGCAGTCCTGATTTGAGCTGAACATCGATCAGATCAGGTCAGATCGAGGTGACGGCTGCTTTTTGTCACACAGCAAACTGAATTCTTAAATTTGTCAGAAAGAAATGAAAAATCTGAGTCACTCAACCCTTCAGGAGTGTTCGCTGAGTAAAAGTGCGATGGCGTGATGAGAGGAAAAGAAAAGGGGGATGATCTGAGAGTCCCAGGTGGAGGTAAAGACAAGTGAGAGCATCAATCAATAAACTGAGTCTGATATTGGAAACTTCTCCGCTGATCTGTGGAGTGTGGGCGGACGACACACACACGCTCTCAAACAATAAAATAAGTGTATTTTCACGTACACACTCAGGCCCAAAGGCAGGCTCTGATTTCCTAACAAGCCTCCTGCCTCCATGTTTTCACCTCTCATCAGCACAGAGAGGAGTCTGATCCTGATTATCCACCTTCTGCCTGCCTCCTCCTCCACGAGGAGAGCTTTAGTCCTCCACCTGCCAAGAAAAATCCCAAACACTCCTCTCTACAAGGAGGAGGAGGACTGAGAGTCTGCTGAGAAACCCGCTTTGTACATTTTTTGTGCCGTTGGACATCATTCCCATTTACTGTGGAAATATTCAGCTGATCTGGGGACTCGTTAGAAGAGTGGCAACAGTCAGACAAGCTGGAAACAAACGCTCAGTATTAACATAGAAATTAAAACCAATTATTTGGCAGAGCAGACAAAAGTGATTATTAAAATTACAAACTGCCTGTTGTAAATTTTAAATTATTGCAGCTACAGCACTTCTTTCTTCAACCATATTTGTGTGAGTCTTTTTTCACTTCCAAATGTCGTGATTTGGATATTTGGACCCTTTAAAGGTCCAGTGTGTCACATGTGTCAGATTTATTTACAGAATATAATATGCATAACTATGTTTTCTTTAGTGTTTAATCACCTTAAAATAAGAATATTGGATCTTCTTCCCCTGGACTCCATGTCAAACCGGCATGTTTCTACAGGACAGACAAACTAAATGCTGGCACTAGATGTGGTGTTTCAGGTTTTTTCACATGTTTTACTGCCACTGTGTGGAAAGAGTGTTGCACTGCCCAGATACACCACTAGATGCCACTAAATTCAACGTAATGCTCCAAAATGTCTTACATTACTTCTGATCAAAAACTAGCGAGTCGACAGCTTTGCTAACAGCCAAACATCAACCAGGTCACCAACAGCAGACACAGCAGCAGCTAATATTACTGACTAGTCCAACAGCAGTCAGCCCAGCTCGGCGTCTGTCTTTCAGCCTTTTATTTCACCAAGCTCTCACCAACCACTAAAAGTCAGTCCCAGATTTACTCTTGTCATTATGATGTCCATGATGTCCAGAGAAGCTGCTGACCGCTGGACCTGAAAACCTCTTCTTCTTCTTCTTCTTCTTCTTCTTCTTCTTCTTCTTGGTGGTCCAAAATGCCTGTGGTACAAACACTAACACTCCGGGCAGCCCAGCTAACAAACTGAGCTAGCATGAGCTAACAGCAGCTGCAGCTGTCAGCAGTTTACTTCACTGTCCATCATAAACTCTGTAAATCACAGAGAGTTGAGGCGGAGCAGCCGGAGGACATCAGAGGGAAAACCAGAAAACATTTTCTCCATAAAATATGATCCAGTTTCACCAGAATCAGTGAAATAGTTGGTGGTGTGTGACTTAGTGCCGTAAAGCGTTACGTACTTCTCCCGACCCGGAGCCCAAAGTTACATAGTGTGAGAACAGACGCACGAATGACAGAGACACCGTTCAGCTGATCACAGGTCAGTGTGGATCAACAGGACGTTACTTCCTGAAGCAAAGTGGACCACACACACACCACAATAAAAAATCTCAAACCTCCAGGGCTCCTCTTCACTAACAATCCAACCAGGTAGGTCCAGTGAATTAATAACTGCACTGTGTTGTATAAATATTAATGAGAGTGTGAGTACACCCAGAACCTCTCCTCGCAGGGATAATTTATTTTTCTCATTCCTCTCGATTGCCATGTGCTCCCACCAGTGCTGAGCACGGAGAGTGTTTTTGTAGGTGTCCGACCACGAACTGGTCCAGAATCAGTCCAGATCATTCCTTCTGATGGATTTTGTGGATGTTCTTCTGTACTGATCTCCCTACAAACCAAGCATTAACCTCCATGTCTGACTGATAAACATGTTTACAGCCTGGTACAAAAAACAGTGTTGCTCTCTATAGCTAATTCCCCGTTCATGACAGCTGTACTGAGGGTATAAACGCCACAGTTCATGTCGAGTTTGCACCGATATTCAACAACTTCCTGTTGGGGTTGCCAGTTTTTCTACATACTGTATGATTGTGACCTCTGTCTCAGATGTTTTCATACTTTTCTCTATTCAAGGTCTCCACATTAGCCTGAATGTCGCCTCGTCCTTCATGGATTCATGAATAGGTCATTATTTGCTAAATGGTTGCCATAACAACCCTATAAGGTGGTAATATGTCAAATAATCAGAAGCTATAGCTTCATATTAAAGATTACTGAAGGGTTTGCTCCAACAGCAGCTGTCAGGCGGATGGATCGGCCTAACCTCGCTCTCATTATCTGAGTGTGAATGTGACACTTGCATTCTCTCGCCGTGTCCCGTCCTCTCTAACACACACACTTATCTTTGACTTGTTAAAGACAATCCTTTTCGAACTCTGCCTGCTTGGCTCGATCACTTACGTTTTTCTGGAATATTCTCGGAGAAGACGTTGTCCCTCTCGTGGAGATCCATTGTTGGTGATCTGAGGACTGAATGTCATCCCTTCGTTGTGTGTGTTGCTCTTATTAGAAAGTTGCTCTGTATTAAATGTCAGACAAATGCCAGTGATACCTTTTAGAGGCGTGTTGGATAGTTTCATGTTGGGGGAAACTTTTCTGCCCCTCTTAGTTTGTCCACTTGTAAAAGCCACACAATGATACTGGTCAAAACTTCGACTCTTTAAAGGTCAGGATATATATATATATATAAATCTGTGAATATATGAATATATATGAAGTTCACTTGCCACTAGATGTCGCACTAGAGCAGCAGTATCTCAGCTCAAATCAATGGGCACTGTGGCAGCAGACTACAACACGGTGGCTGTAGCTCAGGAGGTAGAGCGGGTCACCAAGATCCATAATCAAATGATCGCTGGTTCGATCCCCGGCTCCCTCCATGATGAAGTGTCCTTGGGCAAGATGCTGAAAACTGCCCCCAAAGGTTGTGCCGTCGGTGTGTGAATGGTTAACTCCATGACAGCCAATCAATGTATAAATGCCTGTGAATGAGATATGTAGTGTAAAGGTGCTTTGAGTGGTTGCAAGGCTACTAAGTATGAGTATTTGATGACCTTGGAATGAGAAAGGTCTGCTATACGTCAAGAAAACAGCATTTTAACTTTAGACAGACGTTCAGACTTTAATCAGTGCTGCATGTATTACCATAAAATATCTCTTCAATATTTTATAAAACTGTAGGAAAGTGTTCGCCTCTCTGGACCGACTCGATCGTCTCATTTTGTTGCACTGTTATCGTCTGTGTAAGAGCTGAATGTCCTGCCTTTGTTCAAACTCGATAATAATACCTGAGACGACACCTCGGAGAGATGAAACCTGTCCGACACGCACACACACGGACGGATGAGCGGACTAATCCACAGCCTGAAGCTGAGGACGCATCCCAACGCGACACCACAAGGACACGGACTCTAAAACAGACAAACAAGAAAGATGTCGGCACATAAATCTGCTTCCTGTTTCCTCCTTTTCTTTTACTACAGAGAGAACAGTAAATCTGTCGCTGTGTGTTCATTTCTATAAACGCTGTGTGGAAATCCATCATGACCTGCTGCAGCTCTGCAGGACGGGTGGTCAGCGGAGGAAGAGGATAGAGTCGGAGGTGATGGATGACAGGAGAAGGTCTGCTCTGAGGAATTATGAGCCTCTAAATCAAAGTGTTAAACTCCAACACGACAGACGAGGAACAGTCCGGAGATAAATGAGATCTGAATGTGTGATCAGATACATGTGACGTTAAACTACGGCGCCATTACAGCTTCATTTGTCAGGAATAAGACCTGATATAATCCCATTTAGCACTCGAGCTCTGACACGTTTAACCAGATGGAGTTACGGCGCATTCAGCGGGACAAAGAAGTCGAATTAACGAACGGTTCTGCTCGACAACACGTCTGAATGTAGAAAGTGACATGTCAGAGGAGGAAGAAAGTTTTTCTGCTTCATGCGATGAAATGATCTGCAGCGTCAGCACAGAGTGTAATAAGAAAGATATGTATGATCCAGTCTGTTACGTCGACTAATGAGCTCTCTTAAGCTTCAGAATAATCTGCTGCTGGACCAAGAGGGTGGAGACGGCACCACCCGTTAAATTTGATTCATAAAACAATAAGAGCCGTCCAGAGACACGTGAAGGATTTCAATTAGACATTCAGACGTGCAAACGCAGAGGAAGTTAAATTCTGCTGACTAAAATGACACTTTTCATTGTCAGTTTTACATTTCTGGGTTGACTGAGACGTGTTTTCAGTCGAGGACTTATTTCGAACTGATTTATGAAAGGTTCACCTGCACGTGTTGCTACAACATCCTACCTGATCAGTGCAAACTCTTATCAAAGATGAGAAGGAAGTTTTCTGAACTTTACTGATTTGATTAACTCGGCTGTAGAGGCATGAAGATTTTTTGTTTGGGCTCTCTTTGGATGAAAACGTTCATCCTAAACCTCTGAACTAAATTCAAATTAAAGTCCTGCGTGTTAAAATGAATCTCTCCACGTCTCGACGGTCGTCTGAATGTAGAAGAAGAAGTCACGAGTGTTTCCTCCGCAGAGAATCGGCTGCAGTAATAAACAGAGGCCGGATAGAAACAGAGAAAAGCCAGACATTATCATGAAAATGAGACATTTCCATTGGCAGGGGACGTCGTCTATAATAACACTGCTAATAATAATAATAATAATAATAATAATAATCATACAGCTGTGAATCGGTGTTATCAGCAGAGAATATGATGAATATGAAAGAGTGTCGGTGAGCCGTCTAGACACAAACAATGTTCTGTTCACAATTAAACAGTCTGAATGTTTTTATGTCCGTCCGTCCATCACATCGTCTCGTTAGCGTTCGTTGACCTTTCAGACTCGGCTCACACTTTAACGATTTTAGGAGCTAATTGGCTTTTAAAGGAGAAAAAAAATGCTGATGGCGACTTTCTAATGTCACCTGACTGCGACTGAATTAGAGGAGAGCTTCCTGTGGATGCTGAAGTTTGCGTGTTTAACACACATGAACTCTTCAGTCCATATACAGGATGTGATGTTACATTATATACATAGAAATATATATGTTAGATTGTGTTGTACACAAGCAGCAACCTCCATGTCTGTGAAGTGAAGTTCCTCTAACATCCACTTGAGGCTGGCTCCAGAAGTGAGTCAGTCTCCATAAGTCCCCATGTTCAAATGTCCAACTTCACAGCAGAAATAAACATGTTTACAGCCTGGTACAAAAAACAGTTTTGGTCTCTATAGCTAATTTCCCCGTTCATGACAACTGTACTGAGGGTGAATTTATATACAACTCACCTGTTCAGATTATATTAAGGCTTAAAGTTATGCAGGATTAAGAGCGTGGACGCTTTGATTGACAGGTGGGTGTGGCCACAGGTGTCTGGTTGCAGCACCCATTCAGCCCGCCTCAGGTGACTCTGAGGAGAAAGAATCACTCATAATCTGTGCTAATACTCAAATGTAATTATAGACAACTTTCGGTGTCTGCCACCTGGTGGTTGGAGCATTGTACTACAGCTTAAATGGTTCAAAATGGCTTCACGTGAAGAAAGGATGACTGTCTCTTCATAGGTGGAGCCATCAGGTACTAACTGCAGGTCACATAAATCCTCCTGAGTCACTAATCAATGAGGGTGATCAGTTGAATTGGAAATATTGGGATCTTTCAGCCTCATCAGTCACTCAGTCATGAGTGATGACACAAAGAGCGTTAGCAGCCTCTGAGTATTAGCAGTGAAGATGTATTAGTATTGATCCTGATCAATACTACAAGAGGTTGAATAGATAATCAGTTAGAGTAATAGATCGGTGATTGACCCTCATGGGTGGAGAGTCACAGTGCAGTCCTCTGGAGATCAACAGCATTGATGAAAACCACTGAGTGTATGTGAGAGAGCTGCTCCACCTCAACTCTCTGTGATTTACAGAGTTTCCTGATGGACAGTGAAGTAAACTGCTGACAAGTCTGTAAGCTGTTTGTTAGTTAGTCAGAGTTAGTTAGTTAGTTAGTAGTGGGCAATGTAACCAGCCTCAGCAGCCTCTATGGACATAATGGCAGAGGAGAAGACAGCGAAGAGGACGTTAACGGAGGAAGCTAAGAAGAGAAAAGGAAGCATCAAATATTCTACGTAATGTTGCTTTAAAGAAAAAACAGAATTATATAAAAGTCAAGGTTGCCCTGACATATATATATAAAGTAGTACCTGATGGTCATTGATGATGCAGTAATGATGTTTATCTTTTAATTAAACAATAGATTAAGACACACACACACATAATGGACCAACAGTGAAGCTGCTGAAGGCCACAAACACGCAGAACAAGAGGCTCGGCTCTGTTTGATGAGTCTATAATGATGTTTACCAGTAATCACGCCGCAAAAACAGAATCATGAATATAAATCCATCTGCTTTGATGTCAGACAGAGAAAATAAAGTTTAAAACTAAACCAATTATTGACTAAATGTCCTTGATAACAGTGGCAGCAGCAGCTGATCAGGACGATGAATGGAAGGTGAATTTGAAGAGTTAATGAGGTGAACTTCAGAGCCTGCAGTGCACATCTGATTTCTTCAGCTTAACATCAGTATTACTGCGCGAGGACAGGACTGCAGGTGAGGCTACCTGTGACAACATGAGGAACATGAGTCAGAAAAGTTGCTAAAGTTGCTGTGGTTAGCTCGGTCAGCCGTGTAGCTAACCGAACTGACTCAGCCCGGGATGCCAGGAGCCAAACCCGGCAAGAAAACCACCTCGGTAGGCTGCTGTACTCACTGTTAGACTGGACACTGCTGGTTCAGAGGTTCTGTTGCTGTGTTCACTGTTAGACTGGACACTGCTGGTTCAGAGGTTCTGTTGCTGTGTTCACTGTTAGACTGGACACTGCTGGTTCAGAGGTTCTGTTGCTGTGTTCACTGTTAGACTGGACACTGCTGGTTCAGAGGTTCTGTTGCTGTGTTCACTGTTAGACTGGACACTGCTGGTTCAGAGGTTCTGTTGCTGTACTCACTGTTAGACTGGACACTGCTGGTTCAGAGGTTCTGTTGCTGTGTTCACTGTTAGACTGGACACTGCTGGTTCAGAGGTTCTGTTGCTGTGTTCACTGTTAGACTGGACACTGCTGGTTCAGAGGTTGTGTTCGGTCACTGGAAGGTAGACACTGAGGCTAGCTCATAGCGCTAGCTGTAATTCATTGCATTTGTGGTGTAACACAAAGTTGCTATTAAACACCAAACATCTGCAGAAAGTGTGGACTACACAGGAGAGACCCGGAGGCGGTGCTGGATTCTGGTCTTATCCGGAGCTGTTTACCAGCAGGAGTTAGGAGAGCTCAGAGTTTATTTTTTAGAGTTTTGGGATTAAAAAGAGGATTTATCTTCACTCTCACTTCTTAACCTGTCTGCAGCTGCACTGATACACCTTCATATTTATACAGCAGCTGGACTGAAGAGGAGACTGATGGAGAAAAGTATGTGAGGAAGTTTACTTTGGGTTCAGACCACTGTGACGTTAGTAAATGTGTTCATGTGAACGATGGTGCTCGATGAACATCCAGGTTTTAGACAGTCTGCGGGGACGTCACGGAGACTACGTCCAGGTTTTAGACAGTCTGCGGGGACGTCACGGAGACTACGTCCAGGTTTTAGACAGTCTGCGGGGCGTCCACGGAGACTACGTCCAGGTTTTGACAGTCTGCGGGGCGTCACGGAGACTACGTCCAGGTTTTAGACAGTCTGCGGGGACGTCACGGAGACTACGTCCAGGTTTTAGACAGTCTGCGGGGACGTCACGGAGACTACGTCCAGGTTTTAGACAGTCTGCGGGAACGTCACGGAGACTACGTCCAGGTTTTAGACCGTCTGGAGGTAGCGAGGTGCCAACTTTCACTTTCGGCGACAACTTGTTGTCATTCGGCTGACAGACTCATCTTATCCACCAATCAGAGGAGAGTCAGTGAGACGAGTCTATTTGGTGAGTCTGAGGAGAGCTGTGGGTGAGTGCGTCTGTCTGATGGCCGATTTCTTGGCTGACTGACGGTGTTTTGAATGACTGATGAGGTGGATGATTTGGTCGAGTGCTGATGGACTGAACCCCCTCCTCACTTTACGAGCTGAATATCAAAGTGGGCCTCTCTCTCTTCTCTTTTCTGTTTTCTCCTCTTAGTGTCTCTTTATCTTCTCCGTCACGTCACCTGTCCGTCCACTCTGTCTTCATGTTTCTCCTCATCCGTCTGTTTTTGTCACCTTTGCCCTTTAACTCTCTTTACTCGATTCTTGTCTGAGACTTTCCTTTTACTTTGACTTTGTGCTACTTTTAAATTCACTCACGTTACAACAGATTTTTCATATTCTCTCTGTCATGTCCGTAGAGGCTGCTGAGCCCTGTTAGCTTCAGCTCCGGATCTGGCACTACACCAGCTCCGCTCCCCGTCAGCGTTCCCGGAGCTGTCTGTTCATCAGGAAACATCAGGAGTTGAGGCGTGGACCAACTTTCACTACTTATTTTTTTTTAGTTTCATCTGCTTGACACAAATGGAACCTGCTGCCGTGTAATCCTTCAATTTTATGTAAAATATGAAATAACCCAGGTGTGACAGAGTGTTTCCACTCACACAGCATTTTGTCATATTTATTTTTTTTAACTGTTAAAGCAGCAATCCTCGAGGATAACCGTTTAATTCAGGTAAAAAGTTCTGCTTCGCTCGGCAAAAAAGTTATTCGGTTCCAGTCCAGCGTAAGCAAGGTGAATTAACTGTTTTAAATGAACATTTTTAATAAAAAAGACACTTTATCATATAAGATAGAGTAAAGTGAGGGTAAAGCAGCTTGTCTGTGAGTGTAATCCTAAATATCCCCGTCAGCTCCGAGCTCAGCTCTGAAAATGAAACTTTAAGTCGACATCGAGCCTCAAATCTTTGAGGAATGGAAGAAAACAGACACTGATGCCTCATGGATGTATGAAAATATCTGAAACATCCTCACAGTTTAATAGACGGCGTTATCCTTCAATCCGTGTACAAACCAAACGGAGAAAAAAGGAGATTTATATCCAAGAACGTTCAGCAAGTTTAGCTCCAGGCAGGAGGCAGGAGGGGGGAGGCGGTGGAGATCTGTGCCCAGCCAAGAGGTGTTCTGGTGGGGGCTTAACACGGACGGGTAAGCCCCTGGAGGTGGAGCTGAAAGGAGGTGTAGAGATGAAGGACCCACGGGGGAGAGAGAGAGTCGGATCTGACCATCTGCCAGCCTCTAGCCTCTGCCAACACACACACACAAACACACACACACACACACACATACACACACATATACATGGACATCCTTCACCACGCACATGACATGATGCACCTCACCATAGGTGTGTATTAATATGCTGCATGTTTTCATCCAATCAGGAGAGTTTTCAGATGTATTAATAGTGTGTGTGTGTGTGTGTGTGTGTTGGCAGGATGGAGGCTCTGGCCCCTCTGTCGGCTCCCTGCTGAATTTCTACTTCTCTCTCAGGATAAAACAACAAACCTCCTCCACCTCCTCCGTCAGCGTCCTCTTCACTCTCTTCTCCTCTGCCATTATGTCCATAGAAGCTGCTGACTGCTGGGCCTGAAAACCTCTTCTCCTTCTTCTGCTTCTTCTCCTTCTTCTTCTCCTTCTTCTTCTTCTTGTGGTACAAACACTAACACTCCCCCGATGCTCTGAGCTCACAGTCCGGACAGCACTGGCTAACAAACTGAGCTAAAATCAGCTGACAGCAGCTACAGATGGCAGCAGTTAGTTTACCGTCCATCAGGAAACTCTGGACCAGTGACTGAGTATTCTAACAGGGAATACAGCAGCCTACCGAGGTGTTAAAGCTATCTGTCCATCAGGAAACGTGTCATTGTGTTAATCAGGCTGATGATTATTAATAGAATCAGTCTGTTTCTTTATTTATTTATTTCTTTGTTCACGTCAGGTGTTTGTTCCATCACACAGAGAATAATAAACTCTGTCGTAGGTTTCAGTTTTTATCACTTCCTTCCCTCCATCACTCCTTCACCTTTTGCCCTCCACCTCTCCTCCATCCCTTCGTTTGACAGGTGACAGACTTTTCTGCATCTTTTATTCATAACTTTGGGATATTTGTCGATCTCTCCGCTGTTTGTTTAGCCACCTCTAAAATACACAGAAGAAGAAATACTTTCCCGCCTCTGCGGCCGACTCACTGACGCCTCTCAGATGTCATGTGTGATCTTGTGATGGATGATCTTGACCCTTCGATAGACCGAGTCATCTCTGGCAGGGAAACAGACTTCATTTGGCTCGGTGTGAAAGGTTTTGGTGGATGCAACTTTGTGCATTTGTGTTGCTAATTACAGGTGTGACAGGTGTAATTAAACTTGTTTTCTCCGTCAAAGCTCAGATTAGGAAAAGTTATAATCATCCTGCAGATGAGTAAATCAGAGAATCAGTGCCAGCCTTCACTTAAACCTCTGCACCGTCCTCCACCTCCTCCTTTCCTCCTCTTTATTCCCTCCGTCCGTCCTCTGGAGGATTACTGCTGAGGGCTGAAGGACATGGATAGACAGATCAGAAGAAAAGGAGAGGAATAGAGTGGAGAGCAGAAAAGTATGTCTTAATACGACAGAGAGGGAAGGCTTACTGGTCAAAGCCCACAGATAGAAATGAAATGAAACCTGCTCTGAATGAGGAGGAGGCGGAGGAGGAGGCGGAGGAGGCGGCGTGTCTTTAGAAGAGATGAATTGAGAATCAGAGCTTCAGCTGCTATCTTTCTCTGAGACGTATCAGTCCGATCACGAAGGCAAACCAAGCTGAGATCGCACTAAACCCTTTACAAAGACGACATAAACGCTTTGTAGCGACATGTCGACTGAACGCTGACTCTCACTTTGCAAACCACAGATCTCCAAGTGCTGAAACCCAGTGCAGCAGCTAAAGGTGCAAGTCCTCATTCACAACGAAGTCCATACAAGACGTTACATCATAGATACATCACAGTATGCCCAACAACAAGAGATCTGTGTAGGTACAGTGATCGCTCGTAATGAGTTCATAAAGGAGGGTAACTGAATGAAGGTGTGGACTTACAACTCCCAGTCACTATGAGCAGCAAACTAGGACGAGAAACCGTCTTTAGGACTGACCAGATACTCATGAACTTGCAGTTATTGAGGATTTTTGTAAATGAAGGGATAGCTGTGGATCCTGGTGTAGAACGATGGCCCGCTGGATAGAGAATACAGGCTGACAAAGAAAATGGCACTCTGGTGGATGATGTCCAGGTAATTCAGAAGATATTTGAAGGTAGATTAAGTTGCCACAATCCAAGATTTGGAGAATTGTCATCTCAACTGAGGTGTGCTTTGCCGGATTAAAGATGCTTTGTTATGCTATGGTTAGTTTCTAAAGAAACAGTGGTTCTTGGACACGTTGACATTTCGGCCTGATGATGGCGCTCGAGGAAAAGTCGGAGGATCTCCAAAGTAGGATGGCGCCACTTTTACGGACATTTCTAATGTCATTTAACAGCTTTGGAGTGTCTGACGTCATTTGACGCTGTTCCAAACGCTGCATTTGGAGTTTGGACATGGACGCAATCACATCATCGTCATGGTAACAATAAGAAACACGTGGTTAACGCTGTGAAACAATCGCAGTTTGGCGAGGTTTTACGACCGTGTTGTGACCCTCTTACTGAACTTCCGTCTCCCAGTGTCGACAAAACTTCTTCCAAAGCCCGTTTACGGCTGAGTGTAACAGAAAGTCAGCAGACTATAGACAGAGGAGGGTTGGACAGTCTCTTTCCAGTTCACTTATCTTTCCTCTCATCTTAATAAGACCAGAGCCGCGGCGGCGGCATCTTTCCCACAAGGCCGTGCTGTCCGGCTCTGAACCACAGTCTCATTAACCAGACATATTGGTCTCTGCAGTACAAAGGGCTTCCTCTGGAGATGACACCCGGCCGTCCCAACCCATTTAAAACTAAAAACGCTGACATCCTCGACGTGTGCCATCATCGATATCAGTAAGCGGCACTCTGGGAGCGAGCAGGAGGGAGCAGTACTGCTCGGATTCGCATGGCGGTGCTGGGTTTATTGTGCCGAGTCGATAGTGGGACGCAGTGATGAGGATCAGATCTGATCGTTGAATAGATCTCAGTGCTTCATGATGTTTCTAATCCAATCAGATTCAATTCAGCTCTGTTCAAATCAGTTGTATGGGATTGGCTTCGGCTGTTAAGTTTCTTGATGGACAGATAGCTTTAGCCTAGCCGGCAAGTAAACCACCTCGGTAGGCTGCTGTATTCTCTGTTGCAGGTAGACGCTGAGGCTAGCTCATAGCTCTAGCTGCAATGCATAATGGTGGAGGTGTAACACACACTTCCCTCTCTATCTACCCGATTTTACAGAAAACAGTATACGACATGCTGGATGGTCAAGTAGGTTTGTATTTGCGTATATGAACAATGTACAGTCCTATAAACATCTCTGACTGTTGTTTCATGTAAAGCTGTCACGTGACCAGGTGCACGGCGTTTCATTGTGGCGCTCTGACCTTGTTTTGACTGACAGCGATGGGAGACAGGTGTTCCTGCTAAACAAAACGTGTGATGGATTCCAGAGGAGTCTGGACTCTGGAGGCGTCTGTGCTTTGACAAGTCCTCCCTCAGGCTCCCGTCCCTCATCGAGACGTGTCTTTTAAAAACGCGTGAGCGTCGTGGTTTGTTGTTTTGTGTGTCCTTCTGTTTGGGGATGTCAGAAACTGGTTCAAACTGCATCATCAGTGTTATTTCTGTCAGGCTAACCTTCTGCCTCATTTCACCGTCGTTATTTTAACGACATGAACTGTGAGTTTAACAAACTGGCCCACATTGTTGGACTCGACATTCGAGTCATGAGCGTCCCCACGGGGAGCTGAACATCCTGCTTTATGTTACTGCTGTCCACGACCACAGCACACTGATGGACTCTCACAGTATGTCTCACCGTCCACATGGTGACACTGAGCCAAAGCCGAGCCTTTGAAATGACGTCAGATATTATATATTACATGATTACAGGTTACTGTATGTATTTACACATGTGAAATAACTATTACATAACATTTATTTATGCTTATATTTCTGAATTTATGTTCAATTCATTGCTGTATTTATGTTTATTATTTATACTGATTCACTTTACATCACAATAGTAAATGGCCTCAGTCTATGTTTGTCATGTCCTTTAGAAACAACAGAAAATGAGTCTATGTAATTAGTGTTCGTACAGTAACACATGTCGTAACATGGCTTGGGTTGGTCAGAGATGACTGCACTGTTAAATAAAAAAATTAAAAATGTAAATTTATGGAAAATAACGTTTTTATTTTTTTAATTATGGACATTATCTGTAAATTAACAATTAAACTGTAGTTTTATGCCAATAATGACAAATTACAGTACAATACTACAAATATTTCTCATTTTTGTATATATTGTTTTTTCCACATACAAATTTATGACAGTAATTATTTGTAATTAAATATGTGGCTCATTATATATTTATTTATGTCCACAATAACCATAATAATCATGTTTTTTCTTTGTGATTTAAAAATAAATCTGGGTTAAATATGGGTTGTCTAATGATCAGAGAGACGCTGAATTTATACAAACTTCCTGCAGTTATTGTTTCAGTTTTTGGGTTCATCGTTCAGTTCACCAGCTGTTCTGTTCTGTTATTGTTGTGAACTAAATATATAATATGTCTCTATATAAATATACAGAAAATGCGTCACTCAGTCAGTTTACTCGATGACAGTGAACATCTGGAATATTCTGACATGTTACAGGAAGTTAAAATTTCCCAAAGAAGGCAAAGAAATTATTAAAATCAAACGTTTTTCTGTGTTTCAGGCTGCTGCAGATCAAATCATCACGTCACAGCTGGACTTTGTCCTGATTGGCTCTTTTTGATAAAGACATACTGAAAGCATCGAATCAGGTAAGTCTCCTTCGGTCCTGGATGTGACTTGAATTATTGTTTCTGTAGTTTTTACTGGCGTTCATGTCCTGACGTCCTGCAGCTCACCATCTGATTTGGTGAAATCTTGAAACAAGCGATGAGGCAGAGTGTGAACAGACGTCTGATGCGTGTGATGTCTGAGCTTTGTGTCTGTGGGCTGAGCTGAACTCTGAGCTGTTAATATTCAAACCTGAATGTGGGCTGGAAGCAGATCTCCTTTTCGTTCCTCTGTGGCAATTTCAGATCCAGCAGTCAGACACCTGCGTCTCTATTTGATAAATATTGAATCTGCCAGAGTTAGAAATGGATCTTTAACGAAGCCAGCACACACACACACACACACACACACACACACACACACACACTTATAATAACTCCTTCTCTTGAACCCGTTCTCACAGGTTAGCAGGTTGGTGGTGAACTTTGTCATGAATCTGCTGGTTTTGTTGTCTGACACACACACTCTGTAAACACACAAATAGACAAACAGCTCTGTGTGTGTGTGTGTGTGTGTGTGTGTTGTGTTTGCAGTCATACTGACAGAATACACAAAGAAGGTGTGACAGGCATGTTGATCTGTGTCGGCCACCAGCTGTTGCTGAAAGGTTTGAGTGTGTTCTGCATAAAAATGAGGAAACAAGTCTGAGACTGTCTAAAACCCGGACGTAGTGTCTGTGACGTCCCCGGCAGCCAATCATCAACCAGGTCACCAACAGCAGACACAGCAGCAGCTAATATTACTGACTAGTCCAGCAGCAGTCAGCCCAGCTCGGCGTCTGTCTTTCAGCCTTTTATTTCACCAAGCTCTCACCAACCACTAAAAGTCAGTCCCAGATTTACTCTTGTCCGGCGGCTTCTTGCTCGCTCACTCTCTCCTTTTCTCTTCTTAGCTTCCTCCGTCAGCGTCCTCTTCACTCTCTTCTCCTCTGCCATTATGTCCATAGAAGCTGCTGACTGCTGGGCCTGAAGACCTCCTATTCCTGGTGGTCTAAAACGTCTGTGGTACAAACACTAACACTCCTTTGGTGCTCTGAGCTCACAATCCTGGCAGCCTGGCTAACAAACTGAGTTAACATTAGCTAACAGCAGCTACAGTTTGGTTGGAAAAGTTGAAAAACGGTGCACTAAATAAGACAATTAGAACTGTGGCTTATGAACCTATAATTCTGAGGATATGATTGGACCAGAGCATGGCGACATGTGTCTTATGTCATGCAGTTGATGGTCACTTCCTGTCCTTGAGTCTCTACAAACATGACCTCAAGCAGATTTGATTCTTTTGGGTCTTTTGCTGTGTACGATACATAAACGTGGCTCTGTGGATGTCTTCATGACTGCCTTTGTCTGTTCGGTGGCCGTGTGTTGGCACATATTGGCCTCCTACAGAGCGAGGACACATCTATTTTCCAACAAAAGACAAGCGTATCAAGGACATATCTGCAGCCTCTTAAAGCAGAGATGAGGACACTGTGACTGCCTGCAGCAGCTGTAAAACAGAGCAGGGCATCAGCTCGGCTCCTCGGCAATAACAATGCTTTTATAGGCAATGAAAACTAACAGTGGATGGCTTCTGATAGTGTTTGGGTGGTTCCATCAGAGGCTAATAGTCTTTATGGGCTCTTGGATGTGCACAAGGTTGGGAATGTAAGGACTGCTTGGCTCATTTGTCGCTGCTGTATCACTATTCTTTAAAAAGGTACACTAATGAGCACTTTAGAGACTTAAACGTATTGTTTTACTGATCAGGGTGCCACAGGGAAGAGAGTATGGCTGCTGATATTAGATCAGATTAAATTTAAATGCATCGTCATTATGCGAGAACTGAGACAATGAAATGCAGTTAAGCATCTAATCAGAAGTGCAAAAGCAGTTAAGTGCAGAGTCGTGTATATGTATGTAGGGGTAATGAATGGAATAGACAGGAAGGGAAGATATGAACACGCTTATATGGTATGGAGCGGTGACAGATGAGACGAAGAAGCTGCTCCCAGAGGCGAGGAGGGTCCGTGGACGGAGGTAAGAGATGTCTCAGACCGGCCCGCTCCTCCTAACCAACTCGTTAAAACTTTTCAACTTCAGCAGCTCACGCCTCAAACTAGGATGCTGTAGGTCCTCTAGTGTCACTCATGGACACATCAGTCTGAGGTAATGTTTTGATGTGGTGACGTTTTAAGAGAGAAAAGTCCACAGGTGGACCTTCTGCAGTGCTTTGTGGTCCAAGACAGTTAGCAGCAGACAATACAGCAGTACTTTCAATGCTGTATCAGAATCTGAGGAGACAAGTGGACCAGTTTATTTGATCGGTGGATTAGAAGGTTCTTTGAGATAAGCGTGGTTGGAGGTCAGTGATGAGGAGGTGGAGGCAAAATCCAAGAAACGGGAGGATGATGAAGAGGCTGAGACGCCACCAGGTGCTGGAGCTCCTCCCTGCAGGCCAACTCATCGTTGTTGATGGTAATCTATCTATCCATCTGTCAATCCATCCATCTCTGGCTGATGAAGGGTTTTATCCCCCCGTCATCCTGTGAAATGTATCACAGGCCTCGTTTTTTTTCACACTCTGATTGCTTTTCAGTCTGTAAACGATTTGGATGCAGAAGGACTGAGTCTGCTCCCCAGAGAGGAGCAGCGCTTTCAGACAATATCCACAAACAGCAATTTGACTTTCCGATTGCTCAGTTCACAAAATCAGCATCCTCGTTGCTGACTGAATGAGTTTTCAGCTGCGTTAAAGACGCGTCCCAGAGCATCCTCCCTTTGTCGCACTCGGCCATTGTTGAGGATTCCTATGGGGGTCCAAAATTAAGAGAACACTGTCAAACTTTACATTTATATCAGCAAAAAATCTTTCAAATGACAAAGACTGAGAGAAATGGCATGCTAATTTCTGTCTTGGCATGATTCAGCTTGCTGTACTGTAGGAAATATTGTGAAAAGTTGAACAAATAATACAAATGTTGACACCAACTGATGCTGTGAGATGTGTTGTGAATGTCCAGCTGGACATTCACAACATCTCACAGCTGGACATTCACAACTGGATCAGCTGGACATTCACAACACATCTCACAGCATCAGTTGGTGTCAACATTTGTATTATTTGCTCCTGGCATGACAGCAGAAGACGATAATTTCAAACGGTCAGCAGGGGGCGACTTCACTGAAGAAGCGTGTTTGTATTGACTCGGTTCTTTTCATTTGATTTACTGGCTCAGTAAACAGTTTCCTCGTGAGTTTATGGTCTCAGTCTTTAGTTTCAAGTCTTCTTCCACACAGCATGATGTTCATTTAGTAAATCATGGTCCCATTTAGAGGAAAATAGACCATAAAGCAGCTAAAACAGGGTGTGAACAGATAGGATGCCATGGAGATTAACCAGTCAGTGTAATGACGGGGTTACTGATACTCGATATATATTTGATAACACATTAAATTGGCTAATTGAACAACTAATGATGTTGAAGCAAGTAAATCCAAGCAAATAAATTATGTTAATTAAACTGAGTTAAAACGCCAAACTCTCTCCTCCTGTGGTGTCGCACCAAAAGAGTTCCCCCGTGAACGCATTCATCTTACCAAAGGTTCCAGTAGTAGTTTGTTTATTTATGATTGTAAATATGAGAACCTGCAAAAATGTTATAATGTAATTAGTCATGTGACTAGTGAGGTGTATGTAAGGAAGACAGGAACTTGGTTGGTTTGTTGGTTAAGTTGGCGATGGCATTGGTTGTTGAGTATTGTGAGCTGATTTGAGTTGGTTGGTTGGTTGAGTTGGTTCATTGAGTTGGTCAGTCGGTTGGTTGGTTTGTTGGTTAAGTTGGCGATGGGATTGCAAGTGAGATTATTGATATAGCAAATCGTTTGGATCTTGTACCTTGGACAACAAACACTCTTGTCTTTCATCCCAATTTGCAATCTCCTATCCACTTAGGCAATCCACAAACCAATGGGTGATGACATGGTGGGTTTACACTTGGCTCATGACTCTTTATTTTACCTTAAAGGTTCACAAATCAACATTTCATTTTGTTTTAAAAAGACAAGAAGCTGTTAAAATGATTTGAATACTGCATGTCTGCGACCTTTGACAAATGTTTTGGAATTAATTGATTCATTATCACGGGAAAACACATGTGAAGTTTGTCTCTAACCATCAAGAAGTGAAAATCGCAGCATGAAAACATTCATTTAAACAGCAGTGACTTCTGGGATTTATCCCATTTTTCTTGACTGCCACATTGTTTTACAGAAACTTTGACTGACACTCTTTCTGTGCTGATATGAAAGTTGGAAAAGTTTCTTTACAAGCAGCTTCTTTTCTTTTAAAAGGTGTTGATTAGTGAAGATTGGCTCCAGGAATAACTGAGTGTGTGTGATGCATTTTGCTTTGCATTCTTTTGTTCTCTCGGTTCTCGTCATTTCAGATGTTTTTCTTCACAACATCATGATACACATTAGAGAAACATCTTTTCTGTGAAGCTTTAGAGGATTTCGCTTGACGATATGAGTTCCCCATGTTGAACAATGGTGACGAGTAGGCACAGCGAACAAAAGCCTCTCAGCCTGTGACAGATTTTAGCTGGCTGCTAATGGGAACCAACGCTCAGAGACCCAAAGCGATCATCTCCGCTCGCTTAGAACAGAAACCACAGGGACGGATAAACGAATGAATCGCAGAGAAGCGGTAGAGTTAATAAATGCAGTGGAGACAATACATTTGAGCAGTCTGTTATTAGGGCAGGTATTGTATTCTCCTGGTTTTGATTTCGCAGCTCTTGGAAGAACAATAGAGCAGCAAGACTATTTATTATCAAGATGTATTTCCCCCTTTCCTCAGAATGTTCTCCATCTCTATGTCTTCACGGCACATTCATCTGTTAAGAAGTCGTGTACAGAGATGTAGAGGAAGATATGAAGCAGCAGTGATTATTTTTACTCCACATTTCTCAACTCTTCTGCCGCGCAGAGGGTCGGAGATGAATGTTTAGAAGACTAAAGACAGGATGTAGAGTTTGAGACATGATTGGCTACCAGATCAAAAACTAAATCCACAAACTAAATCATGAAAAATAACTTTTCCTACTGCATCTGAAGAACTACAGAGAACCAGCGACAAAAGGCACAATTGTTGTGTGATGACAGGAAAACGCTAAAGCCTTTGTTTCCTGCTGATTTTTGACTCAATGTTGGAAAGGAGATTTTCAACTCCATGATGACCTTTTGGCTGTAAACATGTTTATTTCTGCTGTGAAGTTGGACATTTGAACATGGGGACTTATGGAGACTGACTCACTTCTGGAGCCAGCCTCAAGTGGACGACAAGAGGAACTGCAGTTTTTGGTACTTCCTTTGGTACTGGTTGATGCTTGGGGTCGGCATGGGGCAGCAACACAACATTTTTGAGCCACCTAAAAACAGGTAAAACTATAAAAAAAGAAAATCAGTCTTAGTTTGAATATACCCAATATGCAGAATATTTTCACCTCTTTACCTGCCGTCAGCTCGTTCCGATCAGAAACTGAACTTGTATTGCTCTCTCCAAAGCCACCAGACATCAATAAAAATTAATTGATATTGATTTTATAGTTTGACATTTTTTTAGTTAGTTCAATAGTCAATAGTTCTTGGACTGTCAGAAAGAACTGAACAGACTGAACAAACCCAGTTCTGACTGGAACTGCAGATAAATTTGGGCGACAGTCATGAACACAGTTCAAAATCTGCTCACGTTCACAGGAAGTTTTCTAAACTTGACAAGCCTCCGATTGTTTTTGTGATTTTTGGAGAAGGATCCTCGTGTTCTTTGCTCTCTGATCCTGTGTTACACCCTGGAGGGAAATTCTCTTTTATCGTTGCCTCTCCACAGCTCGGTCAGAGTTCAGCCGCTGAACAGCCGCCCTGCATTCTCAGAGATTCACACCCAGATTCAATAAAGGTTTGCAGAGGGAAGAGCACTCGCTTTGTCCCCAAAATAACAACAAATCAGACGGACGTGCTCAGGAATAACTGTGAGCCGTGAGCCAGAACTCCCAGACAGACAAAGAACAACAAGTCTCTGGGCTCTTTCATGGACCAATGTAGCGTGCATTACATATGTTCATATCTTTTTCACCATGTACAGTAGTGACATAAGAATTGATATATATATTTTTTTGCCTAAAATCATGAGACAAAACATATTTTAAGGGCATATAAATATACTGTATGGAACTTATAAGTATGAAATCAACATTTGCAACATTTTTTATTCAGTTTAGTTGAGCTGTTTTACATAGAGTAGTTTCAACAGATTACATAGTTTGCATATAGTTTCTAAGAAATATGAAATTTGAAGTATTTTGCTGCCAGCTGTAGCTGCTGTTAGCTCCGTTTCTTAGCTGCTGTTACGTAATGTTGGCTCAGTTTGTTAGCCAGGCTGCCAGGACTGTGAGCTCAGAGTGTTAGTGTTTGTACCACAGCCGTTTTGGACCACCGGAAGGAAGAAGAAGAAGAAAAGGAGGTTTTCAGGCCCAGCAGTCAGCAGCTTCTATGGACATAATGGCAGAGGAGAAGAGAGTGAAGAGGACGTTGACGGAGGAAGCTAAGAAGAGAAAAGAAGAGAGTGAGCGAGCAAGAAGCCGCCGGACAAGAGCAAATCTGGGACTGACTTTTAGTGGTTGGTGAGAGCTTGGTGAAATAAAAGGCTGAAAGACAGACGCCGAGCTGGGCTGACTGCTGTCATGAGTAATATTAGCTGGCTGCAGCACATTTGTCGTGCACAATCAGCTCATTTTGAGTTACGTTAAATTGTACCTTGAGCAAATGAAGTAGAAAGACCTCAGTTGTCCTCAGCGTCTTGCTCAAGGACACAGGCAGCTGCTGTGCTTCGCTGAGGTTTCCAGCTGAATGACGTCCCCTTCGCTGCACATAACATCACAATAGAACAACAACCTTGTCCGCAAAACAACAACACAGTTTCCTCCGAGATTATATTTTCCTTTCATGTGAACACAAGTCCCATTCGTTTTCTGTTTTTTCTGCCGATTCATTCTTCCTCAACCTTGTGTACGTTACATAAGTGAGCGGTGACAGATTCGGGTGTCTCTGCGGAGAGGAAACGTCTCTGAGCTGCAGGTTTAGTTACAAGCTCGCAGACGGCTGCTTTCATGAACGGACAGCTCTTCTGTTTAATGAGTCTGTTCGGCTGACAGGAACGCTCACTTCCTCTTTGAGCTGCAGCTCCGTTTGAGGACGAAGTCACAGTTCACAGAGCCCAGACAGAAAAGGAAAGAAGACGCCCAGCTTGTGAAGAGTTAAACACCCCTCCTACAGGGAGCTAGACATGGCAGGGGAATGACAGGATTTCCCAAGGCACAAGGAGAGCAAGGCAGAACCCATAAAGTGGCTGTAGTCTTGTTACCTTGTGACGGAGTCATGTGGCTCTGAGAGGATGAATCTGTCTTTCAGGCAGCAGAAGTTGATTGGATGACAAGAAGCACATAGTGAGGTGTTAATCAGGTGAGCGGTAAACTAGGTTACTTGAAAGGGAGGAGGTAAAAACCCACGATCATGACAGAAGGGTTACTTGCTCATTCGTGTTTGAATAAATATGACTTTAATCCATCTTACTACAGCAGTAAACCCCCAAACTAAACAGATATTACTGTGATTTAATTAAATATTGAAACTAAAATAACTGCTGTTAAGTTTTGTTAGGTCTGTCTGCAAAGGTTCTCAGTCCTGAACTGAGTCGACTCACATGAGGTTAGGGTGAGTCAACGACCCACAGGTATCCTTGACAACCCACAGGTGACCTTAACGACCCACAGGTGCCCTTGACAACCCACAGGTGACCTTAACGACCCACAGGTGCCCTTAACGACCCACAGGTGTCCTTGACGACCCACAGGTGACCTTGACGACCCACAGGTGCCCTTAACGACCCACAGGTGCCCTTAACGACCCACAGGTGCCCTTAACGACCCACAGGTGCCCTTAATGACCTACAGGTGTCCTGTGGGTCATTAAGGGCCTCTCCTTTTCTGTCCAGTCTCTGTATAAATATGAAGTAGTATCATGGAGGCTACAAGTGGAGGTGGCATCTCCTCGCTGCTGCAAACAGGCTAAGAAGCGAGAGTGCAGATAAATTTAAACTTAATAACTCAAGTGGACGTTTGAGGAACTGCAGAGGTTGCAGAGAACTCATAATTTTCGAGTCACATGTTCTGGATTTAATGCTTGTGTCTCTGTTGGCAGTTGCTCGTCTCTGGCGGTGTATGAAGAGTCTTTGTTGCCGTGCAGTAATCTCTTCAAGCAGAATGATAAATCCATCTTTAGTGGGTTGGGACTGGTTCGCCTCATTGTCTCTCTCTCTCTTTTCTCTTTTAACTCCAAATGCGTGCAACTTTTTAATAATCGGCATTAAAGCAAAGACCAATATTGGCGGTCTCCATTAAATCCCCTTTATATCCTCCCAGAGTGCCTCGTGATTTGTTTGACGATAGGCTGGAGGTGAAGGCGGTCCGTGTGTGTGTGTGTGTGTGTGTACCTGTTTGTACCATGTATGTGTTTGTTGTTGTGTGTTAGCGTGTTAATCCGTCAGTGGAAGGTCGGGCCCTCCGGGTTTCCTCATTGTTGTTAAAGTGAGAACTTTTCCTCTCCATCAGCACAAACAAACACAAACAGAGAGAGAGAGGTGCATGCTGGTCGCTCCAGGCCAGCAACAACACCTGGACTGATGCATCCAGCTGGATTCACTACACCTCTACAGCTGACAGCTCGCTGTCACTCTCTATTTTTATCTTCTTCTTCTGCACAACAAAGATGAACATATTTCTAAAGGATCAAACATTCACTGCTGTTAGAAACTGAATACACAACCATTATCTAACCAATAACTAACAGTCAGACAACCTTATCATACTTAACTGTTACCTCGTGTTTCTGTAACGCTGACAGAACATCCCAAAAATAAACATATTAGCAGTTTGAAGTAAACTAAAGCTCCCTGCACTGTCCCTTTAAGAAAACTGAGCGAACAATTCATTACGTGTCCGTAGAAACACGAGATAAAGGACGTCACATGTCCACGAAGAAACTGTGTTTCTGTACAAACTTCACGTTTTGGATTGTGTCGCCTCAACAACTCAAGAAGTTGCTTCCAGCGTTATATGGTAATATGTAATATGTATTTTATCATGCTTACATTCATAACATGGATCAGTCGTATTATGTCAGTCATATAAACATATATAATCAATGCAGGCGAACAACGTGATCACGAATCATTTTGGGAAGTGTGGGGCAACTCTCCGAGCTAATGATGGATGCGAGCTTTTCTGCCATCCCTGAGAGGACGGAATATATTGTGGATAAATTTAATACATGGTTGGTAAACCAAGATGAATGAGTCCTCGACTTCATGTTTCATAATTAATGTGAAATAGGTGTACTGTTATGTAGAAATTGGTATAATTAGGCCCGAGCACTGCGGTGCGAGGCCCTATTGAATTTCAAATGTTTATTATTTTTAGGGCCCGAGCACTGCGGTGCGAGGCCCTATTGAATTTCAAATGTTTATTATTTTTTTTTTTTTTTTTTTTTTTTTCTTTTCTTCCTAAAAGTAAATCGCATTTTAGACGGCCTATATATACTCGAAAACTCACGAAAATTTGCGTACCCCCCCAAGGTCGGGCGTAAAATTAAGTATTTTAGGGGTGTCGGACATGGACGAACAAAAGTGGCTCTACAGCGCCACCTAGATTTATGTTTTCGGAGGGGCCCCTCGACACGGTTTCATCCACGTGTACGGGATTTGGAGCAAGTATGTAACATACCCAGACGCACAAAAAAGTCTCTTGGTGACCCGGGCTACAGCGCACGTCACGGCGTCCATTTTGTTTCAAAGTTGGCGTTTTCGCGTTTTTAGGGTCATTTCCAGGGGTCGTATTTGAACGAACTCCTCCTAGAGCTTTCATCGTATCTGTTTGAAACTTGGCGTGTGTGTTCTTAAGGCCTCGACAATGAAAAGTTATCAAAATCGTAAGTTTTGGATTTACTGTGTGGGAGGGGCGGGGCCACGAAATCCGGCGTGTTTTCGTGAAATTTTGACGTGCTATAATTTTGCGAAAAATACTCCAATCTTCCCCAAACCTCTGATATATACTGGCAGTCCGGACTAGAACGCATTTCCATTACAACATTTGGTGATTTTCACAGCGCCACCTGTTGGCGACAGGAAGTGTCATATTTTTTTAACGATAGCTTTCTCCGAAGTCTTTGAGTATATCCACCTCAAACTAGGTGTGGATGTTGTCAAGGCCTTGGTGTTGACATTTGAGGAAAAAAATCAACTTTTCATCGGAGGGCGTGGTCGTGACGGCACCTCAAAGTCAACAGTAGCGAATTTTTCGAAAAAATCTGTGACTCCATTGACTTTTGGGCTGATTTTCAGGCAAAAGTGTTGGGCTTTCACATACTTTCTCAGAGCAGTCTGAAACTTCTTGTGGTTATTGAGACCAATATTACGCAAAATTCGGCTGCATAATTAATTAGGGGGCGGGGCAAAAGCGCTCTATAGCGCCCCCTTGAACTTTTCTTTGAGACAGCCCCGCCACAGTTTTGGGCACAGAGTTATGAAACCTCAGCCGAATTGTACAACAAGGCAAGACCTACAAAAAAGTCTCTTGGAGCAATGGGCTAAAATAAACAGGAAGCGCGATATTTAAGACTGAAAATCACCATTTTCGGTGTTTCGGGCTGGTTGAGAAGGGGTCATATTTGACCGAACTCCTCCTAGAGATTTTATCCAATTGACGACAAACTTGGTAGACGTGTTCATATAGACTTCCCGAGTAAAAGTTATCAAAATTATGAATTTTGATGAAACGGTGTGGGCGTGGCGCTCCATGAAATGATTCAAAGAAGAAAATCGTCAGGAATCACCTGCTGATGGCTTGTGATTCTCAGAAACGCAAGTGTTGGGCTTTCACATACTTTCTCAGAGCTGTCTGAAACTTCTTGCGTTTATTGAGACCAATATTACGCAAAATTCGGCTGCATAATTAATTAGGGGGCGGGGCAAAAGCGCTCTATAGCGCCCCTTGAATTTTCTTTGAGGCAGCCCCGCCACAGTTTTGGACACAGAGTTATGAAACCTCGGCCAAATTGTAGAACAAGGCAAGACCTACGAAAAAGTCTCTTGGAGCAATGGGCTAAAATGAACAGGAAGCGAGATATTTAAGCATGAAAATGACCATTTTTGGTGTTTCGGGCTGGTTGAGAAGGGGACCTAACTGACCGAACTCCTCCTAGGGATCTTATCCCAGGGACTTCAACTTGTAATTGCTTTTCTAAAAGTAAATCGCATTTTAGATGGCCTATATATACTCAAAACTCACAAAATTTGCGTACCCCCAAAGTCGGGCGTAAAATTAAGTATTTTAGGGGTCTCAGACATGGACATACAAAAATGGCTCTACAGCGCCACCTAGATTTATGTTTTCGGAGGAGCCCCTCGACACGGTTTCATCCACGTGTACGGGATTTGGAGGGAATATGTAACATCCCGAGACGCACAAAAAAGTCTCTTGGTGACCCGGGCTACGGCGAAGGTCACGGCCTCCATTTTGTTTCAAAGTTGGCGTTTTCGTGTTTTTGGGGTCATTTCCAGGGGTCGTATTTGAACGAACTCCTCCTAGAGCTTTCATCCTATCTGTTTGAAACTTGGCATGTGTGTTCTCAAGGCCTCGACAATGAAAAGTTATCAAAATCGTAACTTTTGGATTTACTGTGTGGGAGGGGCGGGGCCACGAAATTCGGCGAGTGTTTCTAAAATTTCGACGTGCTATAACTTTGCGAAAAATACTCCAATCTTCCCCAAACCTCTGATATATAATGGCAGTCCGGCCTAGAACACATTTCCATGACAACATTTGGTAATTTTCACAGCGCCACCTGTTGGCGACAGGAAGTGTCATATTTTACTTGACGATAGCTTTCTCCGAAATCTTTGAGTATATCCACCTCAAACTAGGTGTGGATGTTGTCAAGGCCTTGGTGTTGACATTTGAGAAAAAATTTCAACTTTTCATCAGAGGGCGTGGCCATGACGGCGCCTCAAAGTCAACAATGGCGAATTTTTCGAAAAAATCTGTGACTCCATTGACTTTTGGGCTGATTTTCAGGAAAAAGTGTTGGGCTTTCACATACTTTCTCAGAGCAGTCTGAAACTTCTTGTGGTTATTGAGACCAATATTACGCAAAATTCGGCTGCATAATTAATTAGGGGGCGGGGCAAAATCGCTCTATAGCGCCCCCTTGAACTTTTATTTGAGACAGCCCCGCCACAGTTTTGGGCACAGAGTTACGAAACCTCAGCCGAATTGTACAACAAGGCAAGACCTACAAAAAAGTCTCTTGGAGCAATGGGCTAAAATAAACAGGAAGCGAGATATTTAAGACTGAAAATCACAGTTTTCGGTGTTTCGGGCTGGTTGAGAAGGGGTCATATTTGAACGAACTCGTCCTAGAGATTTTATCCAATTGACGTCAAACTTGGTAGGCGTGTTCATATAGACTTCCCGAGTAAAAGTTATCAAAATTATGAATTTTGATGAAACGGTGTGGGCGTGGCGCTCCCTGAAATGATTCAAAGAAGAAAATCGTCAGGAATCACCTGCTGAAGGCTTGTGATTCTCAGAAACTCAAGTGTTGGGCTTTCACATACTTTCTCAGAGCTGTCTGAAACTTCTTGCGTTTATTGAGACCAATATTACGCAAAATTCGGCTGCATAATTAATTAGGGGGCGGGGCAAAAGCGCTCTATAGCGCCCCCTTGAATTTTTCTTTGAGGCAGCCCCGCCACAGTTTTGGACACAGAGTTATGAAACCTCGGCCAAATTGTAGAACAAGGCAAGACCTACGAAAAAGTCTCTTGGAGCAATGGGCTAAAATGAACAGGAAGCGAGATATTTAAGCATGAAAATGACCATTTTTGGTGTTTCGGGCTGGTTGAGAAGGGGACCTAACTGACCGAACTCCTCCTAGGGATCTTATCCCAGGGACTTCAACTTGTAATTGCTTTTCCTAAAAGTAAATCGCATTTTAGACGGCCTATATATACTCAAAAACTCACGAAAATTTGCGTACCCCCCCAAAGTTGGGCGTAAAATTAAGTATTTTAGGGGTCTCAGACATGGACATACAAAAATGGCTCTACAGCGCCACCTAGATTTATGTTTTCGGAGGAGCCCCTCGACACGGTTTCATCCACATGTACGGGATTTGGAGGGAATATGTAACATACCGAGACGCACAAAAAAGTCTCTTGGTGTCCCGGGCTACAGCGAAGGTCACGGCCTCCATTTTGTTTCAAAGTTGGCGTTTCGTGTTTTGGGGTCATTTCCAGGGTCGTATTTGAGCGAACTCCTCCTAAAGCTTTCATCCTATCTGTTTGAAACTTGGCGTGTGTGTTCTCAAGGCCTCGACAATGAAAAGTTATCAAAATCGTAACTTTTGGATTTACTGTGTGGGAGGGGCGGGGCCACGAAATTCGGCGTGTTTTCATGAAATTTCAACGTGCTATAACTTTGTGAAAAATACTCCAATCTTCCCCAAACCTCTGATATATAATCGCAGTCCGTCCTAGAACACATTTCCATGACAACATTTGGTGATTTTCACAGCGCCACCTGTTGGCGACAGGAAGTGTCATATTTTTTTGACAATAGCTTTCTCGAAAGTCTTTGAGTATATCCACCTCAAACTAGGTGTGGATGTTGTCAAGGCCTTGGTGTTGACATTTGAGAAAAAATCAACTTTTCATCAGAGGGCGTGGCCGTGACGGCGCCTCAAAGTCAACAATGGCGAATTTTTCGAAAAAATCTGTGACTCCATTGACTTTTGGGCTGATTTTCAGGAAAAAGTGTTGGGCTTTCATATACTTTCTCAGAGCTGTCTGAAACTTATTGTGTTTATTAAGACCAATATTATGCAAATTTCGGCTGCATAATTAATTAGGGGGCGGGGCAAAAGCGCTCTATAGCGCCCCCTTGAACTTTTATTTGAGGCAGCCCCGCCACAGTTTTGGACACAGAGCTATGAACCCACAGCCGAATTGTAGAACATGGCAAGACCTACAAAAAAGTCTCTTGGAGCAATGGGCTAAAATGAACAGGAAGCGAGATATTTAGGACTGAAAATCACCGTTTTCGGCGTTTCGGGCTGGTTGAGAAGGTGTCATATTTGAACGAACTCCTCCTAGAGATTTTATCCAATTGACTTCAAACTTGGTGGGTGCGTTTATATAGACTTCCCGAGTAAAAGTTATCAAAATTACGAATTTTGATGAAACGGTGTGGGCGTGGCGCTCCGCCAAGTTTGACCGTTTGACCCATTTTTAGTGTTTCGGGATGGTTGAGAAGGGGTCCTATTTGAACGAACTCCTCCTAGGGATTTTATCCAATCGACTTCAAACTTGGTAGGTGCGTTCATATAGACTTCCCGAGTAAAAGTTATCAAAATTACGAATTTTGATGAAACGGTGTGGCGTGGCGGTCCGTCGAATTTGACCGTTTGACGAATCCTGGCTAATGCGCGTGGTTGGTTTGAACAAACTGCTTGAAGGCTCGCGTGTTTTCCGCCCGGTGCCCCCGACGTGCCAGCCGATGCGCGGATGTGCGAGGCCGTCAATGCTGCTTGCAGCTTTAATTTTCTTTTTTAGGGCCGAGCACTGGCGGTGCGAGGCCCTATTGAATTTCAAATGTTTATTATTTTTCTTTTTTTTTTTTTTTATTAGGGCCCGAGCACTGCGGTAGGCTATTGAATTTCAAATGTTTATTATTTTTTCTTTTTTCTTTTTTTCTTTTCTTCCTAAAAGTAAATCGCATTTTAGACGGCCTATATATACTCGAAAACTCCCGAAAATTTGCGTACCCCCCCAAGGTCGGGCGTAAAATTACGTATTTTAGGGTGTCGCATGGACGAACAAAAATGGCTCGACAGCGCCACCTAGATTTATGTTTTCGGAGGAGCCCCTCGACGCGGTTTCATCCACGTGTACGGGATTTGGAGGGAATATGTAACATACCGAGACACACAAAAAAGTCTCTTGGTGACCCAGGCTACGGTGCACGTCACGGCGTCCATTTTGTTTCAAAGTTGGCGTTTTCGTGTTTTGGGGTCATTTCAGGGTCGTATTTGAACGAACTCCTCCTAGAGCTTTCATCCTATCTGTTTGAAACTTGGCGTGTGTGTTCTCAAGGCCTCAACAATGAAAAGTTATCAAAATCGTAACTTTTGGATTTACTGTGTGGGAGGGGCGGGGCCACGAAATTCGGCGAGTGTTTATAAAATTTCGACGTGCTATAACTTTGCGAAAAATACTCCAATCTTCCCCAAACCTCTGATATATAATGGCAGTCCGGCCTAGAACACATTTCCATGACAACATTTGGTAATTTTCACAGCGCCACCTGTTGGCGACAGGAAGTGTCATATTTTACTTGACGATAGCTTTCTCCGAAATCTTTGAGTATATCCACCTCAAACTAGGTGTGGATGTTGTCAAGGCCTTGGTGTTGACATTTGAGAAAAAATTTCAACTTTTCATCAGAGGGCGTGGCCATGTGGCGCCTCAAAGTCAACAATGGCGAATTTTTCGAAAAAATCTGTGACTCCATTGACTTTTGGGCTGATTTTCAGGAAAAAGTGTTGGGCTTTCACATACTTTCTCAGAGCAGTCTGAAACTTCTTGTGGTTATTGAGACCAATATTACGCAAAATTCGGCTGCATAATTAATTAGGGGGCGGGGCAAAATCGCTCTATAGCGCCCCCTTGAACTTTTATTTGAGACAGCCCCGCCACAGTTTTGGGCACACAGTTACGAAACCTCAGCCGAATTGTACAACAAGGCAAGACCTACAAAAAAGTCTCTTGGAGCAATGGGCTAAAATAAACAGGAAGCGAGATATTTAAGCATGAAAATCACAGTTTTCGGCGTTTGGGCTGGTTGAGAAGGGGTCATATTTGAACGAACTCGTCCTAGAGATTTTATCCAATTGACGTCAAACTTGGTAGGCGTGTTCATATAGACTTCCCGAGTAAAAGTTATCAAAATTATGAATTTTGATGAAACGGTGTGGGCGTGGCGCTCCATGAAATGATTCAAAGAAGAAAATCGTCAGGAATCACCTGCTGAAGGCTTGTGATTCTCAGAAACTCAAGTGTTGGGCTTTCACACACTTTCTTAGAGCTGTCTGAAACTTCTTGCGTTTATTGAGACCAATATTACGCAAAATTCGGCTGCATAATTAATTAGGGGGCGGGGCAAAATCGCTCTATAGCGCCCCCTTGAATTTTTCTTTGAGGCAGCCCCGCCACAGTTTTGGACACAGAGTTATGAAACCTCGGCCAAATTGTAGAACAAGGCAAGACCTACGAAAAGTCTCTTGGAGCAATGGGCTAAAATGAACAGGAAGCGAGATATTTAAGACTGAAAATGACCATTTTTGGTGTTTCGGGCTGGTTGAGAAGGGGACCTAACTGACCGAACTCCTCCTAGGGATCTTATCCCAGGGACTTCAACTTGTAATTCCTTTTCTAAAAGTAAATCGCATTTTAGACGGCCTATATATACTCAAAAACTCACGAAAATTTGCGTACCCCCCCAAAGTTGGGCGTAAAATTAAGTATTTTAGGGGTCTCAGACATGGACATACAAAAATGGCTCTACAGCGCCACCTAGATTTATGTTTTCGGAGGAGCCCCTCGACACAGTTTCATCCACGTGTACGGGATTTGGAGGGAATATGTAACATCCCGAGACGCACAAAAAAGTCTCTTGGTGACCTGGGCTACGGCGAAGGTCACGGCCTCCATTTTGTTTCAAAGTTGGCGTTTTCGTGTTTTTGGGGTCATTTCCAGGAGTCGTATTTGAACGAACTCCTCCTAGAGCTTTCATCCTATCTGTCTGAAACTCGGCGTGTGTTTTCTCAAGGCCTCGACAATGAAAAGTTATCAAAATCGTAAGTTTTGGATTTACTGTGTGGGAGGGGCGGGGCCACGAAATTTGGCGTGTTTTCATGAAATTTCGACGTGCTATAACTTTGCGAAAAATACTCCAATCTTCCCCAAACCTCTGATATATAATCGCAGTCCAGACTAGAACACATTTCCATTACAACATTTGGTGATTTTCACAGCGCCACCTGTTGGTGACAGGAAGTGTCATATTTTAATTAACGATAGCTTTCTCCGAAGTCTTTGAGTATATCCACCTCAAACTAGGTGTGGATGTTGTCAAGGCTTTGGGGTTGACATTTGAGAAAAAATTTCAACTTTTCATCAGAGGGCGTGGCCGTGACGGCGCCTCAAAGTCAACAATGGCGAATTTTTCGAAAAAATCTGTGACTCCATTGACTTTTGGGCTGATTTTCAGGAAAAAGTGTTGGGCTTTCATATACTTTCTCAGAGCTGTCTGAAAGTTCTTGTGTTTATTAAGACCAATATTATGCAAATTAATTAGGGCGGGCAAAAGCGCTCTATAGCGCCCCCTTGAACTTTTATTTGAGGCAGCCCTGCCACAGTTTTGGACCCAGAGCTATGAAACCACAGCCGAATTGTAGAACATGGCAAGACCTACAAAAAAGTCTCTTGGAGCAATGGGCTAAAATGAACAGGAAGCGAGATATTTAAGACTGAAAATCACCGTTTTCGGCGTTTCGGGCTGGTTGAGAAGGGGTCATATTTGAACGAACTCGTCCTAGAGATTTTATCCAATTGACGTCAAACTTGGTAGGTGCGTTTATATAGACTTCCCGAGTAAAAGTTATCAAAATTATGAATTTTGATGAAACGGTGTGGGCGTGGCGCTCCGCCAAGTTTGACCGTTTGACCCATTTTTAGTGTTTCGGATGGTTGAGAAGGGTCCTATTTGAACGAACTCCTCCTAGGGATTTTATCCAATCGACTTCAAACTTGGTAGGTGCGTTTATATAGACTTCCCGAGTAAAAGTTATCAAAATTACGAATTTTGATGAAACGGTGTGGGCGTGGCTCTCCATCGAGTTTGACCTGTGGCCGATGAAAATCACCATCTTTAGTGTTTCGGGATGGTTGAGAAGGGGTCGATTTGAACGAACTCCTCCTAGGGATTTTATCCAATCGACTTCAAACTTGGTAGGTGCGTTCACATAGACTTCCCGAGTAAAAGTTATCAAAATTACGAAATTTGATGAAACGGTGTGGGCGTGGCGCTTTGTCGAGTTTGACCGTTTGACCCAATTCTGGCTAATGCGCGTGGTCAGTTTGAACAAACTGCTAAGAAGGCTCACGTGTTTTCCGCCCTGTGCCCCCCGACGTGCCAGCCCCCCCGACGTGCGCGGATGTGCGAGGGCCCGTCCAATGCTGCTTGCAGCTTTAATTTTTCTTTTTCTTCCTAAAAGTAAATCGCATTTTAGACGGCCTATATATACTCGAAAACTCACGAAAATTTGCGTACCCCCCCAAGGTCGGGCGTAAAATTACGTATTTTAGGGGTGTCGGACATGGACGTGCAAAAATGGCTCGACAGCGCCACCTAGATTTATGTTTTCGGAGGAGCCCCTCGACGCGGTTTCATCTACGTGTACGGGATTTGGAGGGAATATGTAACATCCCGAGACGCACAAAAAAGTCTCTTGGTGACCCGGGCTACGGCGAAGGTCATGGCGTCCATTTTGTTTCAAAGTTGACGTTTTCGTGTTTTTGGGGTCATTTCCAGGGGTCGTATTTGAACGAACTCCTCCTAGAGCTTTCATCCTATCTGTTTGAAACTTGGCGTGTGTGTTCTCAAGGCCTCGACAATGAAAAGTTATCAAAATCGTAACTTTTGGATTTACTGTGTGGGAGGGGCGGGGCCACGAAATTCGGCGAGTGTTTATAAAATTTCGACGTGCTATAACTTTGCGAAAAATACTCCAATCTTCCCCAAACCTCTGATATATAATGGCAGTCCGGCCTAGAACACATTTCCATGACAACATTTGGTGATTTTCACAGCGCCACCTGTTGGCGACAGGAAGTGTCATATTTTACTTGACAATAGCTTTCTCCGAAGTCTTTGAGTATATCCACCTCAAACTAGGTGTGGATGTTGTCAAGGCCTTGGTGTTCATTTGAGAAAAAATTTCAACTTTTCATCAGAGGGCGTGGCCGTGACGGCGCCTCAAAGTCAACAATGGCGAATTTTTCAAAAATCTGTGACTCCATTGACTTTTGGGCTGATTTTCAGGAAAAAGTGTTGGGCTTTCACATACTTTCTCAGAGCTGTCTGAAACTTCTTGTGGTTATTAAGACCAAGATTACGCAAAATTCGGCTGCATAATTAATTAGGGCGGGGCAAAATCGCTCTATAGCGCCCCTTGAACTTTTCTTTCAGGCAGCCCGCCACAGTTTTGGACACAGAGTTATGAAACCTCAGCCGAATTGTAGAACATGGCAAGACCTACAAAAAGTCTCTTGGAGCAATGGGCTAAAATGAACAGGAAGCGAGATATTTAAGACTGAAAATCACCGTTTTCGGCTGGTTGAGAAGGGTCATATTTGAACGAACTCCTCCTAGGATTTTATCCAATCGACTTCAAACTTGGTAGGCGTGTTCATATAGACTTCCGAGTAAAAGTTATCAAAATTATGAATTTTGATGAAACGGTGTGGGCGTGGCGCTCCATGAAATGATTCAAAGAAGAAAATCGTCAGGAATCACCTGCTGAAGGCTTGTGATTCTCAGAAACTCAAGTGTTGGGCTTTCACATACTTTCTCAGAGCTGTCTGAAACTTCTTGTGTTTATTGAGACCAATATTACGCAAAATTCGGCTGCATAATTAATTAGGGGGCGGGGCAAAGCGCTCTATAGCGCCCCCTTGAATTTTTCTTTGAGGCAGCCCCGCCACAGTTTTGGACACAGAGTTATGAAACCTCGGCCAAATTGTAGAACATGGCAAGACCTACAAAAAAGTCTCTTGGAGAAATGGGCTAAAATGAACAGAAAGCGAGATATTTAAGCATGAAAATGACCATTTTTGGTGTTTCGGGCTGGTTGAGAAGGGGACCTAACTGACTGAACTCCTCCTAGGATCTTATCCCAGGGACTTCAACTTGTAATTGCTTTTCTAAAAGTAAATCGCATTTTAGACGGCCTATATATACTCAAAAACTCACGAAAATTTGCGTACCCCCCCAAAGTTGGGCGTAAAATTAAGTATTTTAGGGGTCTCAGACATGGACATACAAAAATGGCTCTACAGCGCCACCTAGATTTATGTTTTCGGAGGAGCCCCTCGACGCGGTTTCATCCACGTGTACGGGATTTGGAGCAAGTATGTAACATACCGAGGCACACAAAAAAGTCTCTTGGTGTCCCAGGCTACGGCGAATGTCACGGCGTCCATTTTGTTTCAAAGTTGGCGTTTTTGTGTTTTTGGGGTCATTTCCAGGGGTCGTATTTGAACGAACTCCTCCTAGAGCTTTCATCCTATCTGTTTGAAACTTGGCGTGTGTGTTCTTCAGGCCTCGACAATGAAAAGTTATCAAAATCGTGACTTTTGGATTTACTGTGTGGGAGGGGCGGGGCCACGAAATTTGGCGTGTTTTCATGAAATTTCGACGTGCTATAACTTTGCGAAAAATACTCCAATCTTCCCCAAACCTCTGATATATAATCGCAGTCCAGACTAGAACACATTTCCATTACAACATTTGGTGATTTTCACAGCGCCACCTGTTGGCGACAGGAAGTGTCATATTTTTTTGACGATAGCTTTCTCCAAAGTCTTTGAGTATATCCACCTCAAAATAGGTGTGGATGTTGTCAAGGCCTTGGGGTTGACATTTGAGAAAAATTTCAACTTTTCATCAGAGGGCGTGGCCGTGACGGCGCCTCAAAGTCAACAATGGCGAATTTTTCGAAAAAATCTGTGACTCCATTGACTTTTGGGCTGATTTTCAGGAAAAAGTGTTGGGCTTTCATATACTTTCTCAGAGCTGTCTGAAACTTCTTGTGTTTATTAAGACCAATATTATGCAAATTTCGGCTGCATAATTAATTAGGGGGCGGGGCAAAAGCGCTCTATAGCGCCCCTTGAACTTTTATTTGAGGCAGCCCCGCCACAGTTTTGGACACAGAGCTATGAAACCACAGACATATTGTAGAACATGGCAAGACCTACAAAAAAGTCTCTTGGAGCAATGGCCTAAAATGAACAGGAAGCAAGATATTTAAGACTGAAAATCACCGTTTTCGGCGTTTCGGGCTGGTTGAGAAGGGGTCATATTTGAACGAACTCCTCCTAGAGATTTTATCCAATTGACTTCAAACTTGGTAGGTGCGTTTATATAGACTTCCCGAGTAAAAGTTATCAAAATTACGAATTTTGATGAAACGGTGTGGGCGTGGCGCTCCGCCAAGTTTGACCGTTTGACCCATTTTTAGTGTTTCGGGATGGTTGAGAAGGGGTCCTATTTGAACGAACTCCTCCTAGGGATTTTATCCAATCGACTTCAAAATCGGTAGGCGCGTTCACATAGACTTCCCGAGTAAAAGTTATCAAAATTACGAATTTTGATGAAAGGGTGTGGCGTGGCGGTCCGTCGACTTTGACCGTTGACGAATCCTGGCTAATACGCGTGGTCAGTTTGAACAAACTGCTTCGAAGGCTCGCGTGTTTTCCGCCCTGTGCCCCCCGACGTGCCAGCCCCCCCGACGTGCGCGGATGTGCGAGGGCCCGTCCAATGCTGCTTGCAGCTTTAATTTTTTTTTTTTTTCTTTTTCTTCCTAAAAGTAAATCGCATTTTAGACGGCCTATATATACTCGAAAACTCCCGAAAATTTGCGTACCCCAAGGTCGGGCGTAAAATTACGTATTTTAGGGGTGTCGCACATGGACGAACAAAAATGGCTCGACAGCGCCACCTAGATTTATGTTTTCGGAGGAGCCCCTCGACACGGTTTCATCCACATGTACGGGATTTGGAGCAAGTATGTAACATCCCGAGACGCACAAAAGTCTCTTGGTGACCCGGCTACGAAGGTCACGGCCTCCATTTTGTTTCAAAGTTGGCGTTTCGTGTTTTGGGCTCATTTCCAGGGGTCGTATTTGAGCGAACTCCTCCTAGAGCTTTCATCCTATCTGTTTGAAACTTGGCGTGTGTGTTCTCAAGGCCTCGACAATGAAAAGTTATCAAAATCGTGAGTTTTGGATGTACTGTGTGGGAGGCGGGGCCACGAAATTTGGCGTGTTTTCATGAAATTTCGACGTGCTATAACTTTGCGAAAATACTCCAATCTTCCCCAAACCTCTGATATATAATCGCAGTCCAGACTAGAACACATTTCCATTACAACATTTGGTGATTTTCACAGCGCCACCTGTTGGTGACAGGAAGTGTCATATTTTACTTAACGATAGCTTTCTCCGAAGTCTTTGAGTATATCCACCTCAAACTAGGTGTGGATGTTGTCAAGGCCTTGGGGTTGACATTTGAGAAAAAATTTCAACTTTTCATCAGAGGGCGTGGCCGTGACGGCGCCTCAAAGTCAACAGTGGCGAATTTTTCGAAAAAATCTGTGACTCCATTGACTTTTGGGCTGATTTTCAGGCAAAAGTGTTGGGCTTTCACATACTTTCTCAGAGCTGTCTGAAACTTCTTGTGGTTATTAAGACCAAGATTACGCAAAATTCGGCTGCATAATTAATTAGGGGGCGGGGCAAAAGCGCTCTATAGCGCCCCCTTGAACTTTTCTTTCAGACAGCCCCGCCACAGTTTTGGACACAGAGTTATGAAACCTCAGCCGAATTGTAGAACATGGCAAGACCTACAAAAAAGTCTCTTGGAGCAATGGGCTAAAATGAACAGGAAGCGAGATATTTAAGACTGAAAATCACCGTTTTCGGTGTTTCGGGCTGGTTGAGAAGGGGTCATATTTGAACGAACTCGTCCTAGAGATTTTATCCAATTGACTTTAAAACTTGGTAGGCGTGTTCATATAGACTTCCCGAGTAAAAGTTATCAAAATTATGAATTTTGATGAAACGGTGTGGGCGTGGCGCTCCATGAAATGATTCAAAGAAGAAAATCGTCAGGAATCACCTGCTGAAGGCTTGTGATTCTCAGAAACTCAAGTGTTGGGCTTTCACATACTTTCTCAGAGCTGTCTGAAACTTCTTGCGTTTATTAAGACCAATATTCTGTAAAATTCGGCTGCATAATTAATTAGGGGGGGCAAAAGCGCTCTATAGCGCCCCTTGAATTTTTCTTTGAGGCAGCCCGCCACAGTTTTGGACACAGAGTTATGAAACCTCGGCCAAATTGTAGAACAAGGCAAGACCTACAAAAAGTCTCTTGGAGCAATGGGCTAAAATGAACAGGAAGCGAGATATTTAAGCATGAAAATGACCATTTTTGGTGTTTCGGGCTGGTTGAGAAGGGGACCTAACTGACCGAACTCCTCCTAGGATCTTATCCCAGGGACTTCAACTTGTAATTGCTTTTCCTAAAAGTAAATCGCATTTTAGACGGCCTATATATACTCAAAAACTCACGAAAATTTGCGTACCCCCCCAAAGTTGGGCGTAAAATTAAGTATTTTAGGGTCTCAGACATGGACGAACAAAAATGGCTCTACAGCGCCACCTAGATTTATGTTTTCGAGGAGCCCTCGACGCGGTTTCATCCACGTGTACGGGATTTGGAGCGAGTATGTAACATACCGAGACGCACAAAAAAGTCTCTTGGTGACCCGGGCTACGGCGAATGTCACGGCGTCCATTTTGTTTCAAAGTTGGCGTTTTCGCGTTTTTGGGGTAATTTCCAAGGGTCGTATTTGAACGAACTCCTCCTAGAGCTTTCATCGTATCTGTTTGAAACTTGGGGTGTCTGTTCTCAAGGCCTCGACAATGAAAAGTTATCAAAATCGTGAGTTTTGGATTTACTGTGTGGGAGGGGCGGGGCCACGAAATTTGGCGTGTTTTCATGAAATTTCAACGTCCTATAACTTTGCGAAAAATACTCCAATCTTCCCCAAACCTCTGATATATAATCACAGTCCAGACTAGAACACATTTCCATTACAACATTTGGTGATTTTCACAGCGCCACCTGTTGGCGACAGGAAGTGTCATATTTTACTTAACGATAGCTTTCTCCGAAGTCTTTGAGTATATCCACCTCAAACTAGGTGTGGATGTTGTCAAGGCCTTGGGGTTGACATTTGAGAAAAAAAATCAACTTTTCATCGGAGGGCGTGGCCGTGACGGCACCTCAAAGTCAACAGTGGCGAATTTTTCGAAAAAATCTGTGACTCCATTGACTTTTGGGCTGATTTTCAGGAAAAAGTGTTGGGCTTTCACATACTTTCTCAGAGCAGTCTGAAACTTCTTGTGTGTATTAAGACCAATATTACGCAAAATTCGGCTGCATAATTAATTAGGGCGGGCAAAAGCGCTCTATAGCGCCCCCTTGAACTTTTATTTGAGACAGCCCCGCCACAGTTTTGGACACAGAGCTATGAAAGCTCAGGTGAATTGTAGAACATGGCAAGACCTATGAAAAGTCTCTTGGAGAAATGGGCTAAAATGAACAGGAAGCGAGATATTTAAGACTGAAAATCACCATTTTCGGTGTTTCGGGCTGGTTGAGAAGGGGTCATATTTGAACGAACTCCTTCTAGGGATTTTATCCAATTGATTTCAAACTTGGTAGGTGCGTTTATATAGACTTCCCGAGTAAAAGTTATCAAAATTATGAATTTTGATGAAACGGTGTGGCCGTGGCGCTCCGTCAAGTTTGACCGCTTGACCCATTTTTAGTGTTTCGGGATGGTTGAGAAGGGGTCCTATTTGAACGAACTCCTCCTAGGGATTTTATCCAATCGACTTCAAACTTGGTAGGTGCGTTCACATAGACTTCCGAGTAAAAGTTATCAAAATTACGAATTTTGATGAAACGGTGTGGCGTGGCGGTCCGTCGAGTTTGACCGCTTGACCGAATCCTGGCTAATCGCGCGTGGTCAGTTTGAACAAACTGCTTCAAGGCTCGCGTGTTTTCCGCCCGGTGCCCCGACGTGCCAGCCCCGACGTGCGCGGATGTGCGAGGGCCCCAATGCTGCTTGCAGCTTTAATTGCTTTTATGTTTGGTATTTGTCATGATTACATCGATCACAAGTCCATTTACATTGCATGCTCGCCCAGCTCCAGTTCTGGCATGACACCGCTCTGCTCACCATCACCCCACGGGCCTGAAGACCTCCTCTTCCTCTGTCGGCCGTTCTGGGACGTGAATTTCTAAAATGGCATCTTAATTACAGCCTCTGTAAGCGTCATCTTTCAGGTTACTAATTGTGTACGTTCATACTTCACGGATCCCTGGCGGCTTTGTAACCTTTCAAGGACACTCGTTAATCAAGTACACGTGAACGTACAGCTTCATGTATGTGGAGCTGATGTAGGAGCAGCTGCTTTGTGTACGCGTGTAGTTTTATGCTGAAATATTTCATTTGTAATATAATTCTGTAACATATTTACATCTAAAACATATGTTTGAGTCTCTCTGATGCTACATCCTCCATCCTCCTCTGTTAGCCTGGTTAGCGCCGTTAGCTCCTCCATCTTATTGTGCAGAGATCTTACGTTAACGTTAACAGACGGTACTCGTGATTTGTACCGTCCTATATCAGCTCTGCAATGGTGCCATGCGTCTGCTTTTAAAAACATCAACAGTCGGTGCTTCAGGTCTTCAGGGAGGCTGAACGCATATGAAAGTATTAATTAGCATTAATTATGTTATTTATGTACAAAGTAAAACATCAATATAATCAGCGACATGCATTCGTCTCACGAGTCCTGACGGTCGTAAATAAATCTGCCGTGTTCTGAAGCCGACGTGAATGAAACGTGTTTTTAATGTTGGATTAACAGTTTGCACTCTTCAAAGGAAGCTAACATGTTTTCATGTCGGACTAATTACTGTAAGTTTGAGACTAAACAGGCTTAAAGAGCCTCAGCAGAGCTGTGAGGAACAGAAAGTTTAATTTCAATTTAATATTTACAGTGTTTTGACACTTAACGCTGAGAGTTTGTGTTTTATGAGGTGCTGCAGTAATCCAGACATGTTTGGATTTTTATTTCAGCTGTTTTATGGTGAAAATAAAAAGATTTAAGGTGCTTAGGATCCAAAATGGCAGCCTGTTCCTCGTGTGCTCGTTAACGCCCGGTGCAGGTACGATCAAACAAATGATGTATTTTTAACGAGGCGGGCAGCAGACAGCTGATGAATAAACACTGTCAGTGTGTGTGTGTGTGTGTGTGTGTGTGTGTGTGTGTGTGTGTGTGTGGGAGGTCGAGGGGTTCAAGCTGACGGAGCGAGAACAAAAACAAGGAGCGTTACCTGGTGCTGTGTGACACCTGTCAGCCAACGTCCAGACACACAGCCAGACTGACCTTCAGCGTGTGTGTGTGTGTGTGTGTGTGTGTCGTGTTCGTTCAGCGTATGTTCAGTGTCCCACATACACAAAGACAGATGGACAGACAGGTGAACAGACGATGGAAATTTCCATGACAGATCGACACACAGACCGGTTTGTAGTCGATCTGAAGGACAAAACTGATTTTACTTTGGCGGGTTTCCACCCGGTTTCTCTGTGGATCTAAAATGTCTCCGTCCGCAGCGTCCCGGGTTTCTTCTGGAAGCTGTCAGATTGTGTCGTGAGGGAGATCCTGACCCAGCGTGCAGAGCTCATCATCACATCATCACCATCAGTAAACAGAGGGACTGACCCGGCGCTCACTGCCCAGACGAAGAGTTGGTGAGGAGGACTGACCGGGTCGATGTGACTTTCCCACATAAAGTGGACAATTTAAAAAGCAAATGTTGATACTGTACTTCCATCAATTCACCAGTGATTGAATAGATTTGATTTGGACTCAATGGATTTGATTAATCGTTAAGGTGGTCCACTTGAGAACACAATAACGCTCATTAGATATATATTATTAACAGCTCCTGGAGCCACATGTGGAAACATCTAAAACCAACAAACAAAGATGAATCAAAGCTAATGTAGCAGGCAGACCACGATCCTTGGGTTATGTGTTTGTTGGTCTTTTTGTACTTGAGTACCTCCCTGAGACTCAACCCATTGGTTCCAACTGAAATCTTCAATATCGTCCCTGTACATCACTCTTCGTGACTGAAGTGGATTCGTATTCACGGCTCGGCTGGTGTAAAGAAAAGAGTCTCTCGTGTTTTCTGCTGCTTTTAGAGAAAAATAACCTCGTCATCAGAGTTTGTACAAAGAAATCGCCGCTCTGTAACCTCCAAAACACAATCGAACACATTTCAAACAGTGTTCAGTTTTTAAAAAGATGAGTGAACTTTTCGCATCGTGAACTGGCTTTGTGTGCCCTTTACCTTCCTACTCAGCATGCGTCCACACCTTTGACAGAGAGCCTATAATGTGTCTTTGTTTATATCGCAGCAGCCAGCAGGCGTCAGCAGCATTTTTAATAAAGGGACCCAGTGTGCCCATACCTTTGATGAATAGCCTCATCCATACCTTTATTAAAAGCCCGGTGTGTGCCTGTCTTTGATTAACAGCCTCATATTTGGACGTTGCTGTTCTTTTAAAAGGCCCACTGTGTCCATACCTTTAACAACATGTCCACTGTTTGTATCCTGTTTTGTTAAGTGATCTACTACGTGCTGTCTAGTGTTTGCAGAGCTGTTAAATGTGTCAACACCGCTGTGTGCCCAGTGTGTACTCATATTTGTATGGGTCTTTTACATTAGCCGTGTTTCCATCAACGTGCATTTTGTAGCAAGGACTTGTTTGGCATCTTTGGTTGAACTTTGTGCCGTTGTGGCTGCATAAATATGAGTCGTCCATAATTTCTAAAGTTAAACCAAATTCAACTTCCATATAATCCAAACTTTTATAAGTTTTTCAGAGGCACAAATCCCTTTGTCACCTGTCATGTGACACTGTACCAATCAAATTTGCTGTTGTTGCTGTTGTTTGTTGTTTTGAAGTTGCAGAGATGATGAACAATGACTGGGATGTCCTGTGAATGAAAAATCTCCACATATGCTTCCAAACAATCGCAACATTTCCTAATTTTCCCTAATTATGCTAGCACATGAACCAGTCTTAGTGCTGCTAGTTAGCTGGCTAAAGAACTTAAGAGATGCAACAATGTTGACTGAGTCAGGGACGGCAGCAGTAGCCCAGTCCAACTAGCAAGTATTGAACTTGGCTTGGGAACTGGAGGGTGGCCAGTTCAAGTGGTAGCCATCAAAATATGTTTTATATACTTTTCTAATGCGGTACTTAAAAATTGGTACATGTTTTGGACATTTTGGGTTCCACTTTTCAAGTTAGAGCAACAGACCTTCAAAATATTGTACTGAATGGAAACATTTTCTTTGCAGCTTTATTTGAAATTCAGTTGAAACCTGCGATACATTTGGATGGAAGCTCTGCTGATGACTTTCCTGATCTTCCTTTTGCATTTCTTTCTTTTTCTTCCTGACATGACTTGTACTCAGGTATAAATATATAAGTTATATTTACAGTTGCACAAAATCACTTTGTTCGATGCTTCATAAGTTGTTTTGTTGAACCACGGCAGCACAATCTAAAGTTATCCAAAGTACACCCTGTACGGCCTCTCATTCACTCCGCCTGCTGGCCGGCTGATTCCCTCAGCGGCCCACTTCACATTTCTAAAGCCTGCCGTCTAATTAGACCAGCAGAAGAACAATGGCTTTAAACAAAGCTAACAACAACCTGAAAAGCCCAGTGTGTAGGCCTGTGAGTGTACTGTTTACTGGGTAATTACCACAGTTCATTCAGACCCACACATGCAGATATCTACATTAAATAGAGCTCATTGTTTCCATCATATTGTTTTTATTGTTTTCATCGTGTAGTCGGTTCAGTCTACTGTTTGTGTGGACCTGAGGAGTAACTACTCCTCTGAATAATCTAAAAAGAGAACAAAGAGCTAGAAGTTTGTTTTAAATATTTAGAAACTGCCAAAAATCCAATTATTGTCACAACATTTTTTATCACTGCGAGGGAGAATAATTACCTGATGTTTGCATTGATCTCAACACTTTTTATTAGTGAAAACAAAACAGCCTTTTCTGATCTTAATGTTTAGAAATCATCATAGCAACAAAATTACAAGCTCGGGAGGTCTCTCAGTGAAGAAACAATCACCTGGAGTGGTTTTCCAACAGTCTTGAAGGAGTTCCCGGCTCTTGTTTGTTGCTTTTGTGGTCCGACTCAACCCAAACCATCTCAACTGGCTTTAGGACAGGTGATTGTGGAGGTCAGGTCATGTGGCGCAGCGCTTCTTCTTGGTCAAATATCCCTTACGTAGCCTAGAGGTGTGTTTGGCAAATGATGGTCCCACTAAGCTCAAACTAAACGGGACCAAGAATGCTGTGATAGCCAGCCTCCTCCTCCATGCTTCAGGGTGGGAACCACACACCCAGATACCATCTAAAGTCCAGATTTCCACTGGTCTAATGTCCATTCCTTGTGTTTCTTCTCTGCTTTACCATCATTATTGGGACTTCAGTGGTTCTTATTTTGGGTTCAGCAGGTCATAATTATTCATGCAAATGAATACAAATGATCCTGTGGTCATTGTAACTACTACTCCTACTGTAACTATTACATTGTCATTACATTGAGGCGTGTAGGTAAAACGCTGCCCCCTATGTGGCCTGAAATGACACACTGCTCCTTTAAAGAAAAGTTGATGTTGGAACACACCAAAGCTGAGAACAAAGAGTCAAATTAAAGTTGATTATAGCATCCTGAAAAGGCCTCGTTAATCCTGAGTGAGGTGTGCTTTGTTCCTCCTGTTGTTAACTGCCATCGTAAAGGTCTGATTGAGTCTTACAAAGCCATGTAATCATATACGCGGGGCTCGAATCAAAGCACACCTGGAACAAATAGAGAGCTCACACACACATGCATACGTCCTATAAAGTCCATTATCGTCCATTCATCATCTTCCCAGCCCGGTGTGTTCACAGTAATTGTTATGTGCAGTTGGGAAAGAGACTCTTAATGACGAGTGTGTGCCTACACATTCGCTAAAACACTTAGCAGAGATTCGGTGTGTGCACATAAAGACGGCAGGTCTACAGCTAATATACAGCTTTTAATTACAGGTCAGAGGTCATTCGTCTGTGACGGAAACAAAGAAAGACACAGGAAGACCGAGAGGCAAAATAAAAGTGCTAACCGGAACCAAAAACAGTTTTTCAGGGTGAAGAACCTTTTAGCAAATGGTTCTTTAAACCCTCAAACCACTTTTTACAGATGAAACCACTTTATACAGTATTTAGATGTGATGTTCATAAATTCAGGTCAAAACTTTGACAGTTTGGTGCAAAGTATTTGAATTACAGCTCCAACTATGGGCGTCGTAGTCTCCGTGACGTCCCTGCAGACTGTCTAAAACCTGGACGTAGTCTCTGTGACGTCCCCACAGACTGTCTAAAACCTGGACGTAGTCTCTGTCTTGTCTTTATGTCTCCAGCTTATCACAGAGATGAACCTCAGCATGTGTTCGTGTCTTCCTCTCACACATACCTGCTGTGTTTGTCCACCAGGCTTCCCAGTTTACCTGCAGGGGTTGTGCCAGTCTGAGCACCACTCGCCCACTGGGCAAAACACAACACACTCGACGGTCCATGCAGGCACACGTCCTCGGGCATTTTCACTAAACAAGCTGGCTCCGTTAAAAACAGAGGCATGCATGAACTCATTCAAACGCTCCAAATTTAGACAGACGAGGCAGAAATCACACAGCAACACACACGGTGTGTTTTCTGATTCACTGAAGAAGAGGAGACGTTGAGGCGAGAACAGCAAAGAGTCGCTCAAGTAGAAGAGAGAGGAAAGAAATGAAATTAAGAAAGTAAGATGGAGGAGGTGGAGGAGATCAGTGAGGTGGAAACCACAGCGCCAGAGGCAGAGTTGTGTCATCATGCTCATCTTAAACTCACCTAAACAGACCTTTCTTCACAAAACGCACAACATGAATCAGCCTGCAGCTCATTTCACCTGGAAACAACCAGAAACTCAGTTAAAACACTTCAAAAATCAGCCCAAAGAACAACTAAATTCCACTTTTCTCAGATGAAACCCAACGTGTATGGGTATTTAGTGTTGTTGGTGATGGATTCAGGTCCACATCCCTCATATAAACCAGCGTCCTGCGGCCTGCTACCTAGCTGTACTGACACTCCCTCTCGTTAGCTCACAGCTAACGCAACGACACGTTTACGGTACAGAAACTTTTACAAAACGAAGTTAATGTGCTTCAGTCACCGTCTGAAGCGTTTAATTTCCACAACTGTACATTATCCCTTTACATAATAAGAAGTCAATAATACAGTTATAATGTATTAGTTAGAGATGGGCCTGTTTCATTCTCTGTGTAATCACATACAGGACTGGTGTGACGGGATCCAGAGCAACATATTATCATAAATCTCCATACATAAGCATGAAATATTTGTTCTGTGCATAATCAAACACGATTTTTGATGTCACTGATCGAGCTGCAGTGAGACGTCCTTCTGTTCCTGATGTTAATGATCCCATACTGGTGCTATATTTATACTATAAAGCTATAAAAAAGGGAATAAATAACAATACTGATCCCTTTAATCAGTCGTGGAGAGATAAACGCCAACTTTTCGATACAACATACAGTAATGAGCGCTAATTAACGCCAGCGATGAATCCCAACATCAGCCTGATTACAGATCAATGGCATCAGGGGGGTTTGAGTGGAGGCATGTCGATTATCATGATTCAGAAATATGATATATATTTATGTTTCAGCTGCGAATCAGCGGTGAGGTGTTTATATCTGAATTCATGAATAGTGACCCAGTTTTAAAGCCCACCATCAAAGACATCGAAATGTACGAGAGCGCTTCACGTTATCTGGACGGACACGTTTTTATACACAGTGAGAGGCTAATATTCACACATAGCAGGACAACAAACACAAACAAAGGTAAACATTTGACTGAAAAACATATAAATATACATACATGCAATGTTTCTATATTTTATTTTATGTTCGTTGTAAACAACCCGGCAAGAATACTGCTCACTGCTGGTTCGGAAGCTGAGTTCATTCTGTCCGTTTTTACTGGAGAGTAGACGCTAACACTAGATTATAACGGCAGCTGCAGTGCATAGCAGTGGGGTGTAAAACACACTCGTCATTGGCTATAAATACCCATCGATATCTGTGACAAATCTCTCCCTATCTGACTGTTTTTACAGGAAACATCATGGACAAACAGCTCTGCATACTCTGTGCTGGTTAGCTCGTTTTTTAAAGGTTACATCTGTTTACTCTCAGTCTGAAACTGTGTAAACTCTCAAATAAAAAGGTAGACTGAGGTTAGCGGGCATCCCGTCACCCCGCCTCGACTACATCCTGCTTCACCATCTGCTTTTCCAAACAAACAGAATGATTTGTGAGTGTTTGCTCCGGTTCATCTGGGCTGTCTCTCTTTAATGTAACTGCCACGAGCCCTCAGGCTCACCTCAAGCCACCTTAAATACCCGGCGAAGGCAGATTCCCTCCTAACCTCGAGCTGACTTCATTATCTGCTGCAAAACATGTCTCGAGTGAAACTGCCTCACCACTGCTAATGCAGATAAACCTGACCTGAATCTGAAATTAAATCATGAGATACATGTCTGCACAGGCCGAAATTCAGGAGTGTCACCTGGGAAATTCTTCTTTCTTTCTCGACTCTCAATATTTAAAACATTACATAAACACCTGATTAGATTAGAGATGAAGTCTGAAGTTGAAGTTTGCCTCTTTGTCTCTCTTTCTACTCCTCCTTTATATACCTTCCATAACATGAATGCACACATTAGTCATACATGTTAAGCCAAGCGAGCACGTAAACACGTAATTAAAGTAAATGTAATTAGTTGTTATGCCATTTAGAAACACAATATGTGAAGCAGCTGGATGTGTGATGGGTTTTATATGCAGTGTATTATCGTAACTTGGCGTGTCCAATGGAGCCAATGTGAAATAATATACAGTTATGAGCCACAATGAAGGAGCAATATGAGGCCACAATTTTAAATGTAAAGAAATTAAAACCAAAGTCAACCTGATGATGGCAAATGTTGATCCACCAAAGATCAGAAACGTCCCAGCAGATGGACTCACGTGTAAGATCACGTGAGAATCCGTCTTGCCAGGCTTCAAGCTCTGTGTTTGTGTCTACAACCAGATATCTACATATGAATTCACAATCTGTAGATGAAGATTTTGTGGAAGTGTTCTGGATTTCGTTTGGGTTCTGAGTAGAATTGACAACACTTCAACAGATCAAGAGGTGAAACACATTGGCAGAAATGCAACCTCGGAACCCTTCGGCTATCACGTGACAACTATTTTATCTTTTCATTGGCTTTTTTATGTTATGTGAGTTCTTGTGCAGATATTTGTTCATAGCAGAAAGCAGAAATGTGTCTTTCTCTTGCATCAAGCCAATCAGATTGTAAAGAAAGTCTTAGCCTGGATGTGTTTTCTAGGATATTTCTTCGACTGGCTTCGGTAAGAGTTGGCTACATTATTTGGTTTATTGATCTGACTGGTTGATGTTTGCCATCAGTTCCAAGTTTCCAACGGCGACTTCCCAGATGGTTCCGTGTAACACTGCATTACCAAATTGCATGCAAATCTATACAGCAGTTGGCAAGACATCCTGTTGAACCACCTCATGGTAGCACTAGAGGGAAAGTTAGCTAATCAGTATTTTACTTATTTTACGTGGTATACAACAGGCTTATCTTTATCATTATTTTTGTGAGGAAACCTGTTTGCAGCAGTGTGGGTTGAACTCTCGCTCACTCCCTGCTCTTCATAGACCTCAGTAACGTGGCTGCTGAGAGGTAAAGCCGACTAAAGTCCTCACAGAATGAACCGATGCCCCTGGAAACATTAGCACAACAAAGGTTAGGAGGGGCGGTGGACATGATGGGAATACAAGAGAAGAAGAAACAAGGAGACTGTGAGAGGATAGTTTGTATTGATGCACAGAGGTGGAGAAGAAAGGTGGAGAATATTGATGAGAGGTCAGCACAAACACGTTCAGGCCTCTGAGACCATTATCCAAGACACCTCTCCTATTCAACACAATCTCTTTTATTCTACAGCTTTTATTATTGCACCTTTTTGAGAGGAGGTGGGGCTCTCCCTGCCTATTTCTGGCCGTCTAGATGGATGGGTGGATAAGTGGATGGGTAATTGAACTGACGGGTAGATGAATAGATATCGTGGGTGAGTGGAGATGGATGGCAATTAAGCTGGATGAATGGATGGATGGACAGCTGGATATTTGGATGGGTATATTGACTGATCAATATTTCTGAGTGAATTGCTGGATGAACCTGTGCTCCACTGGGCTGAAATGTTGCTGTCATGTTTGTCCACCAACTTTAAAAGGAATTGAAGGAAACGCCTTTGTTTACCAAAACCGTGTGGTCAGTAACCCATGCATGCAGGTTAATTATTTAGGTTGGTTTGAATGACAACACTGGACTTAAGTACTGTACTTAGTAGTGTCTAGTTTGACAGTAATTTAGTCATTAGCTTTAGAGGTTTTCTGTCACAGATCCACCAGATGTCTGCACCAAATGTTCTGACAATCCATCCAATAAAAGTCCACATACAGTATTTATAAAAAAACTTGGACAGACAACTGACAACATCTCAAGAGACACCTCAGCAAGTCAACTAATAAGATCTCTGTTAACGCAAAGAGACTTCTTCTAAGGCAGTTCTGATGAGCTTTCATCATTAGATGAGAGATTTGATAGCCCTTTAAGAGCGTATGCTGTCCCTTGAAGATACAGTAGCTACCTGCTCAGTGAGCCTAACTAACCTTCTTTCTCTATGACTTTGCCGACCCTTGGCGACTGGTGATGGGTTTGAAGGGGTTTAACTTTGGAGGTGTTGCCTCCTGTTTCTCTTTGGGAGCCAGGGAAAGGCGATGAACCTTCCTTCTGCCACAAGAAAGAAAAAATGTTCGATATTTATTTACATGGAGTCTTAGAAGTCTCTTGAAATGCTTACATGCCTGGGTTTAAGCTCCTGGTGGTCTACATAGTCAAAAAAAAAAAAAAACTCTGTTTATCTGTTATATATCGATGATTAATGCCACAGTTCTATCTTTTCCCTCCAGTAAACCAGTTCTCTAAACCACAAATCAGTGTTTAGACCTCGGATCACTAAACCAGATAAAATTAGCTCAGGTCACCGGAAAGGGAAGATTGGCCTTTTTTGGTTGGAAGTGACGACCACAGTGTTTCTTCTGAATGTTCTCAGCAGAATGAAAGGTCTCAGAAACAGATTTCAAATTGAGATACACCACAAACTGGAACCAAAGCCAGTGAGGCATCTAGAGGTGAAGGCAGGGCAGTCCACGCTGAGCTCTGACTTGCGCTATAGCTCCACTAAATAAATGGTATGTGGATAAAGCGATGCACTGCTGAGTGTATTTATCTCTCACTGTTTCCCCACATTAATCCCTTTCCTGGTGGGCTGGGAAGCATTTAGTCAATGTGACACTAAAGTCTCTGGATTGGAACAAACAGAAATGAAATTCTCTCGGTTTAAAATGGTCTTCCTGTCGAATCTGTGGTGAGGGAAACATTCTCTGAAGCAATAAAATGATGGTTTCTCCATTTTAAAAAAAACCTCATTCTCTTGTTTGTGTATGAACAACACTCATACTGCTGCAGTTATCCCATCACTCACACAGTGACATATTTAAACCCAGGAGGTGTCAGGGCACTGCCGCATTCGCAAGGGTCAATTCATTTCACCTCACAGTATTTCATTCATTTGTTAACCTAGACATGTTTGTCTCCAAATCTGTCAACAGCTTTCATCAGGATTGCCGAAACCTGGACGTAGTCTCTGTGACGTCCCCCACAGACCATTTAAAACCTGGAACTGTGGGTAGTTCCCAAGAGTCTTGGGGGAACCATACATCTTCATGCGAAACACGTGCAAACATCAACTTCCTCTATGAATCAGCATCCCCAAACTGTAATGAAGCTCCCATTAAGCGTTAAGTTGCTTGTTGTTTGTTCGTCTTTTCTGTCTCAGTTTAACAGAAACTCTGCAGCTCTGCCTGCTCCAAGTACATGCAGCATTAGTTGAAAGTAATAACCCATTCTGCAGACAGGCACCATGGGAACAGCAACACCAATCTGTCATTGTCAGAGTGAAGTTTAAGTGGATGTGACTGGCCTTCGGTTTGAATTTTTTTATCCGTTGATCTAGTGGCATGGATTTTTCACAGGAAGCACTGAAGCTTTGACAAGTGTGCAACATTCGTATCAGCGTTCTGAAGGTGCATCACGTTCAGATGAATCAGAATCAGTGTCATTTAACAAGTAAATTCAGCTTTACGACAACAATTGTAGCACATACAACATATCCTGGTGGACAGAGCCTAGCCTCTTGCTAGATAGCTAACCGCTGCTAAATAAGTCTATGGTAGCAGGTGACCGGGCTCAGCAGCCGGGTTCGAGCACAGCCTCTGAGACCAACAGGGAATAACGTTACACTACCGAGGTGAGTTACAGACTTTATGATGGAAACATTGATAAGTAGTGAAGCGCTAACTGTGGTTAGCTCGGTCAGCCGTGTAGCTAACTGAACTGACTCAGTCCGGGATGCCAGGAGCCAAACCCGGCAAGAAAACCACCTCGCTAGGCTGCTGTACTCACTGTTAGACTGGACACTGCTGGTTCAGAGGTTCTGTTGCTGTGTTCACTGTTAGACTGGACACTGCTGGTTCAGAGGTTCTGTTGCTGTGTTCACTGTTAGACTGGACACTGCTGGTTTAGAGGTTCTGTTGCTGTACTCACTGTTAGACTGGACACTGCTGGTTCAGAGGTTCTGTTGCTGTGTTCACTGTTAGACTGGACACTGCTGGTTCAGAGGTTCTGTTTTTCGGATCCATTTTGTTTTACTTTTACATTTACATAGCATCCATCCATCCATCCATTTTCTGTAACTTCTTGTCCTTATTAAGGTTGTGGGGGCTGGAGCCTATCCCAGCTGGCATTGCGCAAAGGTGGGGTACACCCTGGACAAGTCGGCAGTTCATCACAGGGCACGATGACCAAATCCTGTTCAAATGATAAAGAAAAACTCATGGAATGATTCAGATTCAATCTTTCAGGGTTGTATTGATGCAGTCATGTTGTTTTTCTACCTGCCTCGCAGTCTGAATCCACAGAGGAAGCCGCCTTGAAGTCGTTTATCAGCGCTCTGCTGCACCCCAACACCCTGTGAGGTTTTGCCGGCAGTTGCTGTGGTTCCACTTCTACAGCGTTGCCCTGGCAGACTCATTTTCTCATGGCAGCTATCTCGACCTCGCCACCTGTGTGGACCTTGGTCGAACAGTCTGGTTGTTCAGGCTGATTAGGGCTGGCAGTGTAGGCCTGTTAGGCACAGCAAACCCTCCGAGGCCCTGACCTCTGGCTGCTCTGCAAGGAAGGATGGGAAAATAGTGGCTTTACTACCTGTGTGTGTGTCGGTCCACCTGTTATCCACTGAAACTGTCATCTTATCTCCTTTTCTTGACATCTTAGTCTTTATTTTTATACTTTTCTCTGGATTTATACTGTAGTACTCAGTTACTTGATTTTAATAAACCTTGTGGACTGGAAAAGCAGCGATCATAGTGAGTGAAGATAAGCAGATTTAATTGAGATGTGCATTTAACGCGCATCTAACAAAGACTTTGCTTTTTTTTTTTTGTCTTGTGAAACAATCTGTCGTCTCTCAAACTTCATTCTTGCATTTCAATTTGCTAATTGGACTGTAAACAATGTCTGCCACACAGAAGAAGCTGTCTTGGCTCAGATATTTGTTGTCCATTATCCAGAAATCGGTTGGCTACACCAGAAGCTCAGAAACATTGGTCATTACCTTCAGAGGCTTGTCAAGACGATAGACGTTCTGAGTTTGATCCCAAACCAACAAACACAGCATGAATCTAAGGGTATAGTTCCACAGAGTATATGCCCCTTACCCCATCAGTAATCCAGCTTTAGTCAGACTACTTCTGCCATTACTTATGAGAGGAATTAACCTGTTTTCTGGTGAAGAGACAGGTTTCTTTCATCCAAAGCAAAAGAGTTCAAATATCCTGAAGTCTTGTTAACGAGTGACAGGAGCGTCAACAGTAATGTGGACGTTGGACATTTGACAGCGATGTTCTTTGCATCTGTCCTTCTGACAAAATGGTCAGAAGGTTAATTAATTAATTAACTTAATTAATTAACTTAATTGATTAATGTTGTTTTTTGGTGGGTAAATTTAAATGGACTGCCATTGGATGGCATCGCTCTTGATTTAACCGTTTTTTCCCCATCCCTGAGCTTTGGGTAATGGTTCAAGCATTTTTTAGGCATTTCATATGATATTGTACTTCAGTGGTGCAAATAAATCCCAAATTAAACTATAAATCTTCATATGAATGCAGAATTTGTTGGCAAGGGAGAGATTCTGGTTTCCGTTTGTAGTCTGACTAGTATTGGCCAATCACATACTGTATGAGCGGGTTTTGGTTGACAACAGTCCATAGACCTACAAATGTGGAGAGAGATGGACTGCCTACCCAGGGCGCAGTAGCCATTCAGTGCCTTACTGAAGGGTACACAACAGTGTGCATTCCACACTGAATACTGGCATCCAAGCTGGACTCCTGGGCTTCCACTGGAGGTATTCCGGGTATACCCAACTCGATGGGGACCGCCCGGGGCAGACCCAGAACTCGATGGAGGGACTACATAGCTCATCTGGTATGGGAACACCTCGCGATCCCCCAGGAGGAGCTGGAATGGGGAGAGGAATGTCGGGAATGCCCTGCCACTGTGACCCGACCCTGGATAAGCAGATGGAGACAGGACTCTACAATAACATACGTCATAAACTATAAATATAATTATTAATTAGGTGAAAATGTCCCATCCTTTTCCAAAGTGTTTACTTCCCAGCCTGCCCTCTGTCTCTGTAGTGTTGTGCTGAGTACAGGATGTACTGCAGCAGTGTTGAGGTGTCAGCTCTCCTGCTGTCTTTATCTCTCCTTTTCATCTTCCTATCCTTCCTTCCCTCCTTCGCCCTCTCTCTCTCTGATTTATCTAACATTCTCTGCTCGCTTGCTCGCTTCTCATCATCTCCTCCCGTTGTTCCTGCGCCTCCTCCTGCGAGCGAAGAGCTCACTCAAGAGACACACACGAGTAAATATGAACATGCATGTGCACACTCATATTTGCATAATTACTCTCCGTACGTCCATTACCCCGCTGCGAGGCTGAGAGTGTCGATAAGTGCTGCTGTTGATGAAGAGGTTTCCAATGTTCTCTAGACAAAAAAACAAAAGAGGAAATGGTGCAGCGTTTCCTGTCAGAGTCCTTGTGAAGTGTGACGAGACGAAAGTCGACAGCGAACACAGGATTTATGGTTAGAAAGATGATGATACAAGAGAGACAGTGGATGTTATTGTTTCAACTATCTTTAACCTTCAGCCAAACAATGTTTGTTACCATTTGATGCTACACTGACCTGTGATCAGCTGAACGGTGTCTCTGTCATTCGTACGTCTGTCCTCACACTATGTAACTTTGGGCTCGGTCGGAGAAGTACGTAATGATTAGTAAACCCCAGTAAAATGCTGTCAACTGTAGCTGCTGTTAGCTGCTGTAAGCTGAGTTTGCTTGCTGGACTGCCCAGATTGTAAACTCAGAGCACCGAGGGAGACAAGCATGAACTCAGTAAATGGATTTTTTAGCATTATGCAGAAAAACCCTAAAAGAGGTCTCACCTGAGCTTTCCTCTTTCATTGGTTCGTGTTTGATTCTTCAGGTTTCTTTTTTCTTTTCTAAATTAACTTTGAACATGGACACTTCACACTAAAATATAGTCATTTATTGCTGTTTAGTCTCATTAAAACCTCCTTTGTATCAATGAGAATATAGGAAATATTCAACTAATTTAAGTATTTCAACTAATTTAAACAAAAACTGAAGATTATCACCTTCATAAAGTTTGGTTTTATGACAGGGCTGTTGACTGGGTGGTAAATCAGACACTGAGCAGGGGAACTCGGCCAAATTTAAATTTAGAGATAAATCCTTTCAGAAAAATCATTTGTTCAGGCTCCAAAATGTCATTTGGGACAAGATAAGTCTGTTTCTTTATATCAACTTTATCTTTATCGGACGAGGAGGCGATGAGGAGCAGGTGCACGAGCGTATGTTCATACATCCGTCTTGGCAGATTCTTGTTTTGTCGTCTTGATTATTCGTTTGACCGTCGTCTGAGGTGAAAGTTGGAAAAATGAATTTTTGGCAGTCATCTCTAATAATGCTCATTCGTGCTGCCAAAACATGAAGACAGTATTAAAGAGCCGTGGGTGGATCATGAGCTTTTCTCTTTTTCTGTTGGTCCCAGTGAGATTTGAACCACGGACCCTGATTGTGCCAGAGTCTTTCTTAATCCTCATCATAACCTCCATCACTGAAGAACTTCATTTGTTCATTCATGAAGGAAAACATGCCATAATGACCCCAACACATGGAGTTCACTCACTGCTGAACACAACAGCTGTAAATACACAAAGAACACTGTAAAGAAAATGTTACATTCATTGAAAATACATTTTTACAGTATATATAAAGACGTTTTCTGTAAATTAACAAACTGTTATTTTAAGTTTTATGCCATTAATGATCATTTTTCTCATTTTTGTACAGAAAATTTATTTTTTCTGTTTTCTTAAATTACATACAAATTTATGTAAAATGACAGTAATTATCTATAATTCAACATGTGGCTAATTATACATTAATGTTTGTGTCCATACTAACTGTATAATGTTTTTGTAATTATGGTTAATTACACTAATTAATTAGTGTTATTTTACTCAAAGTGTGCTTTTACATTCAAACTCTGTAACCTAATCTACATTTTTACAGTAGTTTTCTGTCTTTTTTTTTTTGTTTGTAAATTGTACACAAACCTCTTTAAATATTATTAGTTTTACATGAAACTGTGTTACATTCTAATTCACATAAATCTGTAAAATAACCTTGACTGAAAATTTTAGTATATTTATATCACCAATTTTGAGCAGCATATTAAAATGGCAACCTCCGTGGCTGTGAAGTGAAGCCAACACAGGAAGTGGCACAAACTGCAGTTCCTCTTGTCGTCCACTTGAGGCTGGCTCCAGAAGTGAGTCAGTCTTCATAAGTCCCCATGTTCAAATGTCCAACACCTTCTTCCTCCTCCTCCTTCTCCTGCTGCTCCTCCTCTCTCCTGCTCCTGGTTGTTATTGACATGGTAATCCTCTTGTCAACAACAAACAGCCGCCTGTGTTTGTAGAAACAGCAATAAGCTCGATGTGTGTGTGTGTGTGTGTGTGTGTGTACATGGATTCATGTATTTGTGTTTCATTTCTGGGATTTGACTTTGCACTCATGTCTGTCTATTTACACCTCAACATCTTATTTATTCAATTCAAGCTTTATTGTCACAACCAGCAGAAATGACACACTTTTGTGTTGGGTTTAATAATAATAAGCTGACACCTTTTGGGCCAATCAAGAAGACATTAGTCTGATCTTGAATTCTAACAGTGAACACAGTAACAGAACCTCTGAACCAGCAGTGTCCAGTCTAACAGTGAACACAGCAACAGAACCTCTGAACCAGCAGTGTCCAGTCTAACAGTGAACACAGCAACAGAACCTCTGAACCAGCAGTGTCCAGTCTAACAGTGAACACAGCAACAGAACCTCTGAACCAGCAGTGTCCAGTCTAACAGTGAGTACAGCAGCCTACCGAGGTGGTTTTCTTGCCGGGTTTGGCTCCTGGCATCCCGGGCTGAGTCAGTAATCTTTGGGTAATCTTTGACCAGAACAAACAGGTAAACATCACCTGTTCTGTGTTGTCATATTCAGTTCAGGAGATATGATGCACACACACACACACACACACACACTCTCTCTCACACATTAGCATTAACCAGCAGAGAGCTGATTGGTGTTTCAAATGTTGGCTTCGTTTCCACTGTGCTGTCTTCATTCATGGATTATGTAAAATTATTCAAGACTGACTCCAAAAGACACACACACACACACACACACACACACACACACACACACACACACACACACACACACACACACACACACACACACATACACACACACACAGTGCTGTATAAACAGCGGTAACACTCAGATTTAACTTGTAAAATTATTTAAATTCACTCTCCCGAACACGAAAGCTGATTGGATTGTGTGTTCATACATGCGCACACACACAAGTGACATTCAGGAACATAATTACACACACACACACACACACACACACACACACACACACTCAGAATCACAATGCTTTAAAACATTCAGAAGTACACACATTCAGTATAACTGTGTTTGTGTGTGTGTGTGTGTCACGTGACTCAGCTTCACAATGCGATCTGACTGATGACTCTGATTGTTTTTAGCCTGCTGTGATGCGCGCACACACACACACACACACGCCCTGTTGTGTCACCTCAATCAATCCTTTCAGCCAAAACTGAGGGCAAACAGCTGATCCCTGCAGTTAGACACACACAGGTGTGTGTGTGTGTGTGTGTGTGTGTGTGTGTGTGTGTGTGTGTGTGTGTTGACCCCGCTGTACGCCTGAACCTCTGTTTGATTGGGATGGTGACTGGCAGCAGTAATGGTGCACCAGTTTCATCAGAAGATAAGCTGGGAATCTGTAATGGGGTGATGATGTCACCGTAGGGGCCCTGAAGCATGCTGGGAAACGGAGCTTCTATCTGCCAAAGATGAAACGCGACTTTGACTGTAGCTAACAGCCGAACATCAACAAGGTCAACAACACGACGCACTTACTAGTCCAACAGCAGTCAGCCCATTACGTCTGCAGAAGCTGCTGACTGCTGGGCCTGAAAACCTCCTCTTCTTCTTCCTGGTGGTACAAACACTAACACTCCCCTGTGCTCGCTAACAAACTCAGCTAACATTAGCTAACAGCAGCTACAGTTGTTGTCAGGAAACTCTGTAAGCAGGTCAACAAAGTCAAATTATTGAGTGTATTGTCGTAATGAGATGATTCTTTGATCATATTTTCTGTGAAATTCAGTTTAGAGACAAAGATCAGCACAAAAACTAATATTAAATACAATCATTACCACTTTGAGACACAGTTTTCTGTAATATGTCGGCACTAAATCTGAGTATTGATCATGAGTATGGATCCCAGTGGGTGAAAGTATGTTTTCAGCTACCAGCCTGCTTATGTATTTCTGGAGGTTTAAAGCGTCTGTAATTGATATCAGCGAACTCTCAACATCTCTGGCTTTCAGTCGCTCTGATTGGGCCGGTGGCTGGCGGTGATAATGGTATTCCTGTTTGTTCAGGAGATGAGCTGTTCCCAGGGGAGCCTGGGAAATGCAAATGGTGTGATAATGTCACCAGAGGGGTCCCGGAGCATACTGAGATTACACTCCGTCATTAGAAATCCACCAAGATTACTTCCTCACTGCTGAGAGGAATACTACTCATGATTGCTTTTTTTTTTCTGGGTCAAAGTATGTTTTTACAAACTGCCTGTAAGTGATTTAAATCCGCTGATTTTATAAGTTTTATATGAGATCTTTGTCCGTAAACTAGAGATGTTTCATCTTTAAAGTCCACATGAAACACGTCAGATTGATTGCTATTTACAATAGACTGATGGTCTACAACCAAGTCTCAAAGAACCATTTGTTGAGGAGTTGACGGACGGAATATTAATCGACTTTGATATAGACTAATTCAGCTTTGTGACGGACATTTTTTACTGTTTTCAGATGTTTTATAGACCATAACATTCGGCTGATTGTCGCAGCCCTAATTTCATGCTATTTTCCGCCACCAAATGGGTCCAATAAAGATGAAGAACATTTAGTCCTTCACTTAAAGTTTGAAAGAAATCATCCCCTAAATAAAGAGGTTCTTCAACCAGTTACAACTCCTTGTAGAACCAGAGAACCTCCTGGAGAACCGTGCAGATATAATAAGGTTTTGGAAAGCCCAGAGCGGTGGACATTGGAGGACTTGTTTGTCCAGTAAGAGTACGATCTGTTGTACACAGTTCAGATTACTGCTAAGAACAAAAACAGACACTGTAAGTGCTGCAGCAGGATTTTAAAGGGTCAGTGCTGCATGAAATAAAGTTTACAGACCAAAAACCTTTAAACTAAGGTGAATAAATCTGATTGATGATCATCGTTATATTTCAATATTAGCACGATAAATCGCCCTGAGTTCCAGTGAGACCGTCAGTCAGGCGTTCCTGAAGAGCATCCTGTATTATTTTAAAGTCTTCCATCTCTGGAAATACAAACAAAAAATAAAAATGCAGGTCTCGGATGCTTTTTACAGCCGGCCATTATTCTCAGCTGCAATCCAGCATCAAACAGCGAGCGAACACAATGAGCTTTCAGGACAAAAAGGCAGGAATCATTGATCTGGAGAAGTGCAATGTGCGTGATCAAAGCCTTATTAAACAGAATTTTTATAAAACCCTTTTTATATATATATTTGACTTTGATCTTTGCAGTCTTTGAGACTGCTGAGCTGCATTCACAGTGGGCAGAGCTGCGGACACTGATTGATACTGGCTGCAGTGGCATTAATATGAATGACAGTGTTCAGACTTCCATCAAGGAAAGAGCAGCGGCGATGGCGGATGTATGCATACTGGAGAGGGTCCTCGCTCACATGGCAGTCAGAGCTTGGAGATAATGACGGGTTTAAACGGTTCGAAGAAGAACGGCGTGTATTTCAGCTTTAAAAGTGTTTGAACATGCATCAATTAAAATTAACTCTAGACTTCATAAGAATCTGCAGTTATATAAAAATAAACAACAGTTTGGTCTAACCAAGTAATCTGATTGGACTGAGTCCTTCCATGAGTGCTGATATCGAGAATAACCGCACTGAGACCTTACATTACACATCACTCTGCTTTCCAGGTGTTCCAGTATTAATGTTACATTACTGTTCGTCATCTATCTCAAGAAGATAAACATTTTTCTACAAGTAGTTGAGAAAACACAAAAATTAATTGTTAATAGTTAATTGTAGTTCAGTCACGTGACTGTACAGGACTGTGAGAATGTTCCACCAATTTCAACCTACGAATGTTTAGATGACTTCTCACGTCCCTGGCAGAGCTCCACTTTGGCGATGTCCACTTTGTATCTTGTGGAGAAATCCTCCCTCCTCCATCAGGATGAAAGCATACAAAAGTACAGATAGTTCTATGTTTCTGGTTCTGGATGGGTCAGTAATGCTGCCATGTCGGATTCAGACTTTGGATTCTGATACAAAGAGATTTGCAGCACACTTGCAGTTGGGTTCAACACACTCCGAGGCCAAACCTGGTTAACTCAGACTAGTCTCCTCATCAGTTAGTGCATCCAGTCGACAACAAGAACTATCAAGCACTTTGCCTGAACAAACAAACTACTGGTGTCCACCAGGCAACCAGGCATGGCTACGATGAATAGTTGAACGTGGCCACTCGACAATGTTTGTGACGCGCCAGAAGCGCCACAGCCCTAGAGTACATAGAGAATGTGGTCAGTTTTCAAAATAAAGCATCCTGTGCAGACTCCACATTGTAAAAACAGACAAAGAATCTAACTACGTAGTTACTTACTTATAGTAGAAGCACATAAACCAAGAAAAAATGACCAGATCTGAGCAAGTTAACAAAATCTGGAGGGCAAAACGCTTCTGAAGCGCTCCTGGTGGAGTTTGAAGCCAACAACAACAACATCACGGCTACAACGTCACAGAGCTGAGCCCGGTGAGACTGAAAATGGCAGGCGGTCACCTTGTTTGGCTCTCCAAATGGGCGTTCCTATAGTGATGAGACGTCACGTGAAAACTATGAATAATAAACCCGATCAGCCAGCGTCAGAAATCAATACACCATGATTCAAACCAACAGCAGTCAATTGTAAATACAGTAAAAACAGTTAATATAAAGTATTCTACAGATCTGGTGTAGACTGCATGTTTCCTGAGATAACTTGGACAGATAATCACATCGGGGAGTTTTGAAGGTTGAAGCTGCTGATGGTTTGAATCTTTTGCCAGATTTGACTTATTTCAAAATTTAAGAACCTCGATGCCAAAACAATTAAAACAGAAACACGGAAACAAGAACTGAGTTTGTTTGTTTTTTTGGATTCTTGGCAGAGTTCAAACTTCAGAGTTTCGATTGCCGGTTGCCAATCTTGTTCTTGTGTCGTCTCAGCGGGAGGCCGGAGGTTTGAAATAAGCTGAATAACCAGAATCCTGAACAGAAGTTCAGGCCTCATGAAAAAATGCTGACTGCGAGTGGAGACGTGTTTTCTTTTTTAATATACAAGCTCGGTTCCCACGCCACTCCGGAGCGATTTATCTGATTAGAAACGACTGCTGGAACGCCGGGATTTGGATTTGGACAGCATCAGTTTTTATGATGAAATCACGCTCCGACGTCAGATGAAATTCCTCAATCATAATTGCAGCAACTTTAGGAAACAACAGCGAACAGAAGAGTTTAGCAGGACGTGTCTTTTGATCACAGTTAGTGTGAAGTTGTCAGCCTCCAAACGACTGAAATGAAAATGACATTTCAATTTAAACGACATGAAGTTGAACACCGCTCCGTGCGTACGCATTAGCATGTCACTGCTGTGAATGACATTGATGGATGTTAATTGAAATGGCAACCCTTCCCCGCCTGCTTTGACACACAAACATGCACAAATCAAATCGTCAGTCACAGACGTGTGGCGTGTTCTGAGCGTCTTCGTTTAACGTTAAACTCACGGCAGACACGATGACGTTAAGGCTGCAGTCGTGTGGAGAACTGTTTGTGCTTTAGCGGCTGCTTAGTTACCCGTGGAAATGATTGCTTTCGCCCCACTATAGCTTCAGATAAATCACCGGTTCTTTCAATCTATTATTAAAGCTGCTCGGTGGCCGACAGTCAATGATGTCTGCGAGCAGAGTGCTGCTGAAAATGAGTCAACAGCACTCAGATTAAAGGGTTCTGCTTCACAAAGAGCTTCTGATGTAACGTATACGAGAAACTTGTACGGGTATCGATTGGTGTTTACAGTAGCCAATAGCAAGTGTGTGTTCCACCCCCACTGCTATGCATTGCAGCTAGCGCTAAGAGCTAACATCAGCATCTACCTTCCAGTGACCGAGCACAACCTCCAGACCAGCAGTGAGCAGGCTAACAGGGAATACAGCAGCTTACCGAGGTGGTTTTCTTGCCGGGTTTGCCTCCTAGCATCCCAGGGCTTTATCCCAAAACAGTTAGCAGTTAGCTTCATTAGCACTAGCTCCAAACCAACTGAATCCTCAGTCTTAGCTGTTAGAATTATATAAGATTTAGCTCTACTGCTACTTAGCGATCTTTCCGTTGTGAAGTCTGTAAATCACCTCGCAGAGAGTGAGCTATTCACATGATACAGGTGCGTGTTTGCAGGTGAGCTGTATGCTGAAGTGACATCTGTGAGTTAATCTCCTCATAAGAAGACCAGCGATGTTTTATTCTGCAGACATGATCGAGTCACAGCAGCGATGTGAAACAGGACGTTCTGTTTGGACGACAGCAGAAGAAACTAGTTTTTACAGTGTGATAAATGTGAAGTCCTTTCTGCTCGGCCTCCACCTCTTTGTTTCTCTGGTTTCAGCTCCATGTAGCACTGAGGCCTCCCTTTTCCCTCAGCATTGAGAGGCACACACACACACATATATCTGTGTGTTTGTGTGTGTGCAGCTTTGTAAAGATGTAGGGCAACATCTCCACCAACTGGAGGAAACATGCAACTTCTGTCACATGAATTATCTTTTCCTCTTTCTCCTTTCTCTCTCTGCACGAGCTGCAGGTTTGTGCGACCATTATTCAAAATACTGAAGACAGCGAGGTCACACAGAGCTGTGTGTGTTCTGTAAACATCACAGTACATGTGATGATGATTTAACGCTCTGTGCACAAAGGTGAACATGACCAGTCAATCTAAACAAAGATGGAGGTCAGCATCCTCCTTCCTATCCTTGTCCTCCTTCCCTACTTAGATATGCTATGTGCTAGCTTGTCTACACTGATAAGTGTTGAAGATGGTTCAAAGCAGAGCAGGCCAGGATGTTTTGCTACGGAGAAAAGTGCTAGCTAAATGGCTAACTAATTTAAATCAATCATTAGCTGGCTAGTTTGCTAGCACTTTGCTAAATGCTACTTAATGAGGTTATCTACATCAGTCATTAGTTACTGATAACTAATGTTACCAAACCACTAGCCAAATAACTTATTCAAATCAATCATTAGCTAGCTAGTTTGCTAGCATTTTGCTAAATGCTAGTTACATAACAAGCTATCAGTCATTAGTTAACTTGTTTCATCTGACAGCTAAATGCTAGTCAACTAGCTAATTGATTTACATCAATCCTTAGTTAGCTAGCATTTTGATAAATACTAGTTAATTAGCTAACTAATTTACTTTAATCATTAACTAACTGGTTACAAAACACTAGCCAAATGGCTAACTAATCATCTAAGTCATTCATTAGGTAGCTAGTTAGCTAGTGTTTTGCAAGACACTAGCTAACTAGCTAGCTAATTTCCATCAATTTAAAGTTAGCTAGGATTTTACATAAACAAGCTAACACATAGCATCTAAAGACAGGAAAGGACAAAGTTAAATGGATGGGCTGAGAATAGAAGGTGTGTTTGTTAGCATTGACATTAGGAGCATGTTAGCATGCTATAGTTAGCATTTAGCCCAAAGCACCACAAGGTCGAGTGTGTCAGATTCACTCTATTTACAGAATATAATATGTGTAACTGTGTTTACATTTCATGTGTTAAATAAAATGAGACTTTTATGTCTTCCTTGGAGTCAATTATGTTGAACCGCCGTGTTTCGTAGCCTCGAGCGTCGCTTACTTCGGTACAACAGTGAAGGACTTGTGTTGACTGTGAGCTGGGTTAGACTGCTCTGTAACTGGGTGACGTTAACGGATTCTTTGCTCTCTTCTGTGGTCGTTTTGGAACAAATTAAATGGACGAGGACGGCGCTGAACGCCGTGATTCAGGCCCGCGGTCATAAAACTCAATCACTGTGTAAATGAAACATGCATTTAATTAACGTTTCACGTATGAACATCGCTCAACACGTCTGACATGCCACATGGATGTCAGTTCATCATATGTGTGTCGGGCAGAGATACATTCAGGAAACGGAAAAATGGAAATGGATGTTATTCAGAGTGACGGAGGAATAAACGATCTCACAGGGAAAGAGATGACGATGGAGGGATGTCAGAAGAGAGAGCTACGACAGGAAAGAGTTGGAGAGAAGACGGACTGATAGGGAGAAAGGGATGATGGGAGGATTGAGGCGTAAAGATAAGTGGAGGGATGGAGAGAAAAAAGAGTGACACGACTGAAATGAGAAGTGCTTTTTTAGTCGAGGAGAGAGTGATGAAAGGACGGAGGACGAGGAGACGGAGACGTGAGCGTCGTCTGAAAAAGAGACGCTTGGCATTTTTCTCACGCTGAGCTGGTCTGACTAAACAAATTCAAACTGCTCCCAGAGCAGCAGTGAGCGTCACACTGAAGATAACTGCACAATGATATGATTGGTCAATCCACATCCTCAGGTTTATTAAGAGCTCAGCACCTGTCGACAGTTGACTGTTTAAAATGACTCTGTTGTTCACTTAAAGGTTAAATGTGTCAGTTTTAAGAAGCTGGCAGTGTTACGACGAGGTTATTCAACATATGATGGTTAATATCGTAACACATTAAAGTATCTCACTGTAAGCATCGTCATCCGGCCTTCAAAATCAGTGACAGTACAAAGAATGGACGGCGTATCCGTGAAGGGTCGTCGTTGTTCTAGCTGCCGCCGTGTTGGTGGTCCACCGCCTCCGAGTTAATTAAATATCAGCAAAGACATGTTTATTGGTGGACCTGAGGCGGGCTGAATGAGCCCTGGTTGCTCAAATAAGTCATCTGTACTGACACCCACCTGTCAGTCAAAGCGTCCACGCTCTTAATCCTGCATAACTTTAAGCCTTAATATAACCTGAACAGGTGAGTTGTATATAAATTCACCCTCAGTACAGTTGTCATGAACGGGGAAATTAGCTACAGAGACCAAAACTGTTTTTTGTACCAGGCTGTAAACATGTTTATTTCTGCTGTGAAGTTGGACATTTGAACATGGGGACTTATGGAGACTGACTCACTTCTGCAGCCAAGTGTCCACTTGTCCAGGATGTACCCAACCACTCGCCCAATGGGATTAGCTCCAGCCCGATGAGGACTGTATGCTTTGCGCCTCTTTTGCAACCAAAGCCAACTTAAACATGGTGCTACTCGGACTACAGATAGAAACCAGGGAGCTTCTGATCTTGGTCCTTTGCCTTCAGATTATGAATTCATGTGCAGATATCTGTTTATAGAGATTAATATTAAACAAACAAAACTACATACCGGAAATACCGAGATACCGGAAACATGGTCAAAAGTGGTTTTCAGTTTCTCGTTAATTTGTTTATACGCGTGTTGTTCAGCTTTAACCAAACCTGTAAAGAGTGCATGGTCCTCCTCCATGATGAAGGTCTTCTTCCTCACCTCAGTGCTCACCAACAAAACCTTTATTTTCCTGAACTCCTGTGAGGTTTGAGTCGTCTCATTCAAATGACAAATGTGGGTTTCCAGTTGTCGCTCGGAGTCCTCGGTGCTCGCATTCCCGTCATGACTCCTCAATTACCCATTGACATTTGAGTGTCGCCTCAGTTGGGTTTTGAATCCTCCCGATCGTTTTCCCGCTCACCGAATTCATCACATCCCATTACTTCCTCACATTGAGCTCGTATCCTGTTATGAGGACACGTGCGTCCTTCCTGTTCTGTATTCTGCGCCGCAGTCGAGGCACATTTTGAATATTTCAGCACCGCAAATAAAAGAGCTCGTCTCTTTGCTGCTGTTATTTGCAATCGACCTTCCTCCGGTCGCTCGGTATCTAACTCAGAGGAACTTTTTAGAGTCATGAATGAGTATTTGTGTGTTGGCATGCTTTTCCTTTTGCATATGTCGCTCCGGCTCGCCTGTGTTTTATGTATTCAGCGCTCCGCGGAGATGAACGTGCGGACCGAGCGGAGGGAAATCAATATCAATGTAAATGTATTCCTTTATTGCTTTGGCTGGAAAAAAAGTTGGTTTAAGTCTCATTTTTATGCACAAAAAACATCCATGAAATTTATGAAGTGAGACACACAGCCAGGCTGAGGATAATTTGTGCACTTTAATGTTCTCCTCAGATTGTAATCATGGGAGTGCAGTGAGCTTAACTGATGATATAAGTAGTGTTTACTTTCACTTCCCCAGGACAACTTACTCAGCACCAGCTCTGCACCAACAAACTTTAATTTACCCCCTCCCCATTCTGCCTCTTTGGTGTCTCTGCCGCCGCCAACCCCGCCGCCTCACCCGTCCTCCCTCTTTCATTAAGCATTTACAGTCACACTTTTGGGCTCCTTGTGTCTGCAAAATAAATGTTATAAGCTGCTGTAAAGCAGAAAATGTCCTCGCGCTTTCTGCAGCTGTTATCTCGCTCGCTGCGTCACCGTGAGGAATGATCTTCATTTATAGAGTCGAGATGACTCATCCCAGTCAGGACTGTCCTACAGCTATCATAACTTCCTTCAACTTAACTCTGACGAAACAGAAGTTCTCATCATGGTCGGTGCAACGTGACGCAAACCGCGACAAACCTACAAGATCTCTTTGACCAACACGAAGTTTTGAGTGGTCAAATCCTGTTTTTGTCCTCACACCAGACGACTTGAGTTGTGGGGTGTTCCCATCATCTCAATCATTTGGTGTAAGGTGGTCATAAATCTCAGTAAAGATGTCGAAGTCTCTTCTTGACGTTCTAGTGACATTCAATCACGTGAACAGTGTCAACAACCAACAGGAGCACCATCGTCAGCACCTTCAGGCAGCAGCATTTGGCTACACAGCACTAAACATGAAGTCTTGGTTCTATTGGAACCTGGTGGTGCACCAAATGAATGACCTTGGTGAGACCTTTGAGGTCCACGTACTGAGGTCTTCTAGTGGCCCAGAAATCTAGACTTAAGACCAAAGCTGACCGAGCGTTTGCAGTCGTGGTTCAAGACCTTGAGAGCTCTTTGTCCTGTATTGTCTTTTTACTGTTTTACTGTTTTATTGTTTTTAATTCTTGCAGCTACCTGGTTTTGAAAGGCGCTGAATAAATAAAGTTTACTTCTATCTTTGCAGAAAAACCAAATCTTTAAACCGAATCGAGGAGCGATGATTTGTGAAAAGTGTTTCGTTTGACGCTTCTCTTCTTGTGTTGCAGCAGGAGAGCAGCCATGGATGTCGTCTCCTCGTTGGCGTGCCCTCTCCTCCTCCTCCTCCTCTTCATCCTCCTGTTCTCCCTCCCCTCCTCCTCCTCCAACATGCTGTGTCCAAAGCGCTGCACCTGCCAGAACCTGCTGCCGTCCTACACTGTGCTGTGTGCCAAGACCGGCCTCCTCTTCGTCCCGCCCAACATCGACCGTCAGACGGCCGAGCTCCGCTTGATGGACAACTTCATCACGACGCTGAGGCACCGCGACTTCGCCAACATGTCCAGCCTGGTCAGTTTTATCTGTTCTCGAGTTTCTGCAGGGCACTCACCATTTTCCCTCTTCTTTAGCTACATAGGCGTACCTAATGCCGTCCACTGAGGGCGTTCCACACTCAACTTTTTACTCGCTTTAGACTGAACCGACTGAACTCGAACGACTCAAAATAGCAAGCTGTTTTGTCTCTTACAGAGAGAACTCACAGGACTTGCTGTTATGTCCTCCTGCAGTATATTATAACCCACATTTGTAAGCAGAAGGTAGACATCTGTTATGTAATGGAGACAGCATTCTGGACACAAGGGGACGCCTGAACCAAGTGGGGACGCTAAATTACGAGTAAATAACTTCACTTGAGTTGAGAATATTTTCTGAAATGAACTGAGCATCACAGATGATGAATAATGGTCTGATCGTATCTGTGGAGGATTTTTCAAGCATTCAGATGAAAGAAATCTGCTCTGAGTGCTGAAAGTAACATGTAAAAGTGTTTTTAGTGAACTTGAAGGCAACACAACGAGGAGATGTTTATTCCACACTGAGCGCAGAGAACATAGGGAACATCTGCTGCCTCCGACACGACGTATTGGTTGAGGTGAAGTCAATCGTATCTTACAAATTTCTCCAATTAATTCCTCTGTAATCACGTAACGGAGGTGCTCAAAAAAATCCAAACATCATGATATTTTAATCAACAAATAGAGACACGCATCGCAGCTGGAGACTTCCTTTAGTGTTTGAAAAACAAGTTTCCCCGGTGTGATCCACAACAGCACAGATGATGTTTGCTCACACACAAGGCATCATGGGAAATTAGTTTTTTTTTTTTATGTCTCTGGTTATCGCGGTGCTTCTTCAAAACAGGTTTACAAATGCACGGCTGTTGATTGACCTTTTCTCAGTGTTAATAGAAAATATTTCTTCATCTTCACACCAAGTGTGTGTATATTCAATGTAGAGGGGAAGTACTCAGCAGTGTGTTTGACCCACTCTGCTCTGATATTAATTACTAATATTATTAATGTGGGGTGGTTTTAGAGTTCAAAGGTCATCCCGTAACCTGACTGTCCGAATCTCGATGATCTCCAGGGTGGAGACTCGTCCATGAACTCTCCCTGAGCAAGAGGACAAAAAGTGTAACTCTAAAAATGTTTTTGAAAGTGAAATATTACTAAATTATCACATTTATTCAAATGAAATCATCTTATAGAAGTCTACCCTTGAGGTAACGCCCAAGGAACGCCTAAAACACGTTAAATAAAGTCCTGATCTTTGTATTTCTATTACTATTATTCTATTATTTGTATTATTTGTATTTGTATTCATGCAAAATTACAAAGTTGTTCCAGTATTTTCAGAGAAATGTCACACAACATTCTCCTGTTTCTGTACGCGTCCAGATCCACCTGACCCTGAGCAGAAACACCATCAGTCAGATCCGACCGTACGCCTTCGCCGACCTCCAGGATCTCCACGCGCTCCATCTGGACGCCAACCGCCTCACCACGCTGGACGACTCCCACTTCCAAGGCCTGGTGAACCTGAGGCACCTCATCCTGGCCAACAACCAGCTGCACAGCATATCGGAGGGAGCCTTTCAGGTACGAGTAACTAACACCTGAACCCTTTTCGTGAACACTGTCACATCTAAATATAAATAATAATAAATAATAATAAAGCTAGATATTCAAAATTACCCAATTACTCCCAGGCCTTCATCAGCTGTAAATTATGATTTCAATTTAAAACTAATCTTTGTGGTGCTACAAATCGAGTTTGGCTTTGCCAATATGCAACATAAAATTAGTATTTAATTAATGCTGCATATATATATGTGTGTGTGTGTGTGTGTGTGTGTGTGTGTGTGTTCGACTGGGAAAGCTATTTTAAATTCGACAAATTTGGATGTACGCTGCCAACAAACCTGATGATTCACCAGCTGAGTGTCCAGACAGGCTGTCGTGAGCCCAGTTTGAAAAAGTTCTTCAAAGTCATTTAAAGCTCTTCAGACTGGCTGTGCTGCTGCCGCTGAGGGTCAAGTGCTGTGTGAACACGATGCCACATTTCTGGCTCAGACTCTGAAGTTCGTCCCCCCCGTCTCAGCTGGACACCTTTTTAATAACCCGGCCCTGAAATAAACTGTTTTCCTCCTTTTTCATTTCATTAAATGACACTGTCCTTTCTCTGCTCATTAAAAGTCCGCTGTTGAAGTCCCAAAGTGTCCCCTCAGGACCGGCCTCAGACCTCTGCAGGACTTTCAATGAAGCGACGTGAACTCTGAACCCGCTAATGGACTGGACCTTCTGAACTTCAGCCTGAACGTCACTCTTCTCTGTCTCCTGCCTTTATCCCTCCTCTCCTCTCATTCAACTGAGATTTGCATTATATAAGTATTATTTCTCTGACAAGATCAGGAATAGAACTAACCCCTAAAACCCAATGCACTCTGCTCTGCGACATCTCGTCTGTGACGCTGTTTTGGTTCCTGTTGTCTCCACGTAAGCCCTATTTGCACAGGACTAATATAATGGGGGCGTGTGATTTCAAAAGTTTTCTGACATGAGAGGCACGAAGAGAAATTAATGAAATGGTGCACAACAACATTTGTTGTCCTTCTCGTCATCTTTCAGGATTTTGCTCTTCTGATTGATTTTCTCTGTCTGCAAACACGTCTCCATACCAAGTCGTGAGAAGAGCCTCCTGAATTTGCATGCTGCTTCGCACTGGAGTAACATTATCACACCGTGTGAAATATGGACGTTAATTTGTTGTGCAATTTTTACTTCACAAATGACAGAAGACCTCCGCCATCATTGCACATTACGACAACTCCCCAGGTGATAATAGTGCCGTGAGAATAGTGTTTATTTTCAATGACCTACATCTTTCCCAGACCTTAAAGATACCGCCGTCGCCATGTGAGATATTGTAACATGAAAGAATCGTTAAAATATTGACATTGGACATAATTTGGACAACAATTCTTCTTGTTGAATGTATTTGCACTGTAAATTTGGCACCAATCAAACATTGTCCACCAACAGGGAAGCTTTTAAAATGAACTTCCAATGGCAAATCAAAACACCGATGATATGAGGAGTGAAGCGGATCTACTTCCTGTGTTCAAAAGAGGCAAGACATCTTCAAACACACAAGAAATATCGGAAACATCTGAAGACGATCTGAAGATTGTCGTGAGGCAGAAATTGACGACAGAGCTGGTTTTGAAATCACAAGTCACACCAGAGCTCTAGGCGACTACAGGCTGTTGGAAAAGGTTACACCACTTATAAGACATCAAAATATGTATTAACGGGGCTAAATCTCTGAATCTTTGCTGTGGATATGCAAACGAGTTTGAAAGAATGGCAAATGGACCAGATTTCATCAAACAAACCAAACAGATCCAAACGAGGACAGCTGTAGCACCGTGACAGACGTCTGTGTTTGTTGGAGAACGTTTTATTGGGGCGCCATGACAGATCAGAAAACACTCGAGTTATTCCAAAGGCACTGACAAACAACCCATTTTGTCATCTGGCCATGAGGACTGTTGGAGAACCCGAGGTCCAGATCCAGATGCTTCGTAAACTCGTCCATCTACGCTGAAACAGAGCCGAAATATGAGTCACGTTCAGCAGTCTGACTCTCGAGAAGACGTCTTTGGGACAGATTTTCCTCCTCACAGCTCTTAAAGCTTCCTCTGGCATTAAAAAATTGATTCTTTTTGTTCTGAGAGCAATAACACAGAGTATTGTGACGAGCGTCGAGGCTTTATGACGTTCAAACACTGTCCTGATTGTCTGAATTATGAGAGCAATTACAGCGACGACAACAACACTTTAGCTGATCAACAGGCTGTTATCGCTCTCCTTCAAGCCCCCGTCCTCTCATCCTCTCTCCATCTCCCTCTTTGTATTTCTTGCTCATTGTATTGTTCAACTGTGTTCTGATTATGAGAATTGTATGGAGGCAATTAGAGAAAACAACATGCTTTGAGTGCACAGTATTGACCGTGTTATTGATCTCCATTTCTTTCTTCTTCCTCTCCCTTTATCTCCATCCATCCGACCCTCTCCTCCTCGCCCTCCTTTTGTCTTCCTGCAGGACTTCCTGGAGACTCTGGAGGACTTGGATTTGAGCTACAACAACTTGGTGGACATTCCCTGGGAGACCATCGCCCAGCTGGTCAGCGTCAACACCCTCAGCCTCGACCATAACCTCATAGAGAGCGTCCCCGAGGGAATCTTCTCCAACCTGCACAAACTGGCCAGGTCAGGATGCACGAAGGCCATCAAATAAAAAGTCCATGAGAATCTTGAATTTAAGCATTTATGAATGAACTTTTCTGAAGTTTTCTGTAGCACATCAGCCTTTTTTAACGTTCTGCCTCATGGTCGGTTCATGAAAGGTGACATGTTTCAACAACTGAACTGAACTGAAAGCCAATGATTGTTATGATTTTAAATTATAGAAGCACTCCTGAATATATTTTATATTTAACAATGTGACGGCTTTTGGAGCCAGAGCCTGCGCAGCAGTGATTGAGCGATTGTTTAAAGCATCAAGTGACTAATTAAAACCAATTAAACTTAAACTTATCAGAAAAATTAGCAGTTAAACAAACAACCAAAAAATACAAAAAAAAAAAAAAACATCTTTGGTAGAAAACTATTTAATATGTAGATTGACCTATGCTGCAGCCAGCCACCAGGGGGCGACCACTGGAGCATAGACTGTCTAAAACCTGGACGTAGTCTCTGTGACGTCCCCGCAGACTGTCTAAAACCTGGACGTAGTCTCCGTGACGTCCCCGCAGACTGTCTAAAACCTGGACGTAGTCTCCGTGACGTCCCCGCAGACTGTCTAAAACCTGGACGTAGTCTCCGTGGCGTCCCGCAGACTGTCTAAAACCTGGGCGTAGTCTCCGTGGCGTCGCGCAGACTGTCTAAAACCTGGGCGTAGTCTCCGTGGCCCCCGCAGACTGTCTAAAACCTGGACGTAGTCTCCGTGACGTCCCCGCAGACTGTCTAAAACCTGGACGTAGTCTCCGTGACGTCCCCGCAGACTGTCTAAAACCTGGACGTAGTCTCCGTGACGTCCGCGCAGACTGTCTAAAACCTGGACGTAGTCTCCGTGACGTCCCCGCAGACTCGTCGTCTTCTGTGAGTACAGACGTTTTGTTTTGACCGAAGCATCAAGAATTAAAGAAGTAAACCACTTACAAATAATGTTTTGTTCAACAGCATCCATCTTCCCTGATGAGCTGCTTTTTCATTCAGCTAGTTTTCAAACCAATTATACATAAAACTTCAGCTTCAGGCGGTTCAGGCGATACAACACGGAGCAAATCCCTCCATGTCAGACCTCACTTTAATGGAATCTGAGCTTTTGATGCACACTTCACTTTGCAGGAAAACTCCTGTTTCCTCACTCACAGCTGGGAGATACCCATCAAAACCAGGTCTACGCTGCAGCTCCACCGGAGCAGCTGGGGGTTCAGTATCTCGCCCAAGGGCACGTCAGCAGTAGATGTTGGAAAATGTTAGAGCTCTTATACTGGCCTCAGACAGCTCCACATCTTTGCTGTGTTCAAAGAAGTAATGTGACATAAACCTGTTTCGGATAGGGTCTGTCTACTTCATGTCAACTGTACAGGAACGTCACCTTCACCTCCAACCTTCGTGATCATCTTACTGAGTTTTTTTATGTTATTTTCAGGTATCGTAAATATCAAGAGTTGAATATGTTTACAAAAAAACCCATTTAACCCCATTAAAGAGTAATCAATTTCAATTCACGTCCCAACGACCAACAGTAATTGATGTGGTTCAGATAAACAGTCATGCTTTTATTATAAAGGGTGATTTTCTCCCTGGAGATAGGAAACTTCTGGACCAGCGGGCAGCTCTGAATGTGTCCGTGTGCACAGGTGAGCGGTCACTGACAAATTAATCCACCGCGAGGCCGCTGCCCATGAAATAACATAATTGAAATTTGTAAAGTGCAGCACGCTCGCTGCACTCCACAGCTATTAACTTCTTGTTAAGTCATCGTTGTTGTCGAATATTTCTGTGGGAGTGGAAATACACTTTCCTGCGTTTTGTTGCTGACAACAGTGAACGTTTGAATTTCTGATATTATTACCAGTCATCAGGTCCGATGTTTTGGTGGGCAAATTACTGTTCAATTCCCAGAGACGCTGCAGCGCTCAAGGACCAAAAAAAATACACCCTGGAAAATAGTTTTTGTGTGAACGTCTTCTGGTTCTACTTTAAATAGACGATTTACACACACAACACAACAATAGAATATAAAGAATGTAGGTCAGGCTTTAGGAATAAGAAGCAACACTTGAACACAATGGATGATATCGATCGCTGGATAATAGAGATCTGTGCTCTGTCTTTATGATGAGATGAGCCTTATAAGTTGACATTTAAAGCTAATTAACTGGTTATCTTGGCCACGGGGGGGATACCTGAAAATACTGAAAACATGACTTTGTGTCAGTGTTGGACCGAGAACTGGGGACTCCATTCATTCATGATGTGAATAGAGCGCGGAAGAAAAAGCCTTCACCTCCTTTACACACACAAAAAAAGTGCTGTTAGTGTCGCTGTGAAATAATTGAAAGTGAAGAAATTGATCTACTTTTATATGACTGAATTTCACCATCGGTGCTTCGGCTGCAGGCGGAAAGAGAGAGATTGTTCTTTACAGGAACTTTTCAACAGTTTTTAGATTTATTCACCTTCAGAAGACGTTTATGATCCTTTCGGCTCCAATCTAATAAAGAAAGATGGAGGAGGGAGGAAAACAGCTCACCCTTACCTCCCTGTATCTCACCTTATTGAATGTCATGCCTCAAAATGAAGACTCATCCATCTCCTTGTGTCTCTTTCTCTATCACCAGACTGGACATGACATCCAACAAGCTGAAGAAGATCCCTCCAGACCCGCTGTTCCTGCGGATCCCGGTGTACGCTAAGATGAAGGGTTCTCCTCTCACGGCGCTGGTGTTGAGTTTTGGTGGGAACCCTCTTCACTGTAACTGTGAGCTGGTCTGGCTTCGACGACTGACCCGAGAGGACGACCTAGAGACCTGCGCTTCACCTAAAGACCTGGCTGGCAAATATTTCTGGACCATTCGAGAGGTTTGTTAAAGATACTGCAGCTATTAATCACATGATATGTCATAAAACCCATGAATTACCACAAAATAGTAGCAGCAAATAATATTAGCACACTGCTTAATAAAAATATATCTGATGTTTAGATATTAAGATTCATCATTAGTGTTATTTTAGTTGAGTTGTGGCGAAATTGAGGAGACGATCTAAGGAGATACCAACACCCTCACATTTGTACTCAACAGAAAACAGGGTTAGACAAATACCACCAATCTGATGGACGCCAACAAGCCACACAAGTTACTTCTGGTCCAATAGATACTTCATCACTGTTTGGTTCACCTTCATGACGGCAGACTTGGTTTCGACATTGCTTGGCCTTTTTGGGGTATACCAAGGTCTGGAGTAGGTCACTTTGACCTGGCGGTTTTCCATAAAAGCCATAACAACCCAGGAGTTGCTATGAAATGCTTTTGTATTATTTATTCTCAGAATAAACAGATGTATCACTCTTCAGCTGGAGTATTTGGGTCCAAACTCTGAGTTAAACCTGATTCTTTGCTTTGATACAAAGTTGTAAACAGTTTCCAGGAGGTCATCTTAAGTTTTTCACAAAGATGCCTCGTGGCCTCCCGTTAATCTTGTAACCTTTGTGGGAATAATAACACAGATATTATACTCGTTGGAGCCCGAGGTTATCATTACCTTTCTAATACAAATATTCACATAAAAAATCCATGATGTACGCACACTGGATCATAGAAATTACTTTCTGTGTGTTCGCTGTGATAATCCACCAAAACCCTGAAGCTTAACTTTACTTCTCAAGGACACTTGAGCAGATGGTTGATGTCACAGAGGAGTTAACCTGAAAGTGTGGAGTCATGGAGTGTGACCTGCAAAAACTGCAGAAGAACCGTGACGTTTCATTATGTATTAAATTATGCCTTATATCGTTAAGTTAGAAGAAACAGAGAGTTTCTGTCTTTACCCACGTTGATTCATTTATTGGTGTATTTAACAGAGGAACTTTACATTAATATAAATTAGGAATATATACAGTACATACTGTATGAATAAAGTATGAGTCTGCATTAACCGAAAAGTCCCAGTGTTCTGTCGGCGGCGACGCTTGCACATCTCTATCTCACTGTCAATCAATATGTCAATACCCTTTGTCATTATGAGCAAAATAAGACGCTTGACTTCAAACTCTGTTCCTGGTTGTTGAATCAAGCGACGTGCACGTCACAGTGCAGTTGTTTCTGGTTGTGCTTTATGGGTAAAGATGCTCTAAATCTTTGGCCTTGCACTACTCCTTCGTTTGTGTTTAGCTTGTAAATGGGTCAAAACGATGCTGAGCTACATCATAATGCCGATACTTTGGCCGGTCTATCCGCAAGGCAACATACAACAGCTATAGGTTCATATTTTCAGCTCTTACCAGGTCGTCAAACTTCCTCACTTACTCTCTGTATGAATATGAAGTCGTATCATGAAGCTCTGGGTGTCCACAGACAGCTACAAGTGGAGGTTGACACCTCCATCGCTCGCTGCTACATACAGGTTGATAAACCAGAGTGAAGCTAAATCCACATTTTAATCCCAGTGAATATTTTTTTTATTATTTAGTAAACCATTCACCTTTTTAAGAAGTCACAAAGTTGGTGACTTAAGTAAAGCCTCAAGTAAAAGTTACTTTAAAGATCTGGGGACTTTATTTTCAGAATAAGGCAAACATGGGATATAACATTAACAGCTATGTTTTCATTCACCTTAAAATAAGAATCTTTTCTGTTTTTGTTCAAAATTCTCCTTTTATATCTACAGTGGGAGCGGGTCCTTTTTCATGGAGGCCGCCATATTGAAACATCGTGTTTCTACAGTAGCCCAGAACAGACAAACCAAAAGATGGCTCTAAACAGAGTCCTTAAAGTGTGTTTGTCCTTTACTACTACTCCTTTACTAGGAAGGTGAGGGTGATGTGAGGAGATTGCTATGCAGCGATTAGTCCACTAGATGCATCTAAACTCTACACACTGCACCTTTAACTTTGCAATTCATCTATTTCCAGGTTGCGTCGTGCTGCCGATCATTTGGTTGGTTTGGAAGTCTTTTTCTCATCTTGACTTTCCAATAAAATCAAAAATGTTGAATATTATCATATTCTAGAGATGTTGAATCACTTGAACATTGTCAACAACCAATAGGAGCACCATCTTCAGCACCATCGGGTAGCAGGCGGCTGCACAGCAGTAAACATGGAGGACTCGGTCAAAGTCTCAGTTCTGTTGGACTGAAGAAGCGGAGGAGTCTCAGACAAAAGACATTGTTCTGTTCCTTTATGAAATACTACCTCCAGTGCTGCCTGAAGAAACATTCCCTCTTCTTCACGTTTACTTTGTGGAGGTGTAACGTTTTGATATTGTTGATATGTTAATGATCCATCTCATAAAAGCCAGTTACCACCAACAGCATTACAGCTCAGACCGCGCAGAACAACCCCTCTGCAGATGGATGGTGTGAGACTAAAGGTCATGTGAACCTGCTGGGGAAATACTGCTGATGCTTGGATGGATAACAGCTGAATTAAGGTTCAAGATGTGACCATGAAGAGGATCATATAGAGAGGTTCACCTCACCTGGAGGGCCGACCCCTCCGGGCTGTTTGAGAGCTACAACGATAAGCGGCGGTGCACCTCGAGATAAAGATGGGATTAATTGGCATCATCTCAGAGAGGATGATGTTCAGACCTTTGCCTCACCTCGAGTAATAGTCTCATGGACCCCCCCTTCAGTGAGGATCACTATAAGAGGATTAGCCTTGTAAAGAGGTCGATTCAGAGACCTCCGTGTCACCAAAGTGTCTGGGCATATTAATACTCAGAGACTTAATAGCCTCTTTCCTGCTGCAAGGACGAGTGAGGCTCCATGGCATCCATCAGAGGTCAGACGTTAGCCATTAGCCGCCAAGGGAATCCCTGCTTTGAAATCGATGAACGCCGCTCGGCTATGTATGCTTCAGGTCTGACGGAAAGCTGAAAAAATCCAAGAGGTTGAATGGGACGAAAAGTGGACGCCGGCTGGAGTTTGAGGGTTATCAGGACAAACCAGATATTTAAGACTGAATGAGCATTCATGCACTTTTTCACTGCAACGCTCGACTTCTCAGACTTTCACACTTCGCTCACGCCGGGGGAGCAGCCCGCTTCAATCACAGGCTTTTTACTCTTCACGGAGCAATTGAGGTTAGAGTGTAATACAAGACTGAAATGCACCAGTGCTTTATTTGAAGCTACATCCCCAACGGTCATCAGGTCAGCAATCATCTCTGCTGGTAACAAGACCCGAGAAGGACCCAGAAAAAAGGTTTGGAGTGGTAGGAATGATTAGTAAGCCGTGGTAAGCCTCGCCTGGCCCTGCTTGACCTAGCTGTAATAGTTTACCAGGGTTCTGGCTCGCTTTATACCGGCTTAGGTGCCAGTGGGTGGGTTTTAAATATTGCTACAGCTGAAAAAACTCTCAGATCATTTCATCTTCAAATGACTGAGCTCCTTCTGAGCTCTGTATGCAAAGTTTGCATGATGATGAATCCAAATGTTAATTATCCGTTACTGTTTTGTCCAACAGGAGGAGTTTGTTTGCGAGCCTCCGATGATAACTCGTCACACCTCCAAGATGTTCGTGATGGAGGGTCAGGAGGTCAGCCTGCGCTGCAAGTCCATCGGGGATCCAGAGCCTTCAACTCATTGGGTCAGTCCTGACGGAAAACTGATCGGCAACACGTCCAGAACCGTCTGCTACGAGCGGATCGCTGGACATCCTCAAGGCCTCGGTCAAGGTACCGATCATTTTCAAAGAATATATGTGTCTGTTGATTTATTGATTTATTGATTTATGACTGATGTTCAACTTCAAATCACATTTATTCTGCAGCTCTTGATGATCTTGAAGTTTTAAACAAGTTGATTAATTTCTAAAGAATTGTTTGTAAACCGTTTATTATAGATTATAGATACATTGTTTGGTGATTATAAAGCATATTTATTGTACTTAAAACACTGAAATAACGCTGGTAGAGAGTTCTAAACCCAAAATGTAAAGTTTGTTTAAAAGCGAGTATAAATGTTGTCTTATCTTCTGTTCCTGATGATTTCCAGGATTCTGGAAAGTTCACGTGCATCGCGTCGAACGCTGCCGCGGCGACAGCTCCTGTTGAGTTAGTTGTCAACCCTTCGCCACACTTTGACCCTAAGCTGGACCCCGACCGGGGCTCCGGACATCCCCACATCCATCAAGTCCAACGTCAGCGGAGGTCAAGCCCGCTCCGACCAACAGAGGGTCAGCGTGTCGGATCTAACGTCCAGTTCTGCTACCATCAGATGGCCTCCGCAGAACCACATACCGGGAGTCCGCATGTACCAGATCCAGTACAACAGCTCTACAGACGACATACTCATATACAGGTAAGACAGAGGATGTGGGTTATATAGATACCTGTGTTTTGGGAAGAAAACACTGCTCTACACACACATGCTTTCTTACCTGACACCTGAAAAACAGTGATGCAGCTTTCCAAACAAACCGTGTAGTTGTGTAGGAATGTAAGTGGACGTTTAATATGGAACCTTTCTACCTAAAATGGGCTGATTCTTTAAAGTAGGGTTAGCAGATTTCACTGCTTTACCTTGATGTCAGACAGCTCTTTCCAATGGGAAACTGAAGCATCAATATATGCTCTCTTCAAAGCCACTAAAAGCGTCCACGCTCTTAATCCTGCATAACTTTAAGCCTTAATATAACCTGAACAGGTGAGTTGTATATAAATTCACCCTCAGTACAGTTGTCATGAACGGGGAAATTAGCTACAGAGACCAAAACTGTTTTTTGTACCAGGCTGTAAACATGTTTATTTCTGCTGTGAAGTTGGACATTTGAACATGGGGACTTATGGAGACTGACTCACTTCTGGAGCCAGCCTCAAGTGGACGTTAGAGGAACTGCAGTTGTTGGTACTTCTTGTGTTGGCTTCACTTCACAGTGATGGAGGTTTCAACTTGGCAATCTTTATTTTGCTTTATTTTGTAGTCATACTTCATTTCACTGCAGCTGATTGTGTTTCCAACAATTCAAGATGTTTTTGTCCTCGGGGTCGTTTGGTTATGTTTATAAACATATATATGTTTATGCGTTTGTTAGCAGGTGAAAAAAACAATTCTTACACAATAAAAACAAGTAGTAGAAGAGGAAGAAGTGTGAGTGTGTGTGCTCCAATCACATGTCATCCCTGTGTGGGTAGTTATCACCAAGGTCTCCCTCGCTGGCGTAGGAGGCTGCATCAGGCTTTTTTGGAAGTGAACTGCACAGTGAGCAACAAAAGACGAGTAAACTGAAGAAAACATCAAATAAAAACAGTGATTTGCCTCCAGGCAACAGATATCATATCAGTTCAGGTCTCAAACGCTCTCAACTTTTATGAAAAATGCAAGAATTATGTTATTATCATTCATCATTCGCTTTTGTGGAGGGAAAATCCACCCGATCCCAACATCCTCCTATATTTAGTGGTGTTACTCTTTGCTGCGAAAAAGTCCAGACCCTCAGGAAGGTTCAGACAGGTGGAGACACAAAAATAGAAATGTGATAATAGAAGATAAACGTTGATTAATCCTGCTGGGAAATCAGTCTCAGCTACAAAAAGGAAAAGTACTGAGCCTGAAGCAGACTGCGAAACGGGAAGTAAACGGTGTGATGGCAAAAATATGAACATTGAGAGGTAGAGCGGGACAGATCATTAAGATTAATCCATCCATTCTCCATAACCGCTTATCGTTATCAGGGTCGGAGAGGCGGGGTACACCCTGGACGAGTCATTAAGATTAATGTGAGGTGATAATTTCTGACTATGACTATGCAAAAATCTACTGTCCAAAGAGGAACGAGAGAGAGCTGAAAACAACCACTGAATGTACTAAAACACAACTAAAGGTTTACAGACGCTGCAAATTAACAAAACTATTAAGTATAAATTTGTTATTTAGTGCAAAAAATACGATATTATTCATACTAATACTGTATTATTGTATTTTTTAAGGTGAATCTAATTAGTTTGACATTTGTGTACCTCAGAATCTTTACAGTAGTTTTCTGTTTTTTAAATTGTATACAGAGTTCAGACATTATCTTTAAATTAACAACCAAGCTCTTATTTTAAGTATTATGACAATAATGACTCATTACAGGTATTTCTAGTTTGTGTACAGAAAACATACATATATAAACAGAAATATATGATTTATTCAGTATGCTTTTTTAATTCCATACAAATTCATGTAAAATGACAGTAATTATCTGTAATTTCATATGTGGCTCATTATATAAATGTTATGTTATAAAATGTTATAAATGTAATTTTTAAACATTATTACAGCATAGTTGTCCTGTTTTTAAACTTGTATACAAAGCTATAAAATTCTACCAAACTGTATCTACAAATTTGGAAAATAACAGCGTTTGCCTGTAAAATCTTGACTAACAATTTCAGTAAATTTGCAGTTTTTGAGATTTAGTCAAATTATTTTTGTTTGTTTGTTTGTTTGGCAGCTGTTCCTGCAGACTTTTTTTTTTTTTACAGTTTGTTTTTACGGTTTAAAAAAACAACTGACTTTACTGCAAGTCCATAGATTTTGCAAAACACTACAGGTGAATAGGGTCAAAATTTAAACTCCATGACCACGGCGCCGGTCGGTCTCGTTCCTACCCTCACCTATGGTCATGAGCTTTGTGTAGTGACCGAAAGAATGAGATCGCGAATACAAGCGGCGAAATGAGCTTCCTTCGCAGGGTGGCTGAGCTCTCCCTTAGAGATAGGGTGAGAGCCATCCGCGAGCTAGAGAGACGCTGCTCCTCCGCATCGAGAGGAACCAGTTGAGGTGGCTCGGGCATCTAGTGAGGATGCCTCCTGGACGTCTCCCTGGTGAGGTGTTTTCCGGGCACGTCCCTCCAGGAGGCGGCCCGGGAAGACCCAGGACACGCTGGAGAGACTATGTCTCTCGGCTGGCCTGGGAACGCCTTGGCGTTCCCCTGGAAGAGCTGGACGAAGTGGCCGGGGAGAGGGAAGTCCGCTGCTGCCCCCGCGACCCGACTTAAACGGATAAAGCGGAAGAAGACGACGACCACGACACCTCCCCAGTTGATTACTTGCATTAAGAATAGAGTATTAAGAATTAAGACACATTAAGAATAAAAACTGTATTGCAAGTTTTTAGATATTCTGTGTTCAAATATGCAAATAAGACATTATCTAATGCTAACTGTATCTACAGACACAAACAGACAAAGTGAAGTCAAATAAACACAGCAATGTGGATTTTGGATGTTATAGAAGCAAAAATCTCTAAACTGACCAGTGCCTGTGGCGTCTCGTCCATATGTCTGACGAGCTAAAACTTCCTGAAGGAAACTTTGGGTCCGTTATGAGTCCTCCGTGCAGCAGCTTGGTGACACGATTTGCACATCTTAATCACCAGATGTGGATTTCAGAGCATGTTTCAGGCTCAAGCTGCCAAGTGGCTGAGTGTGGACTCTCTATCAGCCCACGATACTGAGTGACCACTGGATGGTCCCATCAGCCACTTAGCCAGCTCTGTAACCTAGCAACGTCATTCAGACTGTATAATTGAGTGCCATTACAAAGCATTTGGAGGGCTGACAAATGACAGTTTGAAATGTGTCCACGGCCTCGATTCTCATTTCAACCAAAAACCAAAGGCACTCAAGTGACCATTTTCTTACCTTCAATTGGAGAGAGCACGTGGTCGCGTGCAGAGCGACCAAATGGATGATTTCAGAGTGAACGCTGGAGGTGGGGGCTATCTCATCATTTTCCCGGTTTAAGTGACAAAGACCTCGAGCTGCTAGTAATTATGAATCTTGTCCATCAAAGGTGGAAAACAGTTTGACGTTGTTATACAGCCACAAACCGACATTTGTCTCCAATCCTCAGGGGTACCCCAAGCAAAGGAGTTTGAGTAACTTTGTTCACGAGTGACGGAAAATGGAGCGTCAGATGGACTGTCGGTATTGGTGCAGCGCTAGCAGTAATCTGGACGTTGAACCGGTTGTTGTGGTTCAAAGAGAGCTGAACCAGGCTGAGACTGAGATCGCAGATAAAAGCAGGTTTCCTCTGTCGGGTGTCCCTGCTCAGCCTTAGAGATAGGGTGAGGATCTCCGTGGGAACTCCGTGAAATGAGCCAGTTGAGGTGGTTCGGACATGGGCACCTTCCTTTGGAGGATTTCTGTGCACATCCAACTATCAGGAAACAGAACTCGCTGGAGGGACTATATAGCCCATCTGGTATGGCTATGCCTTATGCATGCATACATGAAATGCCCTTCTAAACCTGCTGCCATGTGACTTGATCCTGGATTAAACAAAGGAAATAGCAGATGCACATTTCTTTTTCCACCATTAACCAAACAGCTTTTCTAACTTAAAGACAGATAGATGAGTTTGTGTCTGTACCAAAGCAGCACAGACAGAAATGGAGCTCTCCAGGTATGTTGTGTACGCTGAGTATCCTCAGTATTTACTGCAGGTACTGTCGACTGCTGCCTCTCTTCTTCTAACATTCACTCAGCCTGAGGGCACAGAGATGCAGCTTTCTTGTGTTTCAAAGGTCAAAGATTTGATTCTCTGGCTGGGAAAATGTGGAAAATGTGGAAGTGAAACAAAATCGCTCTCTCTGCTTTTATACCTGCTGCTGTTTGTTCCCTCGGGCTCGACATTTTTCAGCCCTGAGCTGCCGACGGCACATTTCGACAGAAGGAGGGCGCTCAGCTCATCAGACTCATAATATAACAGTGTGTGAAGCTAACAGATTATCATTGGAAACAAAAACAACAGTTGATATTATGGCAAAACTTTTTGACTTTTTGTCGACGATTTAGGACGGATGGTTTTGTGTTTTTGTGTGAACCTCGTTGCTACATCTAGTAGATACATTTGCTAGTCAGTTCACTCTTGATAGAAAAGGTCGTATTTAACTTGGAGATCCGAATCAAATTAATTTCATTGTGAACAGGCAGTCCACTTCTGTCACTGTGGCTTTCCTGCCCTCTGTTATAATCCAGGACTTTAAGTGAAAGCACCCTTTTTAGCTCACAGGGTCAGTACTTATACTTTTGACTTTAAGTGCAACACATTTTACAACACGAGTGCAGCTCTCTGGCAGAGTTATTGGCCTCTGCACCAAACGCCGTAAAGAGAAGAGACTCATGACGCCCACTCTGCCCTCCCTCCGCCCCACCTCTGCAGTCTGTTCCTGGGTTTTACAGAGACTCTGCTGGTCAGACTTTGTTTTATATCTTTTACAGTAGCCAAAAATGAGTGTGTGTTACACCTCCAGTGCTATGCATTGCAACTAACGCGATAAGCTAATGTCAAGTACCTTCCCGTGAACACGTCCAGACCAGGGATGGAACAGAACCTCTGAACCAGCAGTGTCCAGTCTAACAGTGAATACAGCAGCCTACCGAGGTGGTTTTCTTGCCGGGTTTGGCTCCTGGCATTAGCTGAGAGAAGAGGCTGTAAACATTTAATTAAAAATGTCCACTTTCCACTTTCTCCTTTTTAACAGCTGCACAATCCAACAAAAATTAAGAAAGTCGCTATGATAGTAGACGTTCCATCTCAGTTTGGTTGATATCTTACCAATGTGGATGACTGAGAATCTTCATAGACTCATGGCATCATAAACAGACTTACAAACTGGACAAAACATGTCTCAAAATCATCTGTCTGCACAGCTTGTACCATTTTACAAAAGCATACGAGTGGATCAAAGTGTACAAAGTCCTCTGCACTCTTAAACTGACAGTCAGCGTCCACGATAACGACAAGTCGACAGCTAACAACAAACATTTTGCACAACATAACCTGCACTATCAGCAGAAGCATTCAAACATGCACACCTGTGATAAAAATACCTGCTCTGTTGAGTTTCGTCTCTCACGGCACATTTTCCAACTCAAAGACACCTTTTTCTCCGAGCCCTCATTAAAATCTGATTCCAAAAAGTCTGGGCGTGGTCAGCTTCCCCACAAATGACTCAACCAAACTGTTCGTGGCCTTTCTCTAACCTTTATCTTTATTAGGGGAAAGTCAAGCTGCTCTTATTCACCGGCCTGCTTCACATTCACATTTGGGATCTGTCCAATACTGCTGAACTGCATTAACTGTGTGAACCTAGCAGCTGTAGTGGAGCGGCGGCGCTGGTGGTTCGTTGAGGGATGGCGGAGGAAGAAGGAAGCAGGAAGGTCCCTGTAGGCTGCTGCTGCCAGATCATAATGGCATGACAAATGGGGCAATGAAAGTTTTAGAAGTTCAGCGACCATCATCACAGTTATCAGTGCTGCCCACACTGCAGGGGAGCACGACTCAAGCTGAACAAATTATGCATTACAGATGAAATAGATGTTTAAATTTCACCATTTTCTTCCTTCCCACCAGCCTCGGAGAGCAGTTTGCTCTGAGCTGTTAGCTTTAGCGTAGAAAAAGCAAAGTATGCTTCATGAGATGGTCACCTCGATGAGTTTTCCAAAAGTCTTCAAGGAGTTCCCATACACGCTGAGAACTTTCCATTCCAATACCGTCACAATCCTTTCACGCTTCAGTCATGATCCAATCCCCATCGATTCCCAATCCTGTCTCAACCCCATCCTGGTCCTGTCCTAAATCCCATTTCAATCCTTTCCCAGTCCTTTCTTGATCCTGAATCTTGCATCTCGACATCAGCTGTTCGGAGGAGAGTGCATGAATCCTTCATGGTCAAATTACTGCAAAGAAACCATGACTAAGTGAGACCAAGAAGAAGAAGAGAACTGTTTGCACCAACAAACACAAGGAATGGAAATTAGATCAGTGGAAACCTGGACATTATATTGTATCTACATGTGTGGTTCCCACCCTGAAGCATGGAGGAGGAGGTGTGATGGTGTGGAGATGCTTTGCTCACTACTATAGCATTCGACAAGCCATCCCACCTGGTTTGAGCTTACTGGAGGACAATGACTCCAAATGCACATCCAGGCTCTGTAAGAGCTATCTGTGTCACATGACCTGACTTCCACAATCACCTGACCCAGCTGAGATGTTTTGAGTTGGAGTGAAGGGAAAGCAGCCAACAAGAGCTCAGCATAGACGAAAAGAGATGTTGGAGTTGGACCTCAAACAACCTTCGAGGAGCAACCAGAGGAAGTTTATCTGCAAAATTTAATTCATCATCTTCAACCAAAAAAACATTTCTCCTTCCTTTTAGATTAAAAAGTCTCAGTCTGGGATAATGACAACAGTGGGAAAACAAAAGGCAATTAAAACAAAGTGTAAACAAATTAGCTCCCAAAACAGAGGCGGGGAAATACAGTGAGGTCAGAGAATTACTCCAGTTTATAGTGATGAAATGGCAAAATTACTGTACCTGGTCTCCCTCCGTTAGATCCTCAAATTAAATGTCTTCTGTTTGCAAATTGTCTCGTAATGAAGTACTGAGGAGCATTACAACACAAACACTTCATATACCAGCGTGAAATGGACCTAAACTCAACTCTTTACAGAGTTTCCTGATGGACAATAAAGTAACCTGCTGCCAACTGTAGCTGCTGTTAGCTCATGTTAGCTCAGTTTGTTGGCCAGTTCTGCCTGGACTGTGAGCGCAGAGCACCGGGGGAGTGTTAGTGTTTGTACCACTGGCTTTTTGGACCACCGGGAAGAAGAAGAAGAGGTTTACAGGCCCGGGATGCAGAGGAATGCTGATAGGGAGCGGGGCCGGTGTCGTGCCAGAACAGGAGCTGGAGAGTAAATCTGGGACTGACTTTTAGTGGTTGGTGAGAGCTTGGTGAAATAAAAGGCTGAAAGACAGACGCCGAGCTGGGCTGACTGCTGTTGGACTAGTCAGTAATATTAGCTGCTGCTGTGTCTGCTGTTGGTGACCTGGTTGATGTTTGGCTGTTAGCAAAGTTGTCGACTCGCTAGTTTTTGATCAGAAGTAATGTAATCAGAACAAATACTCGAGTACAGCTGGACATAGTTACCACAGTGGGATTACACACATACCAGAAACAGCTGAAAGGCAAAAGATAGCAGAGGAAAAGGAAGAAGGAAGTGTGAAAGGGAAGGACGAAGGATCCTCCTCCTCCTGTGCTCAGGTTTTCAGTTCGTCGTGCTGCGCTGGCAGAAAAGTGGAGATAACAGATCGACATTTCCTCATCTCTCTCGGTGGAGTGGGAGGCACCAGTGAGAGGAGGAGGAGAGGAGGAAAGGTTGTATTTTTACAATATACCCCTCCTTCTTCTCCATTCTGCCCCGGGGCAAGAATAACCTGACCAACTTTATCCTTCGCTCTCTCTTTCACACACTCTGAGGATTATGGGTCCATGGAGAGATCAACCTCTGTCAGCAGCAGGAAATGAACCTATTGATTCTCCCTCCTTTAATATTCTCTTCCTCACCTCTTTCTCTTTCTGTCCCGGACCAGGAAAGTGTGTGTCTGCATGAAAAGGTTTATAAAGCTCACAGCGGTGTGTGTGAATGTGTGTGCTGGCTTTCTAATTACCATCCCGCCCGGCTCTCGAAGGAGAGATTAAAGAATGGAAAACGAGAACGAGGTGATGATGGAGGAGGGAGAGATGTTTCCTTGACTCAGCTGATACAGAGAAGGGTGGATGCCAGTGAGGAAGAAGAGGGGAATGACAGCTGATCATATTCTGCTGAGATGATGAAGCATCGGCTTTCCTCTCCTGCTACACCTCTCCTTTCTCCGTCAGTGCACAGACCCTTTTAGAAAGTCATTGTAATGTCATCCTCCTCCTCTCTTCCTCTCGCTCCATCCTCCGTCCTCCTCCTCCATCAGCCAAATGTCATTTTGTCCCGCCGGGTCTCCGGTTAGAAAACATGCCATACAGGAGATGACAGGCGGGCTTTTAAAGCCTCAGATCAAATCAAAAGGTTTTCTGTCCCGCTCAAACTCAGAGTCTGCAGACAGCAGGAGGTCAAATCGTACATCGTCTTTGTTTCTGAGAAAAGTTCAAACGAAGTGAGAATTTCTTCACAGCAGCAAAAGACGTCAGGCAAGTTCGGTTTGTGATCAAACAGAAACCTCCGTGACTTAAAATGAAGCCAAAAACTGCAGTTCCTCAAACGTCCACTTGAGGCTGGCTCCAGAAGAATCAGCCTCAGGTGTATTTTACAGTTTATCTTGTTGACGTGTCACGTAATGTGCAATAAAATAGATACATTGCACATTCGCAGATTTAATTATTCAAATATATATTTTTGGGTTTTTGGGCTGAGAAAGAACGTTATAAGTGACATTGTTAATACCTTTTGAGAAATACAGAAACTGTAATAATGAGCCTTCAGAATATTAATTTTACAACGGGCATGAATGGAGACGCCTGTCAAATCTAAATTATTCTGAAGAACCAGCAAAGAGACGTCTGATGAAGTCTCATTGTTCAAAACATGGGATTAAATAACTTCCAACTATAATGTAATATGCAAATCAACTTGAGCTAAAGAACTCCCACCTGAACTCGAACCAGTCATGGTCGGAGCTGCCGTAAATCACCTTTTATTCCCTGCTGTCAAACGGGCTTCTCGACAGTCTTGGAGGTTCAGTAGTGTAAATAAACACCACCTACTTTCCCAGGTGGAGTTCGCTGACCGCTAACTAGCTAATAACAGCACTAGCAGCAGTGCATAGGAAGTGATTTTCTGCGTTACAAGAGAAAGTGTCCATGTTGCAACAATCCCCGAAATATTCGACGTGACTAGCCGAATAATGAAAAATTGCTCGGCTAAGACTCTTCTCAGTCTGACTGACTATTTGTGAGTAACTCCAGAATAAAGACATTCATACTTTTAGATACCAGGTATTAAAGTAATAAAAATCAAAGATCCCTATTATGCTATGCGATCTTGTGACCGTCCTGTGGCGCCACCATCAGACCAAACATCACATCTACAGTCTCTACCCGTTGACTTCAGTCTTTATACAACGAGCTGAATTAGCATCTCTGTGTTTTGGTTTCCAAGTCCTTCACATAACACACAAAGAGGAGCGGTATCTATATCGGACACCATTATCTCCTGACCTCAGACACTGTTCCTGAACACACCCATCCCTGCATGTGTGAGTAATAAGTTTCCACAGAAAACCCAACCTGAGGCCACGCTGACCTTTTCCTGCTAATGATGCCCACTCTCCTCTCCTCGCCATCTGTCTCTCTTTTTTTTATCTTTCTCGCTGTGTGACTCATTTTCTCTGCATTTCATGAGTCTAAATCTGTTCCATCCAAATCTTGAGTCTATTTAAACGTTAAAAATCTGAGAACAGGAACACCTCCAAAGGGAGGCGCCAAGGAGGCATCCTGATCAGGTGCCCGAGCCACCTCAGCTGGCTCTGAGCTACTTCCAGATGTCCGAGCTGGTCCCAGTCTTAGTTCAGGTCTTAAGTTGAATAGTCTGAGTTTACTGATGGTACTCTGAGTCTGACATCGACTCCTCTTTTGCAACTTTGCATCTTTCTGGCATTTTATATTTTGTTATGACTCTGCATAAAAGTCTGAATATTTTATACTTCCTTTCAGCGCCCATCAGTGTCACCCTAAGGCCAGACAATCTTGTTTTTCCCCAGTGGGCCCCGTCAGCAGTCTTTATTGAGACCAGTTCAGTCATTACAACAAAACATAATTAGACCGTCTCGATCTGTGCAGATAGTTTCGGTTTAATAGACTGAGGTTTTGAAATCTCAGCCTTGGAAAGCTCAACAACGGAGATGAAGAGTTTAATTTGTGCTCCTCAGACTATTGAAGAAAATCAACAGCAGCTCGTCAAAAACTATTCGAACAACAACAGCAGACAGCAGCAGCTAATATTACTGACTAGTCCAACAGCAGTCAGCCCAGCTCGGCGTCTGTCTTTCAGCCTTTTATTTCACCAAGCTCTCACCAACCACTAAAAGTCAGTCCCAGATTTACTCTTGTCCGGCGGCTTCTTGCTCGCTCACTCTCTCCTTTTTTCTCTTCTCAGCTTCCTCCGTCAGCGTCCTCTTGTTGGCTGACTGTTAGCAAAGTTGTCTTAACGCTGCTTTAAAGTGAGCGACCGTCACCGCGTCACACTAAACCATCTTAAGTTCCTGTTAGGTTTTTCGGTACAACAGAAGAATGGAGCTGAATAAATTCATGAAATGTATAATGTATCTTCCTCTGTCATTCTTTTTTACAATGAAAACAGAAAATTAAGCTCTTAAACTACCTCAGCTTATATAGGACACACAAACAAACACGTCCTCCAGCTTCTTTCGAAGCAGGCTGAGGTTTTATGCACACAAATGAAATGAATCGTAGCTCACAGCCAGTGAAGGTTATTCTTTATACTAAAGCTTTATATTTTCTATTACCCTCGCCTTGGGCACAGAGAACAAGCTTGAATCCTGCATAATGAAAATCAGTAAAGATCCAAGATAATTGCAGTTTAAATATGTCAGCATGGCAGCGGGTATCATTTAAGGTTTTGAATAATGCAACGCTCATAATGAAATGAAATATGTTGGGTGCCATGTAGGACTCAGGGAGAAGCATGACCTCAAGTGTTGCCTCTCGGCCTGTTCATGACAGCTTGGTGAATAATGCAGTGGCCACAACCGTATAAAATACAGCCACTCAGGATTTCATACGAGGAACGAGGCTAAATCCACCCCATCACTCCACGCTCACATTCTGTATGTGTGAACTGGCTGTAAGCGTCTATTCGTTTTATGCTCCATTATTAAATGACACAGTCCTCAACTGAGAGAAATGTAGTTCAACCTGCCTCCGGACACGTCTTACAGTGGGTCTTTCTTTTAGAGGAAAGGTAGCAGGTTTGTAAGTGCGTAACAGACCCACTGATCCATTCGAGGACACCGTGTCGTGCCTCGCCTTGACGTTTAAAGTACATGCGTGTATGGAGTTGAGTACCAGCAGTAGTATAACGTTTGGTGGAGATTGGGTTGGATGAATGGGACTTTCACCCAGAAGACTGCTGTTCGTGTCCGCTTTATTTTGAAAGTATTTTTGGCTGTTGGCTTGATACAGAGTTGGGCAGCGTCAGGATTTGAGCAACTTTGACAAGAACCAAACTGTGATGGCTAGACGACTGGGTCAGAACATCTCCAAAACTCCATGACAGGGTCATGGGCGGTCAAGGCTTAATGATGCACATGGGGACCTCTTAGAAATGGTATTCTCCAGTCTTTTTCAAGAAGGGTTCAATCTGGGGCAACTGGACTTGGTTGTAGATCTGTGAAGGCGTTTCACCTTTCATCCAAGAGGCTTCTTCAGGATGTCAGATGGGTCAAACAAACAGGACTTTCTCCCAGAAGACTGCTGTTCAGGTGCCATGTAAAAGCAAAAGTCAGCATTGACTCATTAGGTTGACTCTCTAAAACCTGGACGTAGTCTCTGTGATGTCCCCCGCAGACTGAGGGCCTCAACTGGACATTTGAACTGCAGTTTTTGGCTTTAAAATAACGTATCTGCGGTTCTGCATGGAAAGAAACAAAGACCCTGTAAGCTGTCCAGTACTTTTCCACCAGTTATATCCACAGAGGCATGATGGGAGAATGTCTTTTTGAATAGAGGTAAACTGATATAAAACCCTACAGGGGGTTGTGATCGGGCCAACAGGCCGAGTGTGTAATTGACAGCAGTGAGTCAGAGCTACACAATTAGTTTTGAACCTGAGGGAAGCAGCAAGCAAGCCGTAAGCTATCTACACTGAGCCAATAATCCAATAATCTACCATTAGGAAAGACATGAACCACGAGAACCAGAGTTCAACGACCAAAGATGCTTTCAAGGAACAGAAGAACCTGAACCTACACCTACAGGTTCAACAGAATCACCTTTTATTCTATTTATTTTGCTGTTTCAACTCCTGAAAAGGTGACTTCATGGAGATACCACAGGATGCTGAAGGTATAAAATATACATGGATAATTCCCTTCACACCGTAGACACAAGGTCATGGTGAGAGTTTCTCTGCATATCCTCAGTTTTCATCGCCTCTCAATATCCTCCTCTGAATATCAATAAGGGAATAAAGAGAGCAGAGAAAAGTAAATGGAGAGGAGGGAGAGGAAAAAGAACAAGCATCGTCTTGTGTTGATAACATCATCCAGACTCTCGGGGCTGATCTGACTGTAAATTGTCTGACTTGCTGTTGGCAGGTTACTTTGTTGGCTGCCTAACGTTAGCTTGATGCTGGCTAACTTTATCGCTAGCAAAACACCATGAGTGGATGTGTTATTCATAGCTTTCCAAATAAGTTTAGCAGTTAACGTGAGCCATTAAACTAACTTATGTATTGTCCAGCTCCAGTTCTGGCATGACATACCTATATACCTGAGCTAACATTAGCTAACAGCAGCTACAGTGTAACAGTTGTAAACATGAACTGCTCCAGAGCCGCAGAAGAACTGATTTCACGGGCTGAGTCGGACTAACCACGACGAGTAAATTGACTTTGACGTGTAAAATCAGTGTAGTGACCCTTTAATAGAGGAACATTACACGGATCCATCTGTACCATCTGTAGCGGCATATGCTCTTCCTTTATTATTAGTCAAAGTGCTGCGATGAAGTGTTTAACGGGAAACTCAAAATGAGAAACCTGCATGTGAAAACGGGAAAAGTCGAAATAGAAATCTGCTCGTCAAACGTACTGCTGCACGAGGCGGCGTGCTTTATATGCTGTGATAATTCACAGCAGGTCTGTGAAGTCATCTGTGAGATCTGAACAGAAACTGTTGATGGAAAAAAACTGCAAGTCAAAGCCTCAGCATGAAGGTTAAAGGTCATACTAGAGCACCAAAACAACAGCTGACCAACAGAACAATCACCACGCCTGTATAAATCCATAACTCTGAGTTAGACGTGGACATTTTTTGGACGCGACATAATCTTTGCGTCTGTCGAAGTACGTCCACTAAAAGTCCTGTGTCTGACAGCATGGTGCAAAGACAGATCGACCTCTTGTCGGACCACAGATAGCCTTTATGTTCCTCACCAGACTCCATTGACAAAAACTGTTTTTAGTTTTACCGGCACGCGTAACGTAATCTTTGCCCAGGTCAAAGCGTTGGCTCAGATTGTTATTCAAGTGTCAGTAACAGTACAAAGATCTCGTTCACCGCCACACTCCATTGACAAAAACTCATTTTGATCTCACACATCATCCTACCATCTTTCAGACATTAAAGCTACAAATGATCCTTTCTTCATATGAAATTCAAACAATAACAGGTCAATGAAACTTCCCAGAATGCCGTTTTTCTTTATCGCAGCCATCATGTCGAGCGACTTCCTGTCCTCTGAGCTTAGAACTGACCGGCCGACCGCCACGCTGTTTCTGTATTTGCTGAGTAAAATTCAGTATCGAACCCTCGGGCTGAAACATGACTTCAAGCAACAACAAGGCCACAGGCAGTAATGGTGTGTGTGTGTGTGTGTGTGTGTGTGTGTGTGTGTGTGTGTGTGTGTGTGTGGCCTCAGGCCTTCGTTTAACCATTAGTCTGACTCACGATGTTGCAGCAGTTTTATAGACCCCCTCTATAATAGAGCGACCGTCATACACTCACACCATCGCTCCATCTTTTCCCTTATACCATATAGAAACACACACACACACACACACACACACACACACAGTCGAGCAGCAGGTCAGGCTCGGCTTTATAATCCCATTCGTTGTCTCGTCCCCTCGGCTCCAGTGTTGATAAATAGGCTCTGCTCTGCACCTGAATAATATATAGGACACACACACACACACACACACACACACACACACAGTACACACAGCAAACACACAGGATGTGTACACCTGCAGGAACACACACACACAACATGTAGAGAATACAGATTTAAACATAACACACTCCGTGAGAGGTAATATTAATAATAATAATAATATTAGTAATAATTTCATGTAACTTAAGAAAGCAGAAAAATACCTTTATAAGTATTTTATACTAATATTTTCTCTGTACAAAAATGAGAAATAACTTCATTAAAATAACAGTTTGGTTGTTAGTTTACAGATAACGACTGTCATTTGGTATAAAACAATAATTCAAACATACTAAACTCTAAATTTACAGTACAGTTTTGAGTCAAGATTTTACAGAGAAATACTGTTATTTTACAGATTTTCCCTGAATTATTACAAATAATGAAGTGACCATACACATAAACGTAAAACTAATAAGATTTACGGTAAAATTACAAAGAAAAACATTAAATAGTTAGTCTGAATTTATATAAAGAGCTGCATATTAAATTACAGATAATTACTGTCATGTTTTACATAAGAAAGTAGAAAAATACAATGTAAATAATGTTGTAATTTTCTTTTTATTTTATTGTAATTTGTTATTATTTGCATAATAGTTAATAACAGTCTGGTTGTTAATTTACAGGTAATGTTTGTAATTTTACAGTATGATTTTTGTAAATAATTTTATGATTTTTCTCTATAAAAATGAAAAAATCTGTTAATGATTGGTGATTATTGGCATAACACGTGTTGTTAATTTACAGATAATGTTTGTAATTTACAAAGTTTAATGTACATTTAAAAAACGGAAAACTACTGTAAAAACTTTATTTTCCATAAATGTACAGGGTTTTAGTGTTTGATCATTCCTGATGTTTATTATTACTGTGTTCATCATCTGTCCATCGTTGACTGTGTGGAGTTCTGCTCTGGTTCAGGTTCTGATCCAGATCTCTCCACCTTTCTCGTGTCTCATCATCGTCTCGTTTCTCTTCGTCCTCCACTGTGACATTTCTTTATATTTCCTCCCTCGCCTCCTTCTCCGTCTTTCTGTCTCACCTCGTCTCCTCGTTGTTTCCTCTCCTTCCCGCCGTCGTTCTCGCCTCCCCTCTCTCTTTAATCTCCACCTTGCTACACCTTTTGATTCTCAGGTTGGAAACTGAAAGTGCTTCATCCACCTTCGTTCCCTCCGTCTGTCCTCTCTGTATATTTTCTCTCCACTTCAATTTTCTCCTTCAGCTTTAATCTTTTGTGTTATTAGAAAACTCCTGCTCTTCTCTCCACCTGAACATTGTGTCAGATGTCTACCTGTGTTTCCCTTCAGCACACCTGGAACAGAAGTCATTACGACCAACAAAGACAACGTGTGCATGAGGACGGTCAGGGACAGATCTTCAGTCTGCAGCTTGCAAAGAATCCTCGATGTGAACGGCTGAACCTTTCGAAGATGTCCACTAAATAAAATAAATCGTCTTTGTCTCTCATTCAGGATGATCCCCGCCAACCACAAGTACTTCCTGCTGAGCGACCTGGCGTCGTCGCGGGACTACGAGCTTTGTGTTTTAGCCGTTTACGACGACGGCATCACGGCGCTGACGGGCACCAAGCTGGTGGGCTGCGTATCCTTCATTACGGAGAGGGAGTACGGAGGCTGTCACTCGATACGAGACCAGGTGAGTGTGTTGATGTTTGGATGAACGCTCTATGTCTCAGAGTTTTGTGATTTGTGAGTTTGATTTTTGATTTTTTGATGAGGTCGGATACAATAAATAAATCTGCGTGTTTCTGATTTTTTTCCTCCAGTTCCTGGGAGGCACCATGATCATCATCATCGGGGGCATCATCGTGGCCTCCGTCCTCGTCTTCATCTTCATCCTCCTGATGAAGTACAAGCTGCACAGTAACCACTACAAGCAGAAGGCCGCCGCTCGCCAAGCTAACGTCTGCTCCCAGACCAACGGAGGAGGAGGAGGTGGAGCCAACGTCCTCGCGCTGCCTCCGTCCTCGTCCTCTGCAGGGCAGGGTAACTGAACGAAGCGTGGACGATGTGGCTCCTCTTTGTCGTCCGCTCCTGATAATCTGACTCCATCTTGTTGTCTCTTAGGCGGAGGTGCTAATAAAAACTCCCAACCGTCATCGTCAACGGAGGGGATGGGTGGAGCTTCTCTTCGAGGGACGACTGTAGTGGACTTAAACCCCGCCCATGACGATGACGCCATCTCCCAATAACACACAAGAAACTGTCAATCAAATCCACAACCCGCCAATCTCTAAGTCCAAACCAATACTCCACTTCCCTCCCCCTTTTTTTGATTTGTTGCTGGTGCCTGGAGCCAAACTCCACCTTACGCCGAGGCAGCTCCTGTCATTGGTGAGTAACTCCTGCTGTGACGGGTGAGGAGGTGGGGACTGTCTAAAACCAGTGAGTCTAAAACTGGTAACTCAGTAAAGTGTCTAAAACCTGGACAGACTGTCTAAAACCTGGGCGTAGTCCCGTGGCGTCCACAGACTGTCTAAAACCTGGGCGTAGTCTCCGTGGCGTCCCCACAGACTGTCTAAAACCTGGAGTCGTGTCTCCGTGTCTACTATCACAGACTGTCTAAAACCTGGGCGTAGTCTCCGTGGCGTCCTACAGACTGTCTAAAACCTGGGCGTAGTCTCCGTGACAGACTGTCTAAAACCTGGAGTCTCTGTCTAAAACCTGGGCGTAGTCTCTGTGGCGTCCCGAGACTGTCTAAAACCTGGGCGTAGTCTGTGACTGTCTATTTCTTCTAGTCTCTCGTGAGTTCTATTTGTGATGAAAACGTACACACAGGCTCTTCGTTTTTCTTTTATTACTTCCTGCCTGTCTCGCTCTCCTCCAACCTTGGGCAAACATGCCTCCACCCAAATACAAACAGGTTTTCCTCTCTGCGTCTCCCCCCTCCTCCGTCCTGATAGTCATTTGTTTGATTTTAATGAGTTGTTTTGTTTTGACGCCTTCCTCCTCCTCCTCCTTCTTCTTTAATTTCTGAGTTCAAGGTCGTTTTGTTTGTCTCTTATCCTTCACGTAGCTTCTTTCTTTTTCTTTATCTTGTGATATTTCTGCTTCCAATTTCACTCTCAAATTGAGATGTATACCCTGTTGTGAGGTATCTATCAAAGCTCTGGAGGATTTTCTCCTCTTCACACAATTTATGAGCTGTTTCTCTTCGTCTTATCTCACTGTGAATTGAAATATTGTGTTATGTGTGGCGTTCGATGGATGGAGCGTGACGCGGGCGCTGTCGGGGTGAGCGTCTCGTTTCTCCATTTGACTAAACAGTCACTTGTACCTGAGGTTCACGTGACGCGTATCGTTCTTTTTGTTTCTCTTAGAGATATTTTTTATTTGAGAGACGCCTGAATAGTGACAGGAATGTGGGGAGAGAGATGGGGAAGCCTTTGTACGTGGGGCGGATGCTCTACCAACTGAGCTAACCAACACCTCCTTTTTGTTTCTCTTCAGTCTGGTTTTTACGAGCGACACTGTGTGATTTTTTTTTTTGTGTGTGTGTGTTGACTTTGTTCACGTGTTTTCTGTGTGTCAGTATTTCGAGCCTGTACTCCTGAATCTGGACCAACAATAACAAACAAAAAAAAAGTCACTTTTGAGGTATTTTCTGGTGCTGCACTCGTCTGACGCCGCCGGAGCGGAGTGCTTCCCGATGTGGTTTTCCACTTGCTAGTAAGTAGCTAAAAGCTAATTAACTGCTACTAACTGAATCTGCTGTTGACAGAACCAGACCGGGTTCTAGCACGGCCTCTGAGATGTTACACTACCAAGGTGATTTACAGATTCAGCCCCGGGATGCCAGGAGCCAAACCCAGCAAGAAAACCACCTCGATAGGCTGCTGCGTTCACTGTTAGACTGCTCACTGCTGGTCTGGAGGTTGTGTTCGGTCATTAGAAGGTAGATGCTGACACTAGCTCATAGCGGTGGAGGCATCCTTCTTCTCTTTCTCCATCTTTGTTTTTTGTCCTTTTTGCTTCAGGTAGTTTCTCTACCATCCGCTGTTACATTATACAATATTATTTTAAAGCGACATTACATGGAAGATTTGTGATTTGTCAGCTTAGAAAAGGAGTCTGCTAACGTCAACAAATGACCGACACCCACTACAACACACAGTCCAAAGTCAAAGCTAACACTACTGTAAAACACGTCAGATATTTTGTCATATGGATGTGTTATTTATAGCTTTACATATTAATTTAGCAGCTAACGTGATCCATGATACTAAGTCATGTATTGCCCAGCTCCGGTTCTGGCATGACACCAGCTCCGTCTTGGCAATTGTGCACTGTCAATGTACATCCAACGCCACCTTGGTGTGGTCAACATATACCATAGGTGTGAAAATATTCGCCAGTAAAAGAAGCATTATGGAAAGGACTCCTGCAGAGACAGATCCAGTTTAAGCAGAAGCAGCAGTTCTATCACTGTTCAAAGCCAGCACACATTTATAAAACAGAATTTTACCTGGTCCAGCACTGGATTTTCTGGCCTACTACCGCCTCGGTTGGTTAGTTGGTGTAATTGTCTGACTTTGGTTCAAACTAACGTGTTTAAAAGAACATAAACCAGAAAAATGACCAAATCTGGAGGCATGTGACAGAGACGTAACCCCATGTGACGGAGACGTAACCCCATATCCTGAGGAATTACGTCCACATTGGATGATCCCACAGATCTCTCAGGTACAGAATATACACAGATATATTGTACAGCAGCCTGATTGGACACATAATTAAACAGAATAAACCACACAGAGCTGCGAGGCATCCTCCATTTTAAGACACGGACACCCAAACAGATGCATGAATACCAGCTTCACATGAATTCAACACACCCGTCCATTACCCACAGACAGCATCGCTGTAAAGCCACGAGGCATTAGGGCCTCATTCATGAGCAGCAGGAAACTGTTGGAGACCGCCGCGGAGCTCACACTCAGAGTCACAGTGACACCTGGTGGTCACTCCACGCGGTGACGTGCTTTTATTTTTACCCTCATGTATCCAGGGAAGGTTTTTGCATTCACACCCGGAGCTGAAGATAAAAAACAGGATGTTCAGACGCCTTCATGAGGATTTCTGAAGGTTTCAAGAGAAGTCACAGTGTTCCTTTGATAAGAAAAACAAGTGCCGTGACATCTTTTCTCCTAACAACAAAACAATGGAACGAATCAGGATGTGAACCCAAATCTACGGCGTCTAATTCACCGTGCAACACAAACATCATGCTACGTCCTGGGTTTGAATCTGTCTGCTGCAGAACAATGTGATTCTCCTAAATGAGGTCCAACAGGTCGCGAAAGACAAGATGGTCAAACAAGTGGAAGGGCGCCAAACATGTCTGTAATCATCCCGCATTCAGTGTGACGAACAACGTCGAAACGATCCCAACGAGGAGATGATGAGGAAAGAGGAGTGACGACAAGACGGACAAAATGTGGACAAGACAGAGGAAAGACATGAAGACAAAAAGAGGACGGTGATGAGGAGACAAACCATGTTTCATTGAATTTGGTGCAACTGTAGCTGCTCCATGAAACATTTTCTTCCATAAAATCTGATCCAGTTTCACCAAGATCAGTGAAATAGTCGGTGGTGTGTCAGTTTCGCCTGATTACGAGTCACAAATAAACAAAGAAGCGATGAACGGAGGATGAACCAATGAAAGATCAGTTTTCTTGATAGATAACCACTCTGTCTCTCTCTTTCCTCGCTGAGCTGTAAATTCTGGGATTCAGTTTTCTATTTACAGACTTCTCCTCGTCCTCTTCGTGTCCAATCTCCTCCCTCCACCTCCTCTCCATCCCTGAGTTTTCATTTTCTCTCCATCCCTCTTTATCCCTCCATCTTTTCTCGTCAATAACTGTGTCTAGAGGCTCAGTGACTCATCTGTACTCCTCTCTCTGTTTGGTTGCCTCTTTCTCTGTCTCGCTAACTAAATATGAGTCCATAATCCTCCCTTCTGTCTCTCCCTCTTTGTCTCTAGGTGTCTCTCTCTCTCTCTCTCTGTCCTTAAATAACTATAAACACACAATCCGTCCTTCTTTTATCTGTATCTCTGCTTTCTTTCCACAAACAACCAGGAGATTAAAATCACTTCATTTCATTCGAAGTGTCCATGAAGCCAGTGGCAATTTTAGGCCGCAAATTATATTCAAAAGCCTCTCCATAAAAATAGAGTTTTCTCTGGATGTGTGTTCACAGGTTTTATTTTATTACGTTTGTTGTGATTTGTTGCCTCCAGTGTCAGAGTGTAATCCCACTGTGGTAAATATGTTCAGCTGTACTCGAGTATTTGTTCTGATTACATTACTTCTGATCAAAAACTAGCGAGTCGACAACTTTGCTAACAGCCAATCATCAACAAGGTCACCATAGCAGCAGCTAATATTACTGACTAGTCCAACAGCAGTCAGCCCAGCTCGGCATCTCTTCGCTCTCTTCTCCTCTGCCATTATGTCCATAGATGCTGCTGACTGCTGGGCCTGAAGACCTCCTATTCCTGGTGGTCTAAAACGTCTGTGGTACAAACACTAACACTCCCCCGGTGCTCTGAGCTCACAGTTCAGGCATCCCAGCTAACATGAGCTAACAGCAGCTAACAAACTGAGCTAACAGCGGCTACAGTTGTCAGCAGTTTACTTCACTGTCCATCATAAACTCTGTAAATCACAGAGAGTTGAGGCGGAGCAGCCGCAAACATTTTCTCCATGAAATCAGTGAATGAAGTTATGAATTTGTGCTTTGGTACAATAATCAGTTTGAGCTTTAACTCGTCAGTTTTGTGTTTTTCAGATTTACATTCAGCTTCACAGCGCTGGAGGGTGAAGAGGCGGAAAAAGGTGAGATCTTGGTGGAAACACAATGAGCATATTTGAACGGAGAGAGAGAGAAAAGGAGGAAGAGGAGAGCAGCCATTAGCAGGCCTGCAGTCTGTCTGCCTCTAAGTGCTCTGTAAATATCGCCTTGCCTTAGTAAACAACATTATTCCTCTTTATTGGGCCATTATATAACGGCTGATCTCCCACAGTATGCAGATTGGTGTCGCTCCATTATGTAAGCTCTCTTTGTTTTTCATCACTTCCTCCTCGTCGCTTTAACACGTTCTCTGGCTTTGTTTTGTTGCTCGTTAAGTTTTAAAGCAGCAGCAACGAGGTGCTCTGTGTAGATTGACGCGTGCTGCTCGCGTCAAGCATCAAAAATAGAACAGATGCGTATTTCACGTGCAGGCGAGCGTCGAGACTCATCTGGGACGCGTCTGAATCGGACCACGGCGGAGCCGGTGGGGTTTGATACATTGACTAGAATGGCTGCATATTACTCGCCGCGGACGGGCCCGGTGGATTTTGGGGTTACTGTGGTTTGAGCGCCCCCTACTGGCATTAAAGTTGGACTGCACCTTTACCAGGAGAGTCTCTCTATGTACAACTTTACCATCTGCTTTATTTACCAGACAAAAGATGCCGTTTGTTTGCCCACGGTCTGTGTTTCAAGTACAAGTACAGAAGCGTCTGTGGGCGTGAATGAGGTAGTTTCCACAGTATCGGCAGGAAATGCTGAATTCTCCGAGCTGTCACTGAGTCACCAGTACTGAAAAAAAACAAACCTCACAGACCGACTTCAGCAGATACTGTGGGAGGTTTGTTTTAGTGATTTTGGACATGGTGGGAGAGAATAACGGCACTCTTCTTCTGTTGTCCAAAAAATTTGATGTTTCAAGTGTTCAGGTTTAAAAACACAGAGCAAGAACCATGTCAGGGCCCCACTGCTATGCTGCTTGCTACTAGCGCTATGAGCTAGTGTCAGCATCTCCTTTACTGGGACTGAACACAACTTTTGAACCAGCAGTGAGCAGCTGTCTAACAGGGAATACAGTAGGATACCGAGGTGGTTTTCTTGTCCTGTAACTCTAAAACTTCTTCTTTGTATGTAACATACGTAACTTATGTAAGACTTCCTAACCCTAACCTAACTTTCCTGCACATCCAAAACTCAAAATGTGCAATCTGCAACGGCTTAAGTATTTATACCCCATCCCGTGATATCATGTTGATCGTCAGCATAAAATCAAACAATACATCTTTAATTGCAATCAATCAATCATTCAGTCTATCTCTACCTGTCCTTCTCTCTTGTCTCCTTCAGGTGCCCCAATGGGTTGCATGGTCCTTCTCGTGATCCCCGTTGATCAGGTATTCGACACAGAGACGCACCCTCTAACGCCGGTCCACACCAGAACCAGACGGGATGTGATGTGAACATCCCACGGGGCAGCTAGCGGAGGATAAACAGCCTACCTGTCGACATGCAAACATCTCCACACTGCTGGGTGCGGACATGTTGGATGTGGGCCAGGCTCCGGGCTTTGAACCCTGCTCGTGTTCGGTGCTTAACTGGGAGCTTGAAACGTCGGATCAGAGGAATCAGAGCGAACACGGCCTGGGATCACTTCTTCTTTTCTGAAGGAAGTATCCGATGATCTGACGGGGCTTTAAAGGGGCGTTGGGTGGATTTAGTCTCTGATTCTGACAGTTGCGGACGCTAAACGCTGCTCTCGGAATATACCGATCGGATTACTTCAGATTTGGAGAAAACCCATTTTACAAATTTTTATTTTTTTTCCAGGAAGTTCTAGTTTGTGGTTCGTCCGATGTTCGTTGGGCACCTCTCCTCTCTTCCCCCAGCATACAGTCATATGCCAAAGGATTACTACAGTATTATGACAGCATTATAACAATATCGGGAGAATATGCAGACTTCTCTAAGCACACCTCTCTTAGCAGTCGAAGAGAAAATACATGTTGGGCCTTGGAGTGAAAACACAAGCACACATTGTCAACGTCTTGTCTCAAACGCATTAATAACAACAAACTGTCAAACTCAACGGAGAACCTCTCTGGCACTTTACTCGTATGTTTTCATCTCATCTCTCTTCCCTCTCTCTCTTTCTCTTTCTCTCTCTCATTTTCATGAACAACTGAATAGTATACTCTCCAGTATTACCAATCTAACTCTTCTGGCTCTGAATGACTTAGATAATGTTGAAATAATCAGTGTGTTTGCGTCCATGGTGGATTGATTCTCTCTATGTCGGAGTATTAAAACAAAAGAAAAAAAACAAACAAAAAAAAAAAACTTGGTGTCCCGAGAATGGAGCCTTGAGGAACACCGGCGAGGATTCACTCGAAGCCAAACTTAAAGCACAGACGACGTCCCGGCTCGTACATTCGATGGTGAAAAATGGTGATGTTCTGTTCGACACTGGAAAGCAACTGTACCCGTACGAAACAATGGTGAACTTTACCATAAGTGTTCCTATTACTAAAAGCTGGCACTCAAGATCGTTAAATGTTATTAAGCGGTTTTAAAAGATGGCCAGCAGAACTTGCGCTGTCCCGTCCCCCCTCTTCCCGTCCCCCCTTTGCCGTTTGACAGTGTCTGTGTTTGTATGTGACATACACCTTACAGTCTTCGATGGTTTGATACCCATGATTTACTTTGAATATGACAAAACAAATGACCACGATAAGGAGAAAAACACGACAACATGCGAAATGGGGATTTTATGCTTTCATAGATACAATTATGTGGATTTATAATGAAATAAAAAGGTATTTTTCTTGGAAAAAGTGTGTGTGTGTGTGTTCATATCTCAACTAATCTGCTTGACTAGTAGTATTTTGCTACGTAAGCTAGCTACCAATTAGCAAACAAGCTAATGTTAGCCAGTTAAAGTAGCTGTTTGTCTTCATACGTACAGTACGTTAGCATCATGGATCATGTTAGCTGGAGAAGTAATTTGGCAACATATCTTCTCAGATAATATTTTGCTAGCAGCCAGATCTGAACAAGTTCATCCAGCCAACTATAACCGAGCGACTTTGCAATTCTACCAGCCAGATCTGATAATGTTTTGTTTATGCTGCAAATGCTGAAGAATTTGGTTCTAATTTTTAGAATTTACTTGCTGATTACTTCAACCAGTATCACGTTATCACGATATTCTTGTCCTGAAATATTTACATTACCAGTGTCACAGTACTCGAGATGAGTCTTGGTCTCAAGGTGACTTTTTGGAAGTATTGTCTCAGGACCGAATTTTAATTCAAGACTTCTCTTTTATTTCCTGACATATTTACTGTGATTGGAGGTTCCTGCTTCAGATGCAACCAATAACTGAATGCAGTAGAGGAAAGCCAAATGTTATGTAATGAAGTTTGATTTCCTGAACCACAAAGCATTCATCTACATGAAAAAAGAAAGACTGTCTCATCTGGTCTTGTCTCAGAGTCTCTAGCTACACTCTGGTCTTGGTCTTGGTCTGACTTGGCTCTTAGTTTACACTCTGGTCTTGGTGACTTAGTTTAGTTGGTGTTAGGATGGCCATATAGGAGCTGGAGATATTGAGGTCCATGGGCAAAATGTGGTCCTGGCAGCGGCTCTTGTTGAAGCTAGCAGCCTCATGTAGTCAACTACTAGCAAAGGCATACTCACCATCTTCTGGAACCTTTAAATTGGTGCACAGGTATTGTGCACCAATTTAAAGGTACAGGCATTGGCTTTGTTTCCCACAGAGGTTGTTACTTGGTTAAAAGTGGCTACTAAAATTGTAGAACCCCTTCAAACCTTTCCTGGAACACACAGTCTGATTAAAGGCAATCAAGGAATCATGAGACGTCCTGTGTTCTCATGATGTTAAAGCATTATGAGAACACAGGATGTCAGAAAATTGAGAAACCACACTGAGCCTGATGAGCTGATAAAGACATATATATTAAGAAACAGTCAGTGAGGAAGAGACAGTGACGGTGTCGGATGCTGGTTTGGACGACGCATCAACGGGCCATGGATCGCGTTCTGGTCGTGTTTGTGCTGCTCTGGAGCTCAGGTAAGACCCACGATCAGCTTAGATTCCTGCACTGTGTGATATTTGTCATAAATCAGCAATAGATCATTTTAAGATGATGTTTTACAGTTAAGCCTCCTTCTAGTTTAAACGAGCTGACAACACTTCCTGTCTGTTATTTCTGTTAAATGATCCAACGTGCATACTGAAAGGTGTTTATAACTCTTATTTTTCTAGTCTGAGTTTATTTTATTTTATTTTTATTAATGAGTATTTTATTGATCCACCTTGTGTTCTGTCAGCTGCTTTAATAAGTGATTCCCCACGGTGGATCATTAAAGTCGAGCTCATCGGCATTCATGCGTCTGTTTTAAAAATGTTAAAAAGTTTCTAGGATTTGATTCATTGTTTCACAAAATTAGTTTTAGAAATTAACATGAACCGTTTATTAAATAACAAACCTGGATTTAAATTAGATTTTTAAAAAATGCAGAATACTGATTAAATAACAGAAATACATATTTCCAACTTTTAAGCTGTTCCTTGACCAATTATCAGATTAACTTTAGAAAAGCAGAACTATATATAATATATATATATATATATATATATATATATATATATATATATATATATATATATATACGTAAATATAAATATAAATACATAAATATAAATATATAAATATATATATATATATATATATATATGTACCAACCGATAATGTAATAAAGTCCAATAATGTAACGTAATAAAGTTTTTGAGCCAATAACCTAAAAACATTTTGCCAATAGTGTAATAAGTTATTACGTTATTGGCATAGCATTAAAAAAAAATGTTATCCGATAATAATAATACATAAACAGGCTGCATTTCTTGGAAATAAAAGATTATTTTGCAATTTTTGTGCAATTTTCTCATCAAAATATTATATGATAATATTATATTTTGTGGATAGTCGTCATATTCATTCATCAAGGGTATGTACTGTGCAGCACTCTCGCCTTAATTATGGTTGTACGAGACAATTTGAGAATTATTTGTTGTTCAAAATCTTTATTTAGAATATTGTTTATTTGCTTAGATTTGTAAATTTCATGTATGGAGGAATATTATTTAATTCATTACAGTGAAGTGTAGATGGTAGTTAGATCACTTAGTGGAATGTGCTAGATGAAAAAGTCTAATCAGTCTAGTTATTACACTATTGGCTTTATTATATTCAAAATGGCCAAAATTATTGCGTTAAGTGTCTAACGTTTGCATGTCGACCTACTGGTGCTGGCTGTCGTACACTCTTTGAAGTAAAAAGATGTAGAAAAAGAAGTCAGGCTTATCTCACTGTGCTGTTATCAGCGCCTCACAGCCTGATTCAGGACTTCCCGTGAGTTCTCAGCACTATGAGACTTTGCTTCGAAGCCCGATGCCGTTTGGAGGATCTTTCTGAGGCTTTTCAGACTACATTTATTGTTCCCACGTTACATGCTATAGTAAACACTGATTATATGTGACTAAAAATGAACATTGAGTTTGGATGTGAAATATAATGAGGTAGATAAGTGTAATTTTAATTTGTTCCAATACATTTTAAAGCACACTGTACATATGCAAGCTCTGTGCTAACGTTCCAGAAATTAACATCTTATGGAAGAAATGACGCTGTGATCCGTCTGTCTCTAAAGTCTGAACTGAACCTTCTTTTCTTCATTTACACTTTTCATCATCAATAGTTTATTTTTTTATTCGTTGCTTTTCAGGAACAACTAGCTCTGCTTGTTTTTACCCTCCAGCTGCTCCTATTGGAGGACAGTGACGAGCACAGCAGTGTTTTTAGACTGCCGTACATGTAGAGCTTCTGATTTCAGACACATCTGGAGTGCTCTTTATCTTCTTCCATAACAGTCTTATTTAAACATTCTCTGTGACATGTTGTCCAGTGTTTGAATGACACAGTCCTTTTGTGAAGCTCTATTTTTCCTGATGTAAATGAATGTACCCACATTGGTACTGCCCCCTGGTGGCTACAAGCAAAGATTTCTTACTGTTGTATTAGGATTTAATTGTTACATTATATGTGTAAAGATAGCAGTGACTTAATAATATTTAATCGCCTGTAAACAGGTAGAAAATGTTGTTTTCAGTTTTCAGTGTTATTTGTCATATTTAACACAAAGACAACAGAACAATGCACTGAGAGCGTGAGTTGTAATAACAGCACTAGACATAGAAGATCAAATAAGATTTTAAGTAAATATTGGAAGAGAACTCACCTGTTCAAATTATATTTAGGCTTAAAGTTATGCAGGATTAAGAGCGTGGGCGCTTTCGGAGAAAACCGGAAGCTGTTTCTTTGGCAACCTTTCTTCCAGAAATCAGAACGACTGCTTAAGTTATGTTTGTTTTTTATGATTCTCTGCAGGTCTCCAGGTAGAAGAAAGTGATATTTTCAAAGGTAAACAGACAAAATAAATATAAATGATGAATTGTACAAGAGATTATTTGACTAATGACTCTCTCACCTGTGTCCAGAGCACAGGATGGTGGATAGACCCAGCAGGTGTTCTGCTAAGCTCGAGGTGTTTTATAACAATAACGTGGACCTGAATTTCACACACACACTCTGTAGACATCTGGACTGTGGTTCTGTGGTTCGGACTTCCTCGGATCTGTGGAGAAATCGGCCTACCTGTTATGGTTCCGATGATAGATGGATGGTCTGTGATACACAAAAAAGGTCAATCTATCCAGCAAACGATTTGGACATCATCTGCTCAGGTGATTTTATCACTTTTATATTTGTCACAGATTTTTTTAAATTTTGTTTTCAGACCACTTTCCGTCAGTCAGTCTATGTTTCTGGATGTTGATATCTGCCTCTCTCTGCATGGTAGAGTCTGAACTTCATGTAGGTGCTGCTGTCTGATGGGTCGGAGGTCAGCGACATTCAGTGTTGGTTTTGCGCCTTACGTGCAGAGATTTCTCAGATTCTCTGAATCTTTGAACGATCTTCTGGATTGTAGACGGTGAAATCCAGAGATTCATTCAAACTGTGTCCACAAACGTTCTTAAACTGTTGGTGGACCTCGTCCCATCCTTGATGTGAACGATTGAGCCTTTCGAGGACGTCGTCATCAGACAGCTTGGACTAAATTTTATGACCACCTGACACCAAACGATCGAGATGACAGGAGCAAAACTTTCAGGATTTTGTACCAAGAAATTTGTCTGCGACTGTGAAATCGTTTGAAAAGTCATTTGGTGTGAGGTCATACTGCTCAAACTACATAGGTTTCTGATCCTGGAATCTTGGTCTTCAGATCATGCATTTATCTGTTTATGGAGATTAGAATACTACAAATTACGAACCAACACCTCTCAACAAAACCCCATATATTAATTTTATTAAATTCAAACTATTTTCATGTCTTTCTTTCTCTTTCACACTCTGTCTCTTCCTCAATAGACTCTGTCAGGCTGGTGGATGGGCCTAGTCTGTGTTCAGGCAGACTGGAGCTGAAGTCTAACCAGTCTGACCAGCGGTGGTCCTCAGTGTGTGAAGCTGACTTTGACCAGCAGGATGCAGAGGTGGTCTGTAGGGAGCTCGGCTGTGGACCTCCTTCAGTCCTCCAGGGGCGCTCTATGGAGAAGTGGCTCCAACATGGACCAAAGAGTTCCAGTGTGGAGGCAACGAGTCTGCTCTCCTCGACTGTAAGAGCTCAGACTCAGTTCAAACCTCCTGTCCATCTGGACAAGCTGTCCGACTCACCTGCTCAGGTAAAATTTGAGCTACAGCTTTGATTTGACTCTGAAATGTGACTTCATCTGTTTTTAACCAGTTTCTCGTCTGCTCAGAGCCCGATATCGTCCGACTGGTGGGAGAATCCAGTCGGTGTGCTGGTGTCCTGGAGGTGAAACAACAAGGAGAGTGGTTGACAGTGGATGATCACACAGCTCACTGGAATCTGAAGACAGCAGATGTAGTTTGTCGTGAATTAAACTGCGGCTCTGCTGTTTCAACCGGGCGGAAAAAACAGGACGACAAAAATGACAAATGGTCGATCAGATCGACTTGTCTTCTGTCCGGGTCTGCATTTAGGGAGTGTGTATACACAATGGTCGACTCATCCCCTTTCGACCTGGAGGTCATTTGCTCAGGTAACACCAAATTCATCAGATGTAACAAGCTAACATTAGCTAACAGCAGCTACAGTTGGCAGCAGTTTACTTTACTGTCCATCACGAAACTCCGGACCCGGGACCGAACACAACCTCTGAACCAGCAGTGTCCAGTCTAACAGTGAACACAGCAACAGAACCTCTGAACCAGCAGTGTCCAGTCTAACAGTGAACACAGCAGCCTACCGAGGTGGTTTTCTTGCCGGGTTTGGCTCCTGGCATCCCGGGCTGAGTCAGTTCAGTTAGCTATACCGACCGCTAACCACAGTTAGCGCTTCACTACTTATCAATGTTTCCATCATAAAGTCTGTAAATCACCTCGTAGTGTAACGTTTATTCCCTGTTGGTCTCAGAGGCTGTGCTCCATCCCGGTCCGGTTCGGCTGCTGAGCCCGGTTCTGTTAGCATGCTAACGGCAGATTTAGTTAGCAGCAGTTAATTAGCGGTTAGCTATCCATCCATCATAAAGCGTGTAAATCACAGAGAGTTGAAGCTGAGCAGTCGGAGGACATCAGAGGGAAAAGCAGCAAATATATTGTGACTAAAATCTGATCCAGTTTGAATAAAGTTCTGAAGTTGCTTTTGTACAGTAATCAGTGAGGCCCGTAGCAGCAGTATATTCCTGATACAGACTTCATTTTTCAGATTTGCTGCTTCCGGCACTCATCTCCTCCACCCACACTGACGGGGTTTCTGAGGCCACGCAGCAGGGCTTTCAGGTGCTCCTGGGCTCCGACTTCACCATCACCTGCTCCATCCAACCACAGTATCCAGGAGGTTCCTTCCAGCTTATGTTCACCACCTCGGCTACATCACAGAACTACACCCAGCCAGCTGTCAATCACTCTGCTCATTTCCTGTTCTCTGCTGCAAGCCACGCCCACCAAGGAGAGTACCGCTGTGTTTATCACGTCTACGTGTTCTCCCACAACTTCTCTTCTGAGAGCCGGACACTCGGTGTCACCGTGTCAGGTAACTTCAACTCAACAAACAGCTCCATCTTAAAAACAGAAACGGACAATCACAAGTTGAAACACAAACACAACTTTCTCTCTTGTTTGATACCAAATCTGTGACATTTGTAGCTTTTTAAATCGCCCAATTTATATGTGGAAAAGACACCACGACCCACCAACCTCAGAACACAGCCTCCGTCTGGACAGTGAGAGCCGGGGTAAAGACTTTCATACAGGAGACGTCGAAACCAAAAGTTAATGCCGTGTTGTTACGGTGTGAAGTTATGCAACTTACATTATGTACGTAACGTTACCTAACATTTACGAAATGTACTTATTTTCACTCAAACCAAGTAGTTTTTGTTCCTGAACCAAACTGCAACAGTTTAAAATGTCTTAGCAAGCTTTATTTTGAAAGTACAAAATTGACCCAAGAGGCAGTTTTTGGTGTTGTTTGGTTAAACTGCCGCACATGTTCCTGTATGAAGTGATATAATGATTGTGAATCTGTTTCAGCCTCTTTAACAGAGCTGCTCATCAGACTGGTGGTCCTGGTCCTGGTCCTGGTTCTGACTGTGGGGTCCAGTGCTGCCGTGCTTCACTACTACAAGGTACACATCAATGAAACGACTGTACGGGTGTGAAATCCAAAATTCAGTTTGGTACAACAGCTTTTGAGCTGCTGTCAAAATCATCACTTCCTGTGCTGATGTTTCACAATAAAAGCCTTCCAGCTTTTAAACATCTGCATCTACCTTTCCTTCTTATTACTTCTGTCTTCTATCTTGTATCTTTTAAATCATTAAAGTGTTGCTCAGCATCCTGATAAAGACTCTCTGAGATTAACCAAACTTTAATATTTAGTTTGTTCCAAACGTTGGGACACCTGCAGGCCACCAGGGGGCAGCCACCAAAACAAGAGGACAACATGGAGCTGGATTACCTCGGTGGTGCTGAAGACTGTCCAGGTGAAGAGGCAGGAGCCCGGGGGACGGATTAGGATCTCTGAGGTCCACGACCAGATGAAGCACTCTGAACAACAACAGTGAAATCATCATGTGCCTCCACAAAAACATGATCAATTGACTTTTAAACCATTTAAAGAGAAAATTAACTCCAGAATTATCTGTATATATATATGTGTGCTTTTCTTATGATACTCTTATTTTTTTAATTCCTGCACTGATGTTTCAAATTAAAAGCCTTCCTGTGTGAACAGCAATATCCAGAAAACTGCAACATTTACTGGAAATATGGATGAATACAAAGTGTTAAAGTCATTATTGTGATCGATCAGATGATACAGTGAGTTGTACTCTTTAGAAATAAAGAAGATTATTTTACCAGATTTGAGCAAATTGCTCATTTCTGTTTGTGACTATGTTTCCTTTCATTTTATTCCTGATGCTGTCTTCTGTTTAATAAACGTTTCCTCTGATTAATTGATATGATACTTTAGATATTTCTGTTTATTTTTTATCCTTAACTACATTTACATGCACTGTACGACCTTCACAGTAATGGGTGATTATTGTACTACGAGTCAGACTTTCTCTCTGTTTGCAGCCTTCATGCAGCGATTCACGTGAAGGCCAGAAATCGACCAAGCGTTTTCAAATCAGGCGTGAACTCATGGATAGAAATGATAAGGTGCAGATTCACACAAACGTTTGTAACGTAGAGATCCAAAACCTGATTGGTGTGCTGACGTCTTGTTGACACTTCATTTGCTCCGTCATGTTTCAACAGTTTAAACAAACAAGCTGATCGTGATTGTCAGTTTTAAACACAGAAGCTGGATTGGCTGATCGTGGTTAGACAGTGATAGATTGTTTCAGATTGCCTGAATTGCTGCTTCCATTACCCAGAAGGTAAATGTCAGGAGCCGTCTTACATACTGTAAGGCTTCTTCAAGTTACATCAGGTAAGTAACGTAACTTCAAATCTTTTTTCTAACACTAACCAAGTAGTTTTCATGCCTCAACCTAACCTGTATCACACAGCGTTAACCACACAAGCTTTATTTTGAAAGTCTAATTGGATATTGAATGTTTATTCTTGCTTACTTGACAGATGTACATCATATTTTGAGAAGGAGGAAGTGACCACACTGCAGTATTTCATTGAGAATGTGTTGGTGTTAAAATAAAACGCAGAGAGTAGTTTTTATTTCAACAATAGGGTCATAAGTGTTTAGTGTCTTTCAGCTCATTGTTTTGATTATCAGACTAGACCCAACGTTCACAGGCTGGTTGGACTTCCATCACCAAAATATTGCTGCTGCTGTGCATCTGTGTCTCTCTATCTCTATCACAGGTTCCTCTGCTACTGTAATCATTTTATCATTCATTGTAATTGTACAATATGTTTGTGTTGATTTGTTCTGTACACGTGACATCTATTGCACGTCTGTCCGTCCTGGGAGAGGGATCCCTCCTCTGTGGCTCTTCCTGAGGTTTCTTCCAGCTTTTTTCCCTGTTAAAAGGGTTTTTTGTGGGCAAGTTTTTCCTCACTCGAACCGAGGGTCTAAGGACAGAGGGTGTCACTCCCTGTACAGACTGTAAAGCCCTCAGAGGAAAATGTACTTTGTGACCATAAAAGCTGCATATATTTCAGTTGTGTTCAAGAGTCTTTAAAAACTCGTAACATGACTTCAACAACTTGTCACAGCGGTCATCTGAAACATGATTTGTTGATTGCCAGCTTGACATTTTGCCTTTATTCATGTTTGCTGTTGTTCCACTCTGTCAACAATGACTTGTCGTCGATATTATGGAGGTTTGCCGAAGGGGAAAAGAATCAGTCCAGTTAAAATCCAAAAACACGTGTTCAGACTATAATAACGAGAAAACCATCCACACACGTCAGTCAGTGCAAGCTTCCTTTATTGTGATACATTTTAAAAGCTCATGAACAAATGTTTGTAAAGAATTGAAGACTTAGAAGTCAGTGACACCTAACTATTTACATTTTAAAGGAACAATATGTCAGATATTTATTGTATTAAATCATACCATGAATATTTTGTGTCATTTTGAAATCTGCTTTGTTTTCTGGGACCACACCGTAGTGTCGGTATGGAGGACTGGGCAGGTCATGGTGGCTTTTCCATGCATAAATTCATTGATTATTTCCCTCTTAAAGTTTCCAAAGACTCGACCTACAACACCGCTGTGGGTAAGTATTGAAGTCACGTCACATTTAGCTGACTCTTTTATCCAAAGCGACTTACAAGGAGCAATTTGGGGTTCAGTATCTTGCCCAAGGACACTTCGACATGCAGCCTGGAGGAGCCGGGGATCGGACCACCGATCAGCGGATTAGTGGACGACCCGCTCTAAACACACGGACCTGCTCGGCTCTTACTGTAACATGTTTACAAGCAAAGTTACATATTGTTCCTTTAAGTACTTCGCCACATGCTCCAACACCTCGGAAGGGAAGGTGAACAGTATTCACTGGCTGAAATCTACAGCCAGTATTTTACCAGTAGATGTCACTAAGTCAACAACTTATATTACAACAAAGACCTGGAACAAACACTTTGTTTGCTGTGACGGTACGTTTTGTCATGAATTAAAAAAATAAGAGTATCATAAGAAAAGCACACATATATATATACAGATAATTCTGGAGTTAATTTTCTCTTTAAATGGTTTAAAAGTCAATTGATCATGTTTTTGTGGAGGCACATGATGATTTCACTGTTGTTGTTCAGAGTGCTTCATCTGGTCGTGGACCTCGGAGATCCTAATCCGTCCCCCGGGCTCCTGCCTCTTCACCTGGACAGTCTTCAGCACCACCGAGGTAATCCAGCTCCATGTTGTCCTCTTGTTTTGGTGGCTGCCCCCTGGTGGCCTGCAGGTGTCCCAACGTTTGGAACAAACTAAATATTAAAGTTTGGTTAATCTCAGAGAGTCTTTATCAGGATGCTGAGCAACACTTTAATGATTTAAAAGATACAAGATAGAAGACAGAAGTAATAAGAAGGAAAGGTAGATGCAGATGTTTAAAAGCTGGAAGGCTTTTATTGTGAAACATCAGCACAGGAAGTGATGATTTCGACAGCAGCTCAAAAGCTGTTGTACCAAACTGAATTTTGGATTTCACACCCGTACAGTCGTTTCATTGATGTGTACCTTGTAGTAGTGAAGCACGGCAGCACTGGACCCCACAGTCAGAACCAGGACCAGGACCAGGACCACCAGTCTGATGAGCAGCTCTGTTAAAGAGGCTGAAACAGATTCACAATCATTAAATCACTTCATACAGGAACATGTGCGGCAGTTTAACCAAACAACACCAAAACTGCCTCTTGGGTCAATTTTGTACTTTCAAAATAAAGCTTGCTAAGACATTTTAAACTGTTGCAGTTTGGTTCAGGAACAAAAACTACTTGGTTTGAGTGAAAATAAGTACATTTCGTAAATGTTAGGTAACGTTACGTACATAATGTAAGTTGCATAACTTCACATCGTAACAACACGGCATTAACTTTTGGTTTCGGCGTCTCCTGTATGAAAGTCTTTACCCGGCTCTCACTGTCCAGACGGAGGCTGTGTTCTGGGGGCATGGTGGGTCGTGGTGTCTTTTCCACATATAAATTGGGCGATTTAAAAAGCTACAAATGTCACATATTTGGTATCAAACAAGAGAGAAAGTTGTGTTTGTGTTTCAACTTGTGATTGTCCGTTTCTGTTTTTAAGATGGAGCTGTTTGTTGAGTTGAAGTTACCTGACACGGTGACACCGAGTGTCCGGCTCTCAGAAGAGAAGTTGTGGGAGAACACGTAGACGTGATAAACACAGCGGTACTCTCCTTGGTGGGCGTGGCTTGCAGCAGAGAACAGGAAATGAGCAGAGTGATTGACAGCTGGCTGGGTGTAGTTCTGTGATGTAGCCGAGGTGGTGAACATAAGCTGGAAGGAACCTCCTGGATACTGTGGTTGGATGGAGCAGGTGATGGTGAAGTCGGAGCCCAGGAGCACCTGAAAGCCCTGCTGCGTGGCCTCAGAAACCCCGTCAGTGTGGGTGGAGGAGATGAGTGCGGAAGCAGCAAATCTGAAAATGAAGTCTGTATCAGGAATATACTGCTGCTACGGGCCTCACTGATTACTGTACAAAAGCAACTTCAGAACTTTATTCAAACTGGATCAGATTTTAGTCACAATATATTTGCTGCTTTTCGCTCTGATGTCCTCCGACTGCTCAGCTTCAACTCTCTGTGATTTACACGCTTTATGATGGATGGATAGCTAACCGCTAATTAACTGCTGCTAACTGAATCTGCCGTTAGCATGCTAACAGAACCGGGCTCAGCAGCCGAACCGGACCGGGATGGAGCACAGCCTCTGAGACCAACAGGGAATAAACGTTACACTACGAGGTGATTTACAGACTTTATGATGGAAACATTGATAAGCAGTGAAGCGCTAACTGTGGTTAGCTCGGTCAGCCGTGTAGCTAACTGAACTGTCGCTGTGTTCACTGTTAGACTGGACACTGCTGGTTCAGAGGTTCTGTTGCTGTATTCACTGTTAGACTGGACACTGCTGGTTCAGAGGTTCTGTTGCTGTGTTCACTGTTAGACTGGACACTGCTGGTTCAGAGGTTCTGTCGCTGTGTTCACTGTTAGACTGGACACTGCTGGTTCAGAGGTTCTGTTGCTGTGTTCACTGTTAGACTGGACACTGCTGGTTCAGAGGTTCTGTTGCTGTATTCACTGTTAGACTGGACACTGCTGGTTCAGAGGTTGTGTTCGGTCCCGGGTCCGGAGTTTCGTGATGGACAGTAAAGTAAACTGCTGCCAACTGTAGCTACTGTTAGCTAATGTTAGCTTGTTACATCTGATGAATTTGGTGTTACCTGAGCAAATGACCTCCAGGTCGAAAGGGGATGAGTCGACCATTGTGTATACACACTCCCTAAATGCAGACCCGGACAGAAGACAAGTCGATCTGATCGACCATTTGTCATTGTCGTCGTCCTGTTTTTTCCGCCCGGTTGAAACAGCAGAGCCGCAGTTTAATTCACGACAAACTACATCTGCTGTCTTCAGATTCCAGTGAGCTGTGTGAGAGCAGGACAGACAGTCTCCCTGGAACTCTTTGGTCCATGTTGGAGCCTCCACTTCTCCATAGAGCGCCCCCTGGAGGACTGAAGGAGGTCCACAGCCGAGCTCCCTACAGACCACCTCTGCATCCTGCTGGTCAAAGTCAGCTTCACACACTGAGGACCACCGCTGGTCAGACTGGTTAGACTTCAGCTCCAGTCTGCCTGAACAAAAACTCGACCCATTCACGAGCCTGACAGAGTCTGAAGAAAGACAGCGACAGACAATTTATGTGAGAAAGTTGTTGTAAAGTTTTAATTGTCTAACAGATGTTAAATCATGTTGATCTAATGTTGAATTCAGATGAACTCATTTTGGTGAAATTGAATCATATTTTATGGAAAAAAATTTCTGCTTTTCCCTCTGATGTCCTGCGGCTGCTTCGCCTCAAATCTCTGTGATTTACAGAGTTTCCTGATCCACTGAACCACTTGCTAAAGTAGATAACCGCTAATTAGCTGCTGTTAACTGAATCTGCCGTTTAGCAGGCAACAGAACTGGGCTCAGCAGCCGGACCTGTGCTGCTTTTGAGACATAGCTAATGTAGCCAACTGAACTGACTCAGCCCGGGATGCCAGGAGTGAGCCAAACCCGGCAAGAAAACCACCTCGGTAGGCTGCTGTGTTCACTGTTAGACTGGACACTGCTGGTTCAGAGGTTCTGTTCGATCCTGGGTCCAGAATTTCTTGATGGACAGTAAAGTAAACTGCTGCCAACTGTGGTGACTGTTAGCTAATGTTAGCTTGTTACATCTTATGTATTTGCTGGTGTTACCTGAGCACATGACCTCCAGGTCGGAAAGGGACTGGTACCTCATTGTATATACACACTCCCTAAACGCAGACCCGAACAAAAGACAAGTCGATCTGATCGACCACATGAATTTGTAGAAGCGCCGTTTTTTCCGCCTGGTTGAAACAGCAGAGCCGCAGTTTAATTCACGACAAACTACATCTGCTGTCTTCAGATTCCAGTGAGCTGTGTGATCATCCACTGTCAACCACTCTCCTTGTTGTTTCACCTCCAGGACACCAGCACACCGACTGGATTCTCCCACCAGTCGGACGATATCGGGCTCTGAGCAGACGAGAAACTGGTTAAAAACAGATGAAGTCACATTTCAGAGTCAAATCAAAGCTGTAGCTCAACTTTTACCTGAGCAGGTGAGTCGGACAGCTTGTTCAGATGGACAGGAGGTTTGAACTGAGTCTGAGCTCTTACAGTCGAGGAGAGCAGACTCGTTGCCTCCACACTGGAACTCTTTGGTCCATGTTGGAGCCTCCACTTCTCCATAGAGCGCCCCCTGGAGGACTGAAGGAGGTCCACAGCCGAGCTCCCTACAGACCACCTCTGCATCCTGCTGGTCAAAGTCAGCTTCACACACTGAGGACCACCGCTGGTCAGACTGGTTAGACTTCAGCTCCAGTCTGCCTGAACACAGACTAGGCCCATCCACCAGCCTGACAGAGTCTATTGAGGAAGAGACAGAGTGTGAAAGAGAAAGAAAGACATGAAAATAGTTTGAAACTAAACTTGAGTATGGAAGCAGAAGGACTCCAGAGAAATCAGTGGAATTGTGGAGTGAGCAAGAGTGTCTTTTTGACAGAGGAAGTCTTCGCCTGGAAATTCGTTATCTGTTTTACAGATATCTGCTGGCTATTCTGGTAGTCCCCAAAATATTAGTTGTTGCCCCCAGAGCCCCCCAAATGGTGAGTACAAAGATAGTAGTCTTTAGTTGGTATCTCATTAAGTACCTTTCAGTCCTTGCTTGTCCTTGAGCATTGGACCTTGGCTGATGTAATGTTGTGAAATGATATGACAGATGCAGGGAAATTCATCTGTCATATCATTTCACAACCTTTGAGATCCTTACCCTATATTGCTATATTACTACAGGTTTTGTTACTGATGGTGTTATTAGCCAAGAGATAGGACCCTGTGAGGTCCCATGAACCAACACTGAATGTCCGTGACCTCTGACCCATCGGGTAGCACTGGCTGCATTAATAACTCACATGACTGTATGAAGGATATTACTACATGGGCTCAGGAACACTTCAGAAAGCTGTTGTCAGTAAACACAATTAATCTCTCCATCTACAAATGAAGTTCAGACTCTACCATGCAAAGAGAAAGAGATATCAACAACATCCAGAAACGCCACACACTTCTGAGACGGACTGACTGAACGTGGTCTGATGAGTCTTGTGTTTTTTGGAAATCATCCACATTGTGTTCTCCAGAATAAATTTCTAATCCAAAAGAACTCAAACCAGAGCAAAAACGTATGTGACAAATATAAAAGTGATAACATTACCTGAGCAGATGATGTCCAAAATGGTGTATGGACCAATCGACCTTTTAGTTAAACATTTCCTCAGACTAGATTCAGAATTGAGACAGGAAGGCGTGATGCGCATTGAATTCTCATAAGTATCAAAAATTTTTGAGGCAGTCTGGACCACAGAACCACAGTCCAGATGTCTACAGACTACGTTTGCTAATTTCAGGTTCCATCCACTGTCATGCATTGTTTTCCAAACTCCACCGTGTTTCACCTCGAGGTGACCCGAACACCTGGATCTTCCCACCAACCGGACGTCCTCGATCTCTGAACACAGGTCAGAGAGTCATTAGTCAAATAATCTTTTGTGTAACTCTTCCTTTATATTTATTTTGTCTGTTTACCTTTGAAAACATCACTTTCTTCTATCTGGAGACCTGTGGAGAATAAAAAAACAAGCATAAGATAACACAAGAGAGAAGGAAAAGTTCAAACTCTGCTGTGGTCATCACTAACTCAGAGCTTGCTGTGGAAAAGTCCTCAGAAACTGTTACAAATTATATAAAGTGTGACACAAACTATATAGTGAGCTTAGAAATATACTGCATGAACTTATTTACCCCATTATATTCATATTTAATGTTTCATCCTAGTTTGCACGACTATCATTATCACACATAATCAGTACTGGTTGTGGAAAAGAAACATTTACTATAGCACGTAACTGAAAAGCTCTGAAGTCAAAAAGTAACCAAGCCAACGTAACGGCATCAGGCTTTGAGGCAGAAGTAAAAGGGTTTTGAACCGAGGCCCTGAGGCAGTGCAGGAATGACCTAATATAAAAAATGCAATCAGATAATCAAATATGAAAGAGATTACCTGTCCCAGCACCTCCATTCATTCACCTCTTCTCAGTTAGGCTGACACAGAGAGACTAATTCATGCTTTTATCACCTTAAGACTCGATTCACGCCTTCTGTCTGGTCTTCCCAAAAAACACCAGGCTGCTTACAACTGGTACAGAACTCTGCAGCCCGAGTTCTGACGACGACCAGACAGAGGGCACATATAACCCCCATTTTAAGATCCCTGCTCTGGTTGTCCATTCGTTTTAGAGAAGAGCACACTATTTACTATTCCAAATTTTTCTTCTGTATATTTCCGTAAGTTTTGGTCATCAAAACAACCGGCTCAACCAGGAATGGTGTGCTGTGACTTTTCTAAGCGTTTCACCGGAAGGTTTTGAAATTCTGATGGTTTTTTTCCCTCAAAATTCTGACTTTTTTTTCTTGAAATTATTTATTTTTTTCTACCTTTTTCTTAAAAATCAAAAGTTAGATTTTTAATTCAGAATTATGCCCTTTTTTCCCCCTCAAAATTCCGACTTTCTCCCCTTTTCTGGGATTCAAACCCTGGCTGGACTGAGCCTTTGAACATGGGGCGGATGATCTACCAACTGACCTATTTCTTTTCTTCAAATTCTGTTCCCCCCCCCCTCAAAATTCTGACTTTTGTCCCCTCAAAATTGTAATTCTTTTTCCCAATTTTTTTCCTAAAATTGAGTATTTTTCCTCAAAATTCGCACTTTTTTTCTTGAAATTCTGACTTTTTTTCCCCTCAAAATTCATTTTTTTCCCCAAATTTTTCTTAAAATTCGCACTTTTTTCTCAAAATTCAGATTTTTTTTTTCAAATTTTTCTTAAAGTTCTGACTTTTTTTCCTCAGAATTTTGACTTTTAAATTCAGAATTATGACCTTTTTTTGTTCCTTTTCTGGGATTCAAACCCTGACCGCTGTGGCAAAGACTGAGCCTTTGAGCACGGGGTAGATGCTCTACCAACTGAGCTATTTTTCTCTTAAAATGCTGACTTTTTTTTTTATGTCTCTAGAAAAAAGTCCGAATTCTGATTAAAAAAAGTGACATGAAAACAGCTGAGACAGTTATTTTCACTCCCGATCTACATGGAGAGGTATAACGAATGGCGGACCGCATTGTCGTACAGACTCTGGTGCTCTTCTTGCGCAAGAATAAAGATTTTAAAAAATCTGAGTTCTGATGCTAAACTCAGAATTCTGAGAAAAAAAGTCAGAACTCTAAAAAAAAATTTAAAAAAGAAAAAAAAAAGAAATGTTTAATTCTGACTTTTTGTTATGTCTCTAAAGAAGTGAAGTGAAAAGAGCTGAGATCGTCATTTCTACGTGTATTTGAGTTCTGACTTTAAACTCAGAATTCTTTAACTCAACATTTTCACACGTGGCCCGAGTCCTCTTCCGTAATTTCAGACTCCTCCGCGGTTTAAATAAATTTTGTTGATCGTGGGTCTTACCTGAGCTCCAGAGCAGCACAAACACGACCAGGACGCGATCCATGGCCCGTCAATGCATCGTCCAAACCAGCCTCTGGTGCCACCGTCTCTTCCTCTCTGACTATTGCTTAATCCTTACAGGATGTCTTTATCAGATGTCTCTATCAGCTCTCACATCAGTCAGATGTAGTTTACTCCACCTATTTTAATCTGCTCATCGGGCTCAGTGCAGTTTCTCTCTTGACGTCAATACCAATTTTGTTTTTGATACAGATTATCTGACATCCTGTGTTCTCTTAATGTTTTTAACACAAGTTAAAGACTCTACTATTTCTACTGTTTCGACCTTTTTAGTAGCGACCTTTAACCCCTCTTCATGTCTAACATGCCTCTACAACCAGCACATGCTTTCAACAGGTTGACATCAAACTTTGAATCAAAGTAAACACACACAGCAGAAAGGCTGCAAACAGTGGAAGAAAAAGCCTCACTCAGGACGCACAAGTCAAGAAAAAGTCAACGGTTGTGAAGGTTGTTTGGTACATTTAAGTTTAAGAGAAATATCAAAAGCAAAACATTTCTTAAACAAAAAACTAATTTGGTTATACAATTATATCATTATTATCAATCATTATATGATGCTACAACACCTCGCACAGCAGATTATAGAGTACAACTCACTGTATCATCTGATCGATCACAATAATGACTTTAACACTTTGTATTCATCCATATTTCCAGTAAATGTTGCAGTTTTCTGGATATTGCTGTTCAGACAGGAGTAAGCACACAGGAAGGCTTTTAATTTGAAACATCAGTGCAGGAATTAAAAAAATAAGAGTATCATAAGAAAAGCACACATATATATATACAGATAATTCTGGAGTTAATTTTCTCTTTAAATGGTTTAAAAGTCAATTGATCATGTTTTTGTGGAGGCACATGATGATTTCACTGTTGTTGTTCAGAGTGCTTCATCTGGTCGTGGACCTCGGAGATCCTAATCCGTCCCCCGGGCTCCTGCCTCTTCACCTGGACAGTCTTCAGCACCACCGAGGTAATCCAGCTCCATGTTGTCCTCTTGTTTTGGTGGCTGCCCCCTGGTGGCCTGCAGGTGTCCCAACGTTTGGAACAAACTAAATATTAAAGTTTGGTTAATCTCAGAGTCTTTATCAGGATGCTGAGCAACACTTTAATGATTTAAAAGATACAAGATAGAAGACAGAAGTAATAAGAAGGAAAGGTAGATGCAGATGTTTAAAAGCTGGAAGGCTTTTATTGTGAAACATCAGCACAGGAAGTGATGATTTCGACAGCAGCTCAAAAGCTGTTGTACCAAACTGAATTTTGGATTTCACACCCGTACAGTCGTTTCATTGATGTGTACCTTGTAGTAGTGAAGCACGGCAGCACTGGACCCCACAGTCAGAACCAGGACCAGGACCAGGACCACCAGTCTGATGAGCAGCTCTGTTAAAGAGGCTGAAACAGATTCACAATCATTATATCACTTCATACAGGAACATGTGCGGCAGTTTAACCAAACAACACCAAAAACTGCCTCTTGGGTCAATTTTGTACTTTCAAAATAAAGCTTGCTAAGACATTTTAAACTGTTGCAGTTTGGTTCAGGAACAAAAACTACTTGGTTTGAGTGAAAATAAGTACATTTCGTAAATGTTAGGTAACGTTACGTACATAATGTAAGTTGCATAACTTCACACCGTAACAACACGGCATTAACTTTTGGTTTCGACGTCTCCTGTATGAAAGTCTTTACCCCGGCTCTCACTGTCCAGACGGAGGCTGTGTTCTGGGGGCATGGTGGGTCGTGGTGTCTTTTCCACATATAAATTGGGCGATTTAAAAAGCTACAAATGTCACATATTTGGTATCAAACAAGAGAAAAGTTGTGTTTGTGTTTCAACTTGTGATTGTCCGTTTCTGTTTTTAAGATGGAGCTGTTTGTTGAGTTGAAGTTACCTGACACGGTGACACCGAGTGTCCCGCTCTCAGAAGAGAAGTTGTGGGAGAACACGTAGACGTGATAAACACAGCGGTACTCTCCTTGGTGGGCGTGGCTTGCAGCAGAGAACAGGAAATGAGCAGAGTGATTGACAGCTGGCTGGGTGTAGTTCTGTGATGTAGCCGAGGTGGTGAACATAAGCTGGAAGGAACCTCCTGGATACTGTGGTTGGATGGAGCAGGTGATGGTGAAGTCGGGCCCAGGAGCACCTGAAAGCCCTGCTGCGTGGCCTCAGAAACCCCGTCAGTGTGGGTGGAGGAGATGAGTGCCGGAAGCAGCAAATCTGAAAAATGAAGTCTGTATCAGGAATATACTGCTGCTACGGGCCTCACTGATTACTGTACAAAAGCAACTTCAGAACTTTATTCAAACTGGATCAGATTTTAGTCACAATATATTTGCTGCTTTTCCCTCTGATGTCCTCCGACTGCTCAGCTTCAACTCTCTGTGATTTACACGCTTTATGATGGATGGATAGCTAACCGCTAATTAACTGCTGCTAACTGAATCTGCCGTTAGCATGCTAACAGAACCGGGCTCAGCAGCCGAACCGGACCGGGATGGAGCACAGCCTCTGAGACCAACAGGGAATAAACGTTACACTACGAGGTGATTTACAGACTTTATGATGGAAACATTGATAAGCAGTGAAGCGCTAACTGTGTTAGTTTGGTCAGCCGTGTAGCTAACTGAACTGACTCAGCCCGGTATGCCAGGAGCCAAACCCGGCAAGAAAACCACCTCGGTAGGCTGCTGTGTTCACTGTTAGACTGGACACTGCTGGTTCAGTTAGACTGGACACTGCTGGTTCAGAGGTTCTGTGTTACACTGTTAGACTGGACACTGCTGGTTCAGAGGTTCTGTTGCTGTGTTCACTGTTAGACTGGACACTGCTGGTTCAGAGGTTCTGTTGCTGTGTTCACTGTTAGACTGGACACTGCTGGTTCAGAGGTTCTGTTGCTGTACTCACTGTTAGACTGGACACTGCTGGTTCAGAGGTTCTGTTGCTGTATTCACTGTTAGACTGGACACTGCTGGTTCAGAGGTTCTGTTGCTGTTCACTGTTAGACTGGACACTGCTGGTTCAGAGGTTCTGTTGCTGCGTTCACTGTTAGACTGGACACTGCTGGTTCAGAGGTTCTGTCTGCTGTGTTCACTGTTACTCACTGTTAGACTGGACACTGCTGGTTCAGAGGTTCTGTTGCTGTGTTCACTGTTAGACTGGACACTGCTGGTTCAGAGGTTCTGTTGCTGTGTTCACTGTTAGACTGGACACTGCTGGTTCAGAGGTTCTGTCGCTGTGTTCACTGTTAGACTGGACACTGCTGGTTCAGAGGTTCTGTCGCTGTATTCACTGTTAGACTGGACACTGCTGGTTCAGAGGTTGTGTTCGGTCCCGGTTTTCGTGATGGACAGTAAAGTAAACTGCTGCCAACTGTAGCTGCTGTTAGCTAATGTTAGCTTGTTACATCTGATGAATTTGGTGTTACCTGAGCAAATGACCTCCAGGTCGAAAGGGGATGAGTCGACCATTGTGTATACACACTCCCTAAATGCAGACCCGGACAGAAGACAAGTCGATCTGATCGACCATTTGTCATTTTTGTCGTCCTGTTTTTTCCGCCCGGTTGAAACAGCAGAGCCGCAGTTTAATTCACGACAAACTACATCTGCTGTCTTCAGATTCCAGTGAGCTGTGTGATCATCCACTGTCAACCACTCTCCTTGTTGTTTCACCTCCAGACACCAGCACACCGACTGGATTCTCCCACCAGTCGGACGATATCGGGCTCTGAGCAGACGAAACTGGTTAAAAACAGATGAAGTCACATTTCAGAGTCAAATCAAAGCTGTAGCTCAACTTTTACCTGAGCAGGTGAGTCGGACAGCTTGTCCAGATGGACAGGAGGTTTGAACTGAGTCTGAGCTCTTACAGTTGAGGAGAGCAGACTCATTGCCTCCACACTGGAACTCTTTGGTCCATGTTGGAGCCTCCACTTCTCCATAGAGCGCCCCCTGGAGGACTGAAGGAGGTCCACAGCCGAGCTCCCTACAGACCACCTCTGCATCCTGCTGGTCAAAGTCAGCTTCACACACTGAGGACCACCGCTGGTCAGACTGGTTAGACTTCAGCTCCAGTCTGCCTGAACACAGACTAGGCCCATCCACCAGCCTGACAGAGTCTATTGAGGAAGAGACAGAGTGTGAAAGAGAAAGAAAGACATGAAAATAGTTTGAATTTAATAAAATTAGTATATGGGGTTTTGTTGAGAGGTGTTGGTTCGTAATTTGTAGTATTCTAATCTCCATAAACAGATAAATGCATGATCTGAAGACCAAGATTCCAGGATCAGAAACCTATGTAGTTTGAGCAGTATGACCTCACACCAAATGACTTTTCAAACGATTTCACAGTCGCAGACAAATTTCTTGGTACAAAATCCTGAAAGTTTTGCTCCTGTCATCTCGATCGTTTGGTGTCAGGTGGTCATAAAATTTAGTCCAAGCTGTCTGATGACGACGTCCTCGAAAGGCTCAATCGTTCACATCAAGGATGGGACGAGGTCCACCAACAGTTTAAGAACGTTTGTGGACACAGTTTGAATGAATCTCTGGATTTCACCGTCTACAATCCAGAAGATCGTTCAAAGATTCAGAGAATCGGAGAAATCTCTGCACGTAAGGCGCAAAACCAACACTGAATGTCGCTGACCTCCGACCCATCAGACAGCAGCACCTACATGAAGTTCAGACTCTACCATGCAGAGAGAGGCAGATATCAACAACATCCAGAAACATAGACTGACTGACGGAAAGTGGTCTGAAAACAACATTTAAAAAAATCTGTGACAAATATAAAAGTGATAAAATCACCTGAGCAGATGATGTCCAAATCGTTTGCTGGATAGATTGACCTTTTTTGTGTATCACAGACCATCCATCTATCATCGGAACCATAACAGGTAGGCCGATTTCTCCACAGATCCGAGGAAGTCCGAACCACAGAACCACAGTCCAGATGTCTACAGAGTGTGTGTGTGAAATTCAGGTCCACGTTATTGTTATAAAACACCTCGAGCTTAGCAGAACACCTGCTGGGTCTATCCACCATCCTGTGCTCTGGACACAGGTGAGAGAGTCATTAGTCAAATAATCTCTTGTACAATTCATCATTTATATTTATTTTGTCTGTTTACCTTTGAAAATATCACTTTCTTCTACCTGGAGACCTGCAGAGAATCATAAAAACAAACATAACTTAAGCAGTCGTTCTGATTTCTGGAAGAAAGGTTGCCATAGAAACAGCTTCCCGGTTTTCTCCGGAAAGCGTCCACGCTCTTAATCCTGCATAACTTTAAGCCTAACTATAATTTGAACAGGTGAGTTCTCTTCCAATATTTACTTAAAATCTTATTTGATCTTCTATGTCTAGTGCTGTTATTACAACTCACGCTCTCAGTGCATTGTTCTGTTGTCTTTGTGTTAAATATGACAAATAACACTGAAAACTGAAAACAACATTTTCTACCTGTTTACAGGCGATTAAATATTATTAAGTCACTGCTATCTTTACACATATAATGTAACAATTCAATCCTAATACAACAGTAAGAAATCTTTGCTTACACAATGAGGCGTCAACTAGCTGTAGCCACCAGGGGGCAGTACCAATGTGGGTACATTCATTTACATCAGGAAAAAATAGAGCTTCACAAAAGGACTGTGTCATTCAAACACTGGACAACATGTCACAGAGAATGTTTAAATAAGACTGTTATGGAAGAAGATAAAGAGCACTCCAGATGTGTCTGAAATCAGAAGCTCTACATGTACGGCAGTCTAAAAACACTGCTGTGCTCGTCACTGTCCTCCAATAGGAGCAGCTGGAGGGTAAAAACAAGCAGAGCTAGTTGTTCCTGAAAAGTAACGAATAAAAAAATAAACTGTTGATGATGAAAAGTGTAAATGAAGAAAAGAAGGTTCAGTTCAGACTTTAGAGACAGACGGATCAGAGCGTCATTTCTTCCATAAGATGTTAATTTCTGGAACGTTAGCACAGAGCTTGCATATGTACAGTGTGCTTTAAAATGTATTGGAACAAATTAAAATTACACTTATCTACCTCATTATATTTCATACCCAAACTCAATGTTCATTTTTAGTCACATATAATCAGTGTTTACTATAGCATGTAACGTGGGAACAATAAATGTAGTCTGAAAAGCCTCAGAAAGATCCTCCAAACGGCATCGGGCTTCGAAGCAAAGTCTCATAGTGCTGAGAACTCACGGGAAGTCCTGAATCAGGCTGTGAGGCGCCGATAACAGCACAGTGAGATAAGCCTGACTTCTTTTTCTACATCTTTTTACTTCAAAGAGTGTACGACAGCCAGCACCAGTAGGTCGACATGCAAACATGATAGTAAGAAATACTCCAAAACAAACCAAACTAACAAAGAGAAAAGACGACGTGCTTTGATTGTAGGACAAGAAACCGACAAACAAAGGGAACAAATAAAGCTCAGTAAATCTACTATATATATATATATATATATATATATATATATATATATATATATATATATATATATATATATATTAATATTGTTTCAGTGAGCCTCTAATCATTTAACAGAAAAATACATCAACGATGCCATTGGCTGTAGAGTGTGACAGTCTGCCAATAAAAACCAGCCATCAGCAACACTTTTTTGTTCTCCTCAGGTCCGCACTGATCTCATCAGTAACCGCAGTGAAGTCTGAATGACGGAAATCGAGGCTGTTTTAAAAATGTAAGGAGTAGTCGGCTGAAAAATAATTCCTCCAGTGAAGCATAGATACCCAAAAATTACACTTAAGTAAGGTAACAACGTATTTGTACTGACAGAACACAAGGTGGATCAATAAAATACTCAATAATGAGAGTAAAGTAAAATAAACTCAGACTAGGAAAATAAGAGTTATAAACACCTTTCAGTATGCACGTTGGATCATTTAACAGAAATAACAGACAGGAAGTGTTGTCAGCTCGTTTAAACTAGAAGGAGGCTTAACTGTAAAACATCATCTTAAAATGATCTATTGCTGATTTATGACAAATATCACACAGTGCAGGAATCTAAGCTGATCGTGGGTCTTACCTGAGCTCCAGAGCAGCACAAACACAACCAGAATGCGATCCATGGCCCGTTGATGCGTCGTCCAAACCAGCATCCGACACCGTCACTGTCTCTTCCTCACTGACTGTTTCTTAATATATATGTCTTTATCAGCTTCCCCAACAGTCAAATATAACTTACTCTACACATTTTTATTTGCTCATCAGACATCACTGTGGTTTCTCTGACATCCTGTGTTCTCGTGTTGATCTCGCCTTTGATCAGATTGTGTTCCAGTAAACGTTTTAGAAGCCCTCTTCATGTCTAACATGCCTCTACAACCAGCAGATGCATTCAACGGGTTGACAACGTCAAGAAGAAAGACGAGTTTGTGTGAAAAGTGTCATGGTCACATCAAAGTAAACAGAAATATCAAAAGCAAAAAATGAATTAAACAAAAAACTAATTTGGAGATACAATGAAGAAAAAGTGACATAATTAGCCTCTTAACACTCCTTTAACTGCCCGGTCGACCATTTGGTAGAGCACATTTTGAGTGACTATATGTAACAGGAATGTCAATTGAGACATCTCTACCATTTGGCTAAGGTATGCTGCACTAAAAAAAATCCATTAATGTCACTGCGCCTTTAAATAGCAGGCGTCTTCACTCCATATTTTTTTTTTACATATCATCTGTCAGAGGCCTCAATAAGCAGAACTATATTATTTAATACCACAAAACAAGTCTAACAAACGTGTAATAATTTTCTAAAAACGACCTCGACCAAATGGTTGATTTGCCACTTTATGGTAAACGTAGAAAAATTAAGCTGATTCAATAAAAACTGAATCTGTTGCACCACCACACCGATGAGGTGTGTTGAGATATTCTTAGTCTTTAAGAATGTTTTGCACTGTGCCGTGCAATCAGACGTGGATCTATTTGAAGTATTTTTCATGGATGAAATCAAGATAAAATGTTTTCTCGTTTTTGCAAAATTCTCCTTTTTTCATATGAAAACCAGCAATGTTTTGTGGCATAATACCCTAAATAAAGTGTGTGCTATTCCCAAAAACATTTCTCCTGTTTTTGGTATTTGTATGTATTTCGGTACTTTAACCATAAAACGAAATCTCGACCATTTGGTAGAGGTCTATATTTTAAAAACTATAGGATCAGTTGAAAAAAATCATTGATTGTGGTTATTATGGAGCTAAAGGAATAAGAAATGCAAAGAAAAAAAATCATAGATTTTTTTTATGGTGGGGTTCTGGTGCATTAATCTTTGTTCATGTTCAAATAATCTCAACACTCTTCTGTCATCTTGGCTTCTGGATCCTGCTGACCTGGAAATATATGACGCAAAACAACTCATGTTGTAGCTAAAATAACTCAAATTATCCCTGAATGAACTCCAAGGTGTTACTACTGTACCTTCAAGTGGACGCAGAGGACGGTGATGAGTAACGTGATGAGTAATGTCAAGAGGACGACAAGTCTGATGATCAACTCCGTCAGATATGCTGAAACAGATTTAAATCAACATTTTGTAACTTCTCTCATTTCTCTAAACATGTCGATAAACATGTCGAGAGTCCGGTTGCCTCTGAGAACCTTCAACAGTTTGTGCTGTAACACCTGTATTCTCTATAACGTTACCTGAAACTGTGAGATCAAGTGTCCGGCTCTCAGAAGAGAAGTTATGGGAGAATACATAGACGTGATAAACACAGCGGTACTCTCCTTGGTGGGCGTGGTTCGCAGCAGAGAACAGGAAATGAGCAGAGTGATTGACAGCTGGCAGGGTGTAGTTCTGTGATGTAGCCGAGGTGGTGAACATAAGCTGGAAGGAACCTCCTGGATACTGTGGTTGGATGGAGCAGGTGATGGTGAAGTCGGAGCCCAGGAGCACCTGAAGGCCCTGCTGTTGGTCATTGGAGAACCCGTCGGTGGAGGTGGAGATGTTTGGTTGGACCAGCAAATCTGTGAATGAAAAAAGGAAAAGATTAGCTGAAGTAGTAGTAGTAGCCCTAATATGTCCTCAGAGCAGAAGGTTGGTAAAGCTACGATTATCTGGCAAGCTGTCAGAAAACAGACTGAGGTTAACTTTATAGGTTAGTCCTACAGTGGATGCACCATTCACCATTCCCCCTAGCCAAACCTACTTTACACCGTGACATCAACACCCATCATACATCAACTCCCTACGTCTCAGTCCTACCAGGATAGCAAGAAACTTAGGAATTATGATCGACGACTAGCTAACCTTCTCTGATCACGTCGCCTCAGTTGCCCAGTCGTGCTTTGCACTCCACAACATGCTACCCAGCTTCTGATACAGGTTGTGGTGCAGACATATGTTACCTCCCTCCAGTGAACGACGCCTGGCTCTGCCACCTGTTCGCTCAGGACAATCCAGACTTTTCTCGTCTGTTGTTCCCCGTTGGTGGAACGTCCTACCAGTTCCTACCAGATCAGGGTCGTCCCTCTCTACCTTCACAAACCTCCTGAAGACCTCCAGCTCTTCAGAGAGGACCTCCTCTACAACACTACCAACAGCTGGACATGATACATCTGTCCACCTCTACATCTGGGCCTTGTCAAACATATCTTTGTCACACTGAACCTTTATTGTTTCCCTTTTTTGTGAGTCACTTTGGACCCAAACTGCTAGTGGACATTGCACCAACTTCTGAGATGAAGTTCAACCAATTACCAGCAACTCACTAGGTGCTACCTCATGTATGCACCAAATAACGGGCACCAAATTACAGATGGAAGAAGAAGAAGAGGAAGAAGTAAGTTCACAAACTTCAGGTACGATACTTCAAAATTCACTCGATTAAAATAGAGCAACTAAAGATGACTTGCCGGAGCATATCACGCGAAGGCTGAGATACGTTTCATCGACATTAATCAGCAACAGACACTCCAATAGTGCAGGTGACGACTGGACACAGGAAGGACTGATCCACCATATAGGTCTGTCATCTGAAGCATCAGTTATCTGCGTCGAAACAGCAGAACCACAATCCATCAGTCGACACACTGCAGCTGCAGACTTCTCATCCCATTCATCATCCCAGTCAGCCACGGGTCTCCACTCTCCATGATTCTTCATCTCCAGTACACCACCACAGCGGCTGGCCGCTCCCACCAGCCTGATGTTGTCTGGAGCTGAACAAAGACGGGAAAACGATTATTAGAGGGAGTAAACGAGTGAGCTGAGTCAAAGCTTTCAGCTCCTCTTCTACCTGAGCAGGTGAGTTCAACAGCTTTGCCAGGTGAGCAGGTGTTTGTAGTCGAGCTGGACATGCCACAGTCCCGGAGGCCTTCACACTGGGTCCAAACTGGAGCCCCCTGCAGGACTGAAGGAGCCCCACAGCCGAACTCCCTACAGACCACCTCTGCATCCTGCAGGTCAAACTTGTCTTCACACACCAATGTCCACGACTGGTCAGACTTCACCTCCAGTCTGCCTGAACACAGACTACTCCCATTCACCAGCCGGACAGAGTCTGTGAATACAGCAGTGATGGAAGAAGTGAGAGTATCAATACTACAGCACAGAAATGATCTGTTAACCAGGCTCAGCAGCCTCTATGGACATAATGGCAGAGGAGAAGAGAGTGAAGAGGACGTTGACGGAGGAAGCTAAGAAGAGAAAAGGAGAGAGTGAGCGAGCAAGAAGCCGCCGGACAAGAGTAAATCTGGGACTGACTTTTAGTGGTTGGTGAGAGCTTGGTGAAATAAAAGGCTGAAAGACAGACGCCGAGCTGGGCTGACTGCTGTTGGACTAGTCAGTCAGTGTTGTTGTGTTGTTGCACTTAGCAAAATAAGTGTGTTGTGTGCATAAAGCTGGTGCTTTACTGTTTGGGCCGGGCTCGGGTTGTTGATTTATGAACGTTTTTTTTTGGGTCAGAAGGTGCAAATTGGACCTTGTAATTGTCGTGCCCCAAACATTTTTAATCATAGGTTTCTTTTGCAATACTAACTTTCCTCTGAGCCGTACAACAGCAAAACAAACACATGTAGTTCCTTTCAGGTTGGACCTCCAACAAAAGGTGATCTTCAACATCAAGAAGAACTAAGCGAAGATCATCATATTTTTAAAAATGAACTAGAAAATGTCTCAAGACCCAGGGACAGGATAAATGCTGGTGGACAGTCAATGGCAATCATATTGGCAGAATTTGCTGGAGAAATACGGACAATCTTTGGACTAGAAGTTGATTTTTCCTTTGTCACACGGTACCTCGGTAAAATCCCAGTTGGATCCAGGACAACTATCTTTATAAAGTGCTCTTGGCTACAAGTAAGAAGGCCATTACACGGAAATGGCTGCGGACAAATCTACCATCAAGGAATGACTGGATCACAACTGTTGATGAAATACAACATATGGAAAAACTGACCTTCTCCGTAAGATCACAGGCTGAGCGATATATGAAATGGACTTTATATTCTAAAGGATGTAACTCATTGTCTGTGTGAAAGTACATTTCACTTTGCACTAATGTATGGCCTGTGTCAACCTGTCTGTTTTCCCATGTTCTTTGGTTACTTGTTTGTTCGCTCTGTTCTTTTTTGTTGAAAAAACTAGAAAACTTAAACAAAAAAGAAAATGTCTCAAGACATTTTTAGCGTGCCTGATGCTCGCCGTGTCTCGCCCATACTGTATTATTGACAGTACTACAGTAAGTACAGTATTAATGACTCTCACTGCTGAGAGAAAGATGAAGCCTCAAAGTAACCCTCGAACAACAGACAGCTGTCAGCAAACTATGAGTCGTATCAATGAACAGACTTGATTACGAGCATCCTCAGGCTTTGCTGAACGTCTACATATATAATTTGTGTGGCTAAAGTTAAAAATGTGACCTCTAGAGCGAGGTAAAAACACTGGTCCGTCTGCTGTCCTCCACAAATTTCTGCTCTCAGTTAATATGGGAGTAAATGGGGCAGTTGGTGGGTGATCCTGACACATCTGAGCCCATTGAGCCAAAACTATAAGTCCGACAGCTTCAGCAGGTTTATGTGAGCGAGCAGCACAAAATTTCCAACAGTTTGATGTTAAAAGTATTTCTGTAGAGTGAAATTTGTGCCACTGAGTAGGAGCTTCAGGTACAAAGACGACTCGTGACACTCGTCTCTCATGGTGTTACCTGAACAGGTGATTTCCAGGCTGTACTCGCTGAGCTTATGATTTGTTGCCACACATTTGTGCAACGTGGATCCAGACTGAACACAGCGAGAGTCGATCCACCACACAGGTCGGCCTGATGATTCCCTTTTCTTTCCCGCTGAGATGAACGAGCCGCAGTCGAGCCGCTGACAGATTACAGGTGTTGCCTTCAGGTGCCAGTGACTGTCAAAGTGATCCACTGCTTTCCAAACATCACCGTGCTTCAACTCGAGTCTGCCGGTGCAACGGTTAGCTCCTCCTACCAACCTGACATCATCGGGGTCTGACGAAAGACAAGCAAAGTGTTAGGAAATGAAGTGATTTGACATAAGAGTCAATCAAAGCTGCAGCTCTACCTGAGCAGGTGAGTCCGGCAGCTTTTCCAGGTGAGCAGGTGTTTCTATCTGACCCTGAGCTTGGACAATGCAGGAGAGCAGACTCATGGCCTCCACACCGGAACTTCTTCATTAACACCGGAGCCTCCACTTCTCCATAGAGCGCCCCCTGGAGGACTGAAGGAGCCCCACAGCCGAGCTCCCTACAGACCACCTCTGCATCCTGCTGGTCAAAGTCAGCTTCACACACTGAGGACCACCGCTGGTCAGACTTCACCTCCAGTCTGCCTGAACATGGACTAATCCCATCCACCAGCCGGACAGAGTCTGGAAAGTAAGTAAGTGGATTAATATTTATAAAGTGCCTTTCAAAATGGTAAGTATCATGAATGGTGTTACCTGAGCAGGTTATCTCTACGACATCAGATGAAATTACATTTCCACTGAGACACTTCGTCAGTGCAGATGCTTCACAGTCTTCTTTGGTTTTCCAAATATATCCGTGTGAGGATTTCGTTCTTCTTCTGGCTGAAACAGCAGAGCCACAGTCCAGCTGTCCACACACAACACCTGCTAACCTCAGGTTCCAGTACCTGTAATCCACTTGTTTCCAATTGTCCTCTTTGTTAACCTCCAGCATGCCGCCACACCAGCTGACTCCTCCAACCAATCTGAAATGAACCAGTTCTGGGTAGAAACGAGAAAAGTCTGAATTTCTTCATAAAATATGATCCAGTTTCACCAAAATCTGTGAAAATATAGTGCAGAGTTTAATTTAAACAGGTGGAAAAAACTTTCGTCTACCTGAGCAGGTGAGTCCAACAGCTTTTCCAGGTGAGCAGGTGTTTCTAGTTGATCCTGAGCTTCTACAGTCCAGGAGAGCAGACTCGTTGCCTCCACACTGGAACTCTTTGGTCCATGTTGGAGCCTCCGCTTCTCCATAGAGCGCCCCCTGGAGGACTGAAGGAGGTCCACAGCCGAGCTCCCTACAGACCACCTCTGCATCCTGCTGGTCAAAGTCAGCTTCACACACTGAGGACCACCGCTGGTCAGACTGGTCAGACTGGTCAGACTTCACCTCCAGTCTGCCTGAACACAGACTAGTCCCATCCACCAGCCGGACAGAGTCTGGAAAGTAAGTAAGTAATATTATTATTTATAAAGTGCCTTTTAAAACCAGAGTTAAAAGGTGATGTATGCAAGACAAAACAAAGAAATAAGCATATGAAAACAATAAAACCAGCAAATATCGACTTCTGCCAGTTTGGCAGCTCCAAAGGCTCAGGTAGCAGCGCTCAAAGGTCAAAGGTCACGGACATTGCCCCCCATTGCCCCTTACGTACAGATATTTCTTTGGACTCAACAATCACTGACCTGAACAGCTGATCTCCAGACCTGTAGATCCACTGAGACCCAAGTTAACAACATGCATGAAGCCTTGGTTTAAAAAGTCCGGTGGTGTGTCCGGTGAAGTGTCTCTTCTCTGTAATGAAACAACAGAACCACAGTCGAGTTTTCTGCATACTGCTGCAGCCGATGTCAGGTTCCAGGCAGAGAACTGGTCATCCACTGGTTTCCAGTCCTCTTCGTGTTTCTTCTCCAGGATGCCAGCACAGCGGCTGGCTCCTCCCACCAACCTGACATCATCACCATCAGGAGCGACTGAACAGAGACACAAAAACAATCTGTTTATGTATTCATTAAAGTGAGACACGACCAAAATAATTGTTGCAATAACTGGCTTATAGTGGATCTTAAATCACTGTGCTCAAACAAAAAGTTGATATTTATGTCTCATATTTTAAGTCATTATCTGGATCCATTGCAGCTGTTTTAAATCATTAATCACAAACACAATGCAGGACCTGAACAAGGATTCTTCTCTGATACGATGCATTTATTCTGTGTGCAGTGAAAACTACACTGCTCACTGGTTTAGCATTTAATCTACTACATTACAACGTATGTGCAACATTGAATCTGTGCTCAGTGCTCGTGATTTGACAGGCGATCGTTCTTATGAGGGTCGAAGGGGAATTTTTACCTGTGACATCAACATCAGGTTTAAGAACACGTTGTTGCATAATGAATATAAACAGTAAACCCTCGATAATGTTTTTAAGTTATAGAAATAAATCCATCATCCATAAATAAACATGTTATCTAACAGAGGTCTCTCTTATTGCCTTTATTTCATTCATTTTATATTATCTTCAAATGTTAAAATGTTTTCATTTCATTTTGAGAAAAAACACATTTTAGCTGCTTTTAGCGGCTGAACACATGAAGACCTGCTGCTGCTGATGAAATGTTTGCCACATTAACATGTAATAACAGTACATCTGTTTTAATTAACCAAAGTTCATGAAGTAATATATCATTTCATGTCTGAATATATCTCCAGTATTTAATGATCGTTATTAGTAATAATTATTTAGTTCCATTCAGACTTTTACTTATTTATTTACTCACATGACTAATTTGATTTATTCTTGGTTGTTGGTTTATTAAACACAGACAGAGTGTATTCATATTAATAAAGCATATCTATGGCTGAGTCCCTGAACACAACACCATATTAAGAGTTATGTAATTATGCATTAATAAAAAGAAAGAAACATTCAGGTCAGCCTCATATGACAGAGTCAGGTACTGTTTAAAACACAGGCTCATAATGCTCGAGCGAAACTACAAAATAAAACACATGAAGTCTGACACACAAGCGCAGCAGAGGAAGACCGAAAGCAATAAACTGACAGAGCTCATTTAAAATCCACATTTCTGTTCATCCGACCTCACTTTGTCTGTTTGTGTCTGCAGATTTCACCAAAGTTACATTACATAACGCCTCATTTACATATTTAAACATCAAATTACAGAATCACTTTTTCTGAGTAAGAAAATATGATCCCATAACAGCTTTTATCATTTATTACATTTTCTGTTCTAAAATAGAAGTTTTACATTAATCCACCAATGGGGAAATTATTTTTACATTTATAGACCCAAAACACAACTGCTGCAATACTGGGCTCCAAACTGGAACTCAACCGGCCACCCGCCAGTTCCCGATCCAAGTCCAACATCATCGCTGCCACCATATTATTTCAAACTCTGCTTTCATATTTTTAACTCAACAAATTGTACCTGCATGATTATGTGATAATTAAACTGAATCAAATAATATCCACACGAGGACTCAGACAGGTTCATTGATTTTTTTATCATGAATTTAATTAATTAAAAATACTTCTTTCCTGTCGTGTAGGCTCATTTTCTATGTTACTATAATATTTTAAATATTAACTGAAGAGGTTTCTCATTTCTTATGACTGAATCTACCTTTATCTTTATCTTTAACTACGGTAATAATAAAATCCCAAAAGTTTGTGACGCTACGTAAAATGTTAAAATAGACACAAAATGTGAGGCACGGACATTAAAACTCAAAATTTAATTGAAAATAGCAACTTTTTTCTCCTCTGATCTACACTGATCTCATCAGTTACCTCAGTGACAGAAAAAATGTCCAACTTTTGTCAAATGTCAAAATGTTTTCTCGGTTCTTTGAGTTTCAGTATCAGAGGAGGAATCAGTGAAAACCTGAACCAGAATCTTACCTGTGCTCCAGAGTGACACAAACACGACCAGCACTCTGTGATCCATCTGCACCCAGTGCCACGTCTCATGCGTCATCTGGCTTTATCAGAACAGGAGTCAGGTCCAGCCGTCTGCTTTTATTTTGTTAACTACTTCCTGTTTGAACCATCCTCACAAAGCTGTTTTCTGTCAGGGGATGAAGCAATCGTCACTGATACTGAAGGAGATATTTGGCAGGAAGTTTCCAGAGTGTGTTATTGCAACACAACATGAAGATATCTGGATTAAATCTCTTTGGTTGGTTATATAATTAAACAATATTACATGAGAGGGATGTTTTACCGTCATCATTGGCACTTATGGACGATTCATCAAACTACGTGTCTCTGAAGTGAAGCCACAAACTGCAGTTCCTCTAACGTCCACTTGAGGCTGGCTCCAGAAGTGAGTCAGTCTCCATAAGTCCCCATGTTTCACAGCAGAAATAAACATGTTTACAGCCTGGTACAAAAAACAGTTTTGGTCTCTGTAGCTAATTTCCCCGTTCATGACAACTGTACTGAGGGTGAATTTATATACAGCTCACCTGTTCAGATTATATTAAGGCTTAAAGTTATGCAGGATTAAGAGCGTGGACGCTTTGATTGACAGGTGGGTGTGGTCACAGGTGTCTTGTTTGAGCAACCTTTGAGCAAGGCTCTGTTGACTAAAGTGTCAATAGATTTCTTCAGTTTTTGTCAGTAAAAAACCTCCTCTTCTTCTTCCCGGTGGCACAAACTGGACTAAACTGAGCTAACAGCAGCTACAGTTGGCAGCAGTTTACTTCACTGTCCACCAGGAAACTCTGTAAATCACAGAGTTTCTCATTTAGAAACGTTCCCGAGCAGAAAAGAGTGTTTGAACGCAGCACGTAACAGGTAACATCCCTTTACTTTACAAAACCGAATGTGTATCAGCTCTTACAGATGGATATGAAGCCTGCACAGATGGCCGGTGTTTCTTTTTTATCTATCATCATAATCATCTGCTTTCCACTGAAACGAATAAAAACTAAATAAAATTTTATCTTGCTGTGCCTGACAGGAAACACGAGGCTGATAATACCACATCAAACTGATTAAAAGACGGAGAGATAACCGAGCATGTAAACAGAAGAGCTGATTAAACCGGGGAAAGTTTTGGACCTCAGGATGTTTTTCAGAGAAGTCAGTGTTACTTCATGACAGTCAATCAAGCCAAACTAATAAAACAAACTCACTGTTTTAATGTTTTCAGGTATAAGAATGAGTATTTAGTTAAATGATGTCAAAAAAAATATAATTAAATTAAAATATTGTGCTTCAATAATATCAGAATACGTCAGTTTGAGGCCCGCTGTCATAGGTTACAGCCTCAAGTTTAGAAATGTTGTGAGCAGGTGAACTAAACATACCTCAACTCTCTGTGATTTACAGAGTTTCCTGATGGACAGTGAAGTAAACTGCTGCCAGCAGCATCTATGGACATAATGGCAGAGGAGAAGAGAGCGAAGAGGTTGACGGAGGAAGTCTTTTTGTTCTGTGATCATCTTAAACTCGATTTGTTCTAGCTGCTAACGAAATGTTAAAAAAACTCAATAAACAGCGTCTGAAAGAAAAATAAATAATAGAATAAGTTGATTCGGGATTTCACCTGCGTGATGGAGGAATAAAATAATTCAGTACGATGGCAGAACTTACAGAACTTTGTATCAGAAGTTAGAATTACCTTATTAACACCCTTAAAGGAAATTAACTCATTAAAAAATAATTTACATCTCGTTAAAAATTAATACCCACTATTGAAAACTAAGTAAAGAAACGCCTGCTCTGACTGAGACCAGACATGACGGATTTCATCACGCGCAGAGAAATCAGACGTCAGTTACATTAAAAAAAATGTTTTTATTCTAATTTGAGCGGTTGTTGCATCACAGATACGTGCCGCCTCACACAGGATGGACTCGTGATGACTCGTCACGCTCGTCCTTCCTCGTTGCTCCGGTTTGACGCGACGTAGATGAAGATATAACGTCAAGATGGCGGGTGAAGGGATGCTCCAACTCTGATGCGGAGTTCGGCTTTGGGTTAGTACGGTAACATTCTACGGATACGTAACAGTTTATTTGTTCCCGTCGTCCAGCGTCTCCGTCACACTCTGGGAACTTCCTCTGTGCTTGGATGTACATGTAAAGTACTCAAGTATAAGTTTGAAGTACTTTTCTTCTCCTGCCGCTTCATACTTCTACTGTACTACAGTACACAGAGTACTTTATACTTCACTACATTTATCTGACAGCGTGAGTTACAGAAACACGTGAAATCATTTCATCATTTAAAAAAAAAATGATCGTCATCTTTCATGCAGAGACATTTGAAGGTTTGGGTTCTGTTTTTATTTGACTTTATTTAAAATAATTAAGCTTTAGACTGTCGGTCAGACAAAACAAACACTGTCACCGCGGGCTTCTGGGTAATCCTTTAAGTCACTTTCATACTCGAGTACTCGCGATAAAGTCCGAAATGAACACCAAAGGTCAGTGAGTGGTTAGATATTCGACTGTCCGTCAGCTGAAGACAAACGTCCACAGACGTCCTCCATCTCCGGCACGGTCGCTCAACAAACGCCATCAACCCGTGAAGCTTCGTCCGTCCGCAGTGTTCAACAACAGTCGACATTTCTGTTCTGAGCTGGCTAATCTTCTCTGACGTGGTAGCTAACACTGCTGACGTCTCCGCCGTTAATCAACTTTAACATTGAAGAACTGATCATTTCGTCTATCTTTCCAAAATACTTCCAGACGCGACAATCTGCGAGTACTTGCATACACCCAAACAAGTACTCGAGTAGTAACCAACCAAACATTACAGTATTTTTACAGTGTAGTATTAGTACGTGAGTAACAGCTCTGATTACTTCAGTCAGTCTGTGTGCGGGAGGGGGGGTTAACTTCAGTAGATCGATACACCTTTGATGCCAAACGACAGGTGGCGAGATCGCCACAAACAAACAGGAAGTACAGAAATAAAACGTAAATGACCATCCTACGATAAAACTGCATGTCTTTGTGCCGGACGTTTTGTCCCGTTTGTTTCAGGGAGGTCCGGCAGTCGTGAAGTCAAATCTCGCCGGGCGACTCCCGACGTTGACCTGCACCCGTCTCGTGGTTAGTTTGTTTGTTTGTGTGAGTTTTTCAGAAGCGTGAGGCGGGGTGAGGATGATGTGCCGCCACCTGTCCGCTGTTAGCTTTGTCTCTCAGCATCGTCAGCGCCGTGTTGGAGAAGTCCCTCAGGATGTCCACCGTCTCCCGCTGCAGCAGCAGAGACTCCTGGACAAACTCCTGCTGGCTCTCCACCAGCAGCTGGACGGACTGAGCCAACACCTCCAGAGACTGGGACACCGACGTCAGGAGCATCCTGCTGGCCCGCTGCTGCTGCAGGCTCTGGGAGGCCATCTGGGCCACGTGGTCGTGGGCTCGGCGGGAGGACGCTCCGGCTGGGAGCGGGTCGGATGGGTTGTTCGAGCCTGAGGAGGTGGAGGTGGAGGGATGAGTGGGTGGGGGAGCTAAGGATGAAGTAGAAGGTTGATTAGAGTTAGAGGAGGGAGCGGAGGTTGTGGTCGGGGTAACAGAAGAAGAGGATGCAGCGACAGGAGGTGCAGGAGGTGGTGGGATGGAGGAGGAGGAGGAGGTGGAGCGCAGGTTCAGAGGTAGAGTCATTGGCTGATTTTGAGGAGAAAGTAGCGGGGGCGGAGGAGGAGGAGCCTGTGGGGGACTGCGACGGAGGAGGCGCAACAGAGGACGAGGCAGCGTCTGCATCAGATGCCGAGGGGAAGTCGGAGGAGGTGGAGGGTCCGGTTGGAGGTCTGGAGGAGGTGGTGGTGGTGGTGGTGGTGGTGGTGGTGGGGTTCTGGCTGCTGTTTCGGGAGTAGGTGTGGACCGGCCTGATCCTCAGCAGGGCGTTGTCAGGGAGCGGGTCCAGGGAGGTGTTGTTGGTGGTGGTGGAGGAGGAGGGTGGAGGGGCAGAGGGAGGGTAGGAGGAAAACAAGGAGGAGTCGTCGTTTTCGTCGAAGTCCATCGTTTGTTCTGGAGGAGACAAAACACGATTACTTCTCTGATGTTGGAGGTCGTTATGAAAATCTGACCAACGAATCGTTTGAGTGGAACAAAACTCAGGAATTTATGGGAATAAACAGAAACAAACTGGTTATGACAAAACTAAATGTTTAGATTTATGTTTGGATATGATATACTTTGTTTAAATTAACCTCAATTGACAGTTAAGTTTCATAATTCCCATGGAGTTTCCCTAATTTTCCAGACGTTTTCCGTAAATTTACCAGAATCTTTACACCCTTTTGCAACCCGAGTCCTTCGCCTTTCTATTGACCAGGCAGTCAATGTTACTAAGATCCAGCCATGCTTGTGGTTGAGGAGCGTCATTTCCGGTCTGAACTTAAGATCAACTGCTGAGTCTGTAACTCAAACCAAAAGTTTCAGTCAAGCTGAATATATATAAAAAACTACATTCTTACCTCCGTCGTCGGCCATGTCCAGGTCAAACTCAGACGAGGAATGGAAAGGATCGCCTGAAAAACAACACAGGAACGTCACATCACCACGGAGGGCGCGAGAACAGGCGGACATTTTGACCGAGAACACATCAAACGAAAGATTTTTAATGAGGAGGCAATTAGTAGGAAGTCTAAACGAGTCTTAAGAGTCTGACAGCAGAATAAAACTCTTTTTCTAACATCGTGTTTCTTTGCTGCAGCTCTCGGCATTCTTGAATTGTAAACAAACTTTGAAGAGTGTCTGAACTGAGATCAGTCACAAATGTTTCATATTTTAAGTCTTGTTTTCTTTATTTGTGTCTCACAGCGGGACTTCTTGTTCAGACTAGGGATGCACCGATGCATCGGCTGAACATCGGCCACTACACTTCCTTAACTGCCATCAGCAAATAAAGATGACATTCACCGATGGCAGTGGCCGTTACTTGCTCAGATTTGGCCATTTTCCCGGTGTATGTTCTTCTAAACATGCTTCTACATGTGTAAATATGCCACGTAGTTAATTAGTTTCGCTTTTGTCTGTTTTTATGACCGACAGTTTGCACGGGGTATTTTATTTTGAAAATCCACCAGCTTCTTCAGTATCGCCCAGAAATCGGTGCATCCCGAGTTCAGACTGATGTATAAACATAAACTCACTTTTTCTTCGTCCTTCGGGTCACTTAAGTTGGGTCAATTAAGATGTTTAACAAAGTGATGGAGATATTTCTGATGTTTTGTTCGTTGACAGATTATCAGCTCGACTTACCGCCGAGTTCTTTCTCCGGTGAGGACAGAGGAGAAATGTCTAAGGAGGCTCCTCCGGGTAAAGAGTACGAGCTGTCCGTCAGGCTGAGGTAGGAGTAGGTCGGAGGGTTGGAGGAGGGCGGGCCTTTATTGTAAAGCTTTGGAAAGTCGTCGTCGTCACCGAGCTCCACATCGCTGTCGCGGTCTGAGAACAGACAAATGAAAAGTTAACACACTGCTTTGATGCAACGTTTCTGCTCTCATCCTTCAGTAATGAAAGCGACTATTTCTGGTGTCGACTAGTGAGGGTGGCAGCGTTTATTCACTAGTCGAGTGCTCGTTGTCTTGACGGGCAGAATCCGTCCTCTGTTTCATCATCTCGCCGTCGCCTCCTCACCTCCTCTCGGACTCATCATGAGGATCTTGTGGACCATCCTCTCCACAGGGCCGAGGTTCTTCTTCCTCAGGTTGCTGCCGTTCGGGCCCCGGAGCGCCACGATGCGTCGCTTCCCGTCACATTTGAGGTCGGCCCATTTCTTCATGATCTGACGCACCTGAGAAGAAACAAAACCTCTTTTATTTAGAGAAGAAGGAACCTCCGACTGCCTCAAACTACTGCTGAAATGAACGTTGTTGGACGGTTGGTTTGAGATGTTGAACAGGACAGAAAAACTATTTCTGCTCCACAAAATTAACCACATTTCTTTTTTTTTTTAACCTCCAAAAGGCCTTTAGGATAAATTATGCAAATAAAACTGAGAACAGTCAGTCAGTCTTTGGTTCAACTGATCACAACAAATCTTTGTTTCAAGGGACTTCAAGTAAAAAGTTTGGAAACCACAAGAGCTAAAGATTATTTTCATTATTGATTAATCCTCTGGGATCCGCCTAAAAGTCTGGAGTTTTACATATATGTAAATATCTCAGGAGCAGTTTATGATAGAGAGATGCAGCTTTTTTGCAACAGCGATGTGCGGTTTGTGTCTGTCCGACGCTACCTTGGCGTTCTGTTTCACCGTGTAAAAGACCAATCAAAAAACAGACGTTAGGCGGACCCCAATGTGCAGTTGACAAATGGAAAAACGTTACTAGGCAGAATATTTTCTTTTTCAACCAATCAGTGGAAGGTACCTATGACGTGAACTAAAAAACTGCAGTGTGTACGTCAGGCAAAGGGATTGAAAATATTTTTATTCAAAACTTCAGTTTGATGTGGAATTTGAATTTTTTTAAAAAAAGACAAAAATCTACTAAATTCTTTAGTGTTTTGTAGATTTTTCACTCATACTTCCTTTACAGGCACATTACATGCATGCTTATGATAGCCTAGGTTCTCCTGAATCCATAGATACTAAACACATGGTGTTCCATATACATTACACATTAAACATTGTTTATAAGCCCAAACGAGATGAAGATGGCTCTTAGTCCCCAGAGGATTAACCAGTAGATGATTTCCGTCCAAATCAGTCGACTTTAAGTTACGTTGGAGGATGATCGCTTTATGTTGGAGAAACATGGACGAACCCTCGATACATGTTTGGATGAAGATCTTGTCTTGACACTGCCTAAACTCTGTCTCAGCGTAAACGTTGCGGACGTCACCGTCACGACTCGACAAACCTCTCTGTGGTTCTCTCCCAGTCCGTTGATCTGATCGGTGATTTCAGCCCACGTCTGTTTCTTTGTTTCAGCCGACACGCCGTGGTTGAACTTCCCTACAGAAAGAGACGCAACACGTTAAGAGTCCGGGTCGTTATTCAACACAGACGTTACGGAGGCGACCACACACAGACTCACTGAGGATGATGTATCTGTTCCTCTTCACCGCCTCCAGCAGCAGTTTGACCTCCGTGAAGGAGAACCTCGGTTTGGACTTCAGCCCTCCTCTGACTCCTCCCACCCTGAACTCCTCGTCATCGTCACGCCACGGACCGACATGGCTGCACATCCACCCTGTCCACTCCAACTCCTCCACCTTCAGACGGCCCTCTACAGCTCAGTGCGTTGCGGGGTCCGACTTCACCTCCCTCCTGGGCCGCCTCGTCCTGATCCACCCGAGGAGTCCCACCGACTGCAAAGGGCCTGAGAACAAGGAGGGAGGGAATGAGGGAGGAAGGAAGGAAGGAAGGAAGGAAAGACCAAATATTACTATAAACTCGCTCTACCTCGGCATGTCTCAGGCGAGCACTTATGAGACCACGTCACCTCGATTCTGGCTTCCCGTTAACGTCAGGACCGACTGACTGTCTATAAATGTCTCCACGGTCTCACCCCGACATATATCTCTATTCACAGGACCACCAGACGCCTCAGATCGTCCCACCGTGGTCTGCTGGTTCTGACCCGGCAGGACAGGCGGTTTTCGGTAGCGGCTCCTCGGCTCTGGATCGACCTTATTCTCCGGCTTTTAACGCTTTCATTAATCTTTTATAATGTGTGTCTGTTTTTGTGTCTTTGATGCAAAACCCTGTTTGTTTTGAAAAGTTTGATATACACAAAATAAACTTGAAACTCGTGAAGGTCAGTCATTTAATCCCTCTTCTCGTTTCTCACTTTCTACATCCTCGATTCCTCTCCTCACCTCCTAGGACGCGAGGAATCGAGGAGCTGAGGCAGACGTCCTCACCTCAGAGTCGTAAAGTCAACTAAATGTGCGTCCTCTGTCCACCGTCACGCCTCGTCAGGCGCTCATAGCTCCTCTGATGAGCCTCCTGAGGAAGACAGACTCTTTGAAAGAGTTTCCTTACGTGTACGTTACCGTGGACGAAGATGAAGAAACGTGAACGATGCACAGTGACGACTCCACCTGAACCAGACGTGAAATATTAAGAGAGGTGGTCTAAAAACACGACAGCAGCCCAGGCTGAGAAGAAGCTTTACCCTCCACATGATCATAATATATAAATATAAGTTATATATTTAAGTCTCTGTGTGTTTGGAGCTGGTTTTCAAGGCGTAGTCCTCAGCTTGTGTTCCTACAGCGCCCCCTTCTGGCCGGATGAGTAATGTTTTGTTGTGATTAGGTGTCCATCAGATTTACATAAAAATACATAAACTGAGCTGTCTTAATAAAATAACCTAAATGTTTGTCATTCAACTTATTAATTCATTAACTTATTAATTCATTAATTTAAGTAAAAAAAAAAAAACATTTCTTCACATTATTCTGTCATAAATATTCTTAAATTTTAAACTTTTTTAATCCGTCTCTAAATATTATAATAAAATGTGTTTGTCCCGCCGAGTTAACGTTGTTAAAACGTTAAAAACACGTTAATTAACGGTTGAGAAACAGATTTAAATTAACATTGCGTCTGCGCTGATCACGTGTTCCGCCCTGAGCCAATCAGCGGCGCCCTTCTCGTGTCTTTGTTGAGCTCGTGCCTGCCTCAGCCTGCTGCTGCTGCTGTATAGCTTGCTCGTGCCTGGTGGCTCACACACGCACACATACACACAGACACACACCGACTCTCTCCTCTGTGTGTGTCCGCTGAGCAGCGCCGAAAAGCGGCCACGGATTCCGGCATCGATACGTGGATTTATCGCGGATGTAAAAAGGCGCCATTTAAAGTAGACACAGTCGGTTTGTGCGCCACTACGGCGACTATCGGTGGCCGAGATGAGGGCTAGCTAGCTTCGCTACGCTCTCTTTCGCCGCGTTTAAACCGCCCAACCGGCCCCGAGTGCGGTGTGTTAGCGGACATTTACTGCCGTTGTGCGGTGGTTGCAACGGTGCATATGTGTTGAAATGATTACCAGGATATAAAATGGCGTTGTTCTCTCCCTCCTCTCCTTCCTCCGCGGTTCTCCCGAAAGTTCGGAGTGACGAGAACAACGCTACTGCGCAGACTCCGAATTTTTTTTTTTCCCTCCCTTGAACGCGCAACATTTTCAAGCCCCGTCGCGCGCCCCCCCCGCTCAAAATCACAACGTCCACCAAAACACGTAAAACTTCACTAATTATCAACAGTTAACGCTTAATTTAAATATTTAACGTTGACTTAACCTCCTCAGGATGCGTTCAAGTCCCTCCCCTCATTTAAAACTCGATAATTAGTCAGTCACGCCATGTTTTTATACATTTTATTCATATTTGAGCATGTAAACACACCAGACATCAATATACTGAGCAGCGGCGCCATTTTGTGCCAATTTAAGGCCTCTTTAAGGTCACCAGCTGATCTAACACCATTAAAACACACCAAAAAAAAGCACAATCCCAACATGATTCATGAGATTTTAGATAATCAGACTCCCCCCCTCTTTTAATTATAATAAATAAATCGTCATTTTTATATCAAAACATGCAAAAGAAGACAAGATGATGGGAGCAAAGGGGGAGCAGGTTCCACGTTTGGCCGCTTGGTGTCGCCAGAGCTCCGCTTCTGGACACAAATACGTGTTTCCTTATTTGATGCAATACCTGGATCCGCCTGCAGAGGGCGCCGCCCTGCACGTGTTTGCCCCCTGTGTGTGTGTGTGTGTGTGTGTGTGTGTTACACACTGATGTTTACATTTCAAAATTTAAGAATTAGCTCATGTGATCTGCACATTTGTCCCGGTAGATTTGAGGTGGTTTAAAGGTGCAACAAGCCACTGAACCCACGATAATTTCTCGGTTCGTGCGTTGGTGTGATTGTGCTCTCTGCTGCTGCTGCTGTTGTTGGTGGTGGTGGTCCTTGCTGCTGTCAGTGACCCAGTTTGCTTTCTGTGCTGAGTGACCGCAGAGGGTGTGAAATGCAAATTAACAAAAAAAAAGGCCTGTGCGTGTGAAACGACAACAAAACTATCAGAATATCACAAGTATAAATAGGAACGTTACAACATGAAGTAATGGGCAGCTATATTACAGGAAGTGACCTAAAGCAGAGACTAACAGCGGCGAGTGAAGTGTTAAAGAGACGCTCATCGTTTCATGAGGTTGTTGGCTTTCTGGTTGGCGGCGTCGATGCGCGACACGTTGAGGTTAGCCTGCAGAGAGAGAGAAAGACAGGAAATAACCACCAGAGATCAGTCAATAAAAACATTTTCTGCTGTTGGAGGTACTATCTGTTGCATTTGGTGCAGGAAAATACGTCCATTTCGTCAACAGCTTCATATTTTACTATAAAATTGCAGTTCACGTTTACGTACGTTGTTCTATTGTTCGGCATTGTTTTGCACATCTGCGCATTACACAACAGAAATGTCTAAATCAGGAACTGATGCAGGTTTTAGACAATCTTTGGGTGACGTCACAGAGACTACATCCAGGTTTTAGACAGTCTGTGACAGTCACAGAGACTACGTCCAGGTTTTAGACAGTCTGCGGGGATGTCACGGAGACTACGTCCAGGTTTTAGACAGTCTGCGGGGATGTCACGGAGACTACGTCCAGGTTTTAGACAGTCTGCGGGGATGTCACGGAGACTACGTCAGTGCTAACAGTGGTTTATCTACGTCACTTTGTCCTTCAGCTGTAGGCACATCCAGTTTTCCTGATGCACAGCCAAAGTTTTCGTTGATACCTTGTGAAACCTCCCGATGACCCTCTCAGTGTCATAATACCTTTCCCCGTATGCGTTCGATCTGGTCATTCTGCGTGTCTAACTCATTCCCCACGTCCAGCGCCATACTCTTCAGGTTTCCGATGATGCTGCCGACGTGAGCCAGATTCTCCTCCATCTCGTCCTCTCGGGCGTCGTTGGTCACCCTGAGATAAAGCGGAGTAAAGTGTGTGTTTGTGTTTGGCCAGCTGCCCGATGATGGATGACGGGTAGTATTACATGTCAGTGTGTTCAAAAGAAGAGCAAACATTCACCACAGCTGCCTCGCTCAACACACAATAACACTTCATTTAACTCTTCTATTACCTCTGTATGTATCCTCCGCTCATGATCATGATCTCCCGCTCGTCGACGACGCGAGACGACGGCGGCTGATTGGAAACAATGCCGTCCTGACCGGAGGTGCCTCCCCAGACTGCCTTGTATGCACCGCTCTCCTCAAAGGCCTTCAGTCTGAGAGAAAGTTGGAGATTAGCCTGTTGAACGTGATGCAGAACCACTTCAACCACTCAAATTGAAGGTTTTGGACAGTCTGTGGAGACGTCACGGAGACTACGTCCAGGTTTTAGACAGTCTGTGGAGACGTCACGGAGACTACGTCCAGGTTTTAGACAGTCTGTGGAGACGTCACGGAGACTACTACTAGACGGATTGCAACAGCAAGGCAAGCAGGCGACACAAGAATGCTGAAGCAACTGATGAACAACGTCTGAAAACATGTTTACTATCTTCAGCTGACGGTCATGAACTCACCTTAGAATAATGTGTAAGAGTCAAACACACATAAACAAACACCACCTACTTATCACAGGAGCAGAGGCCACAGCATTTGCCCAGGTCGGTCAGGTTTTTCTCTGCCTCCTTCATATCAGAGTTGATCTGATCCAAACCCTCCTCTATGTGCTCCAACTGCTCTACGAGAGGAGAACCAGGAGGAGGGAGGAGGAGCAAAGGTAGGCATGGAGAAGGAGATGGGAGAGGAAGGAGAGGATGTGGCAGCAGAGATGAAGGAGGTAAAGAGGGATAATGGAGAAGGGAGAGGATGGTGGAGGAGGGCAAATCAAATTCCAAAATAAAACTCAAAATATTTCCCAGAAGCCCCCACAGCTGAACTGAAAACACCAGCCACCAGCAACTGAACACGAGACGCCCCAAAAATCATAAATAACGTCACTCCTCACTAACTAACTGGCCCATGCCGGGCCGAGCTGTGCCAAACTGTGCGTTCTCCGGACTCGGTGCCCAGTTCCATTCAGTTTTGACGCTCAGGTTTTGGTTCAGGGGGACTGAGAGCGGTCCGTACTGTACTCTAACTTTTCCTTCTAATTCTGTTCAAATTATAATGACGAAGTTTAAATAACAGAGTTTGATTTTAATAACTAGGCAACACTTTTTCCTGTTTTTGTTTAACTGTCCGTATACAAAGTTTAAAGATGGTTTGACTAACTTAAATCCATCTCCATCAAGTATTGGAAGGCATTAAAGGGTTATGTAATGATTTATAGTCAGCACGCCTCCAGTTTGGAGGACCAGCACAGAAGCCAAGCGATGCTGCTGTGGACAAAATGGATTTTAGACACCTAAACAGAGGTCAGCCTAAGAAAATAAATCAGTCTAAGGCTGGATTCAGACAGGATCCAGCTCTGCGGCGAGAACGGAGGTTTTTCCATTTATTTCAGTGGAGGGTCGTCGGCTTCCGACTTTGTTTATTTCATGTACCCAGCTTCTAAATCTGAGTCTAACTCGCAATTTACGCTGCAAAATAATGACACGAAGAACTTTAATTTGATTTGTGTCCGATCTGAGTGTCTGATTGGCGGCTGGAGTGTGACGTTGGCCTCCAAAAGTTGGAGCCGAAATGGACGACCCTCCACTGAAATGAATGGACAAACCTCTGTTCTCGCTGCAGCGCCAGATCCTGTCTGGAGTGTTTGCTATATTTACAATAGTTTCAGTGCTTTATCTCGCTGTCAGACAGCCCTTCAACAGGAAACTGAAGCATTTATATCAACCAAACTCCATTGACAAAAACCTTCATTTTTGAGTGAAAATACTCGTGCGCTTAAGACTCATATTTGTTTTGTTGTTGCCCCTTTCAACCTTTGACAAACTGGCCATCAGCTGTAGGACTGATTGTAGATCAGTACCTCATAAAACTACCCAAACTATCTCTTTAAAGCAGCATAAACCATGTGTCATCTGTCTTAGTTGGTATCATCAAACTGAACCATTTTGTCAGCGTTGGTGTAGATTGGATAAATGGATGTGGGGGTGTTCTTAATGTGGAACCACCAGTGAACACCTTATTTAAAGCTCAATTAGAGTTGATGGAACTGGGCACTGGTACGAGTTTCTAAGGCCACCGGTCGGGCAAAGGCACAAGATCCTTGGAAACCAGACCTACTTCCTGATTGGCCAGATACAGAGACCACAGCACTGCGCCATGTCTGTCAGATTCTTCTCTGCCTCTCTCATGTCTCTGTTGATGGAGTCCATGCCTTCCTCAATACGCTCCAACTGCTCTGTTAGGAACACGAGTTTTACGGTGGATGGTTTTATGGTGTTGGAACAACAGTTGGCAATCCCCCCCATAAATCAAAGCTCATGCCAAGTCTGAGGTGTTCATGAGTACGTCTCACATACGTCTTCAAACATAAGGTTCAAAACAACAGCTGCTGCTTCCAGTGACCGAACACAACCTCCGAACCAGCAGTGAGCAGTCTAACAGTGAATACAGCAGCCTACTGAGGTGGTTTTCAGATGCTGGAGGATCGAGGCCAGATTGGACAAAGACACTTAAAGAACGAACAAATATAAACTGATTACCTCCTTGTTCATCCAGCATGACCAAAGCTCGGATCCCAGCATCTTTACTCTGGAGAAAGAATCACATAAACATGACAGATCATATGAAAACTCGATATGTAATGAGTGTTTATGGTCATCTCTTCCTCTGTCTCTCTGCTCCGTCTCTTTGTTTTCAGTAAGTCAAAGTTAATCACCTCCCAGCATCCATCTTGTTTAACGACGTTTGGTGAGACATCTCATTTCCTCTTGTGGAAACATCGATGTGAAGACAACCCGAACATGATAACGAGGGCGAGGGTTGTCCTCTCTCGTTAGTCTTCTTTATTAGTTTTAATCACTGTACGGCTCACCAGTTCTCCATACAGTACATATATACAGTACCTATATATTTATATCCATACAGATATCTATACATACCGCCTCCATCATCTGCATCATCCTCCTTGTGCTCTCCAGAGACTGAAAGACACAAAATATGTGCAAATTATGGGGCTGTATCTGTCTTTATAATTTCTTTTCCAAACAACATTTTGAAAATGTCCTCATTATTAGTAAAACAGAGACAATAAATGTCCAAATTGTACATTCAAATTAAATTAAGTGTTATGGAGTACACAGTAATCCTTTTAATCAGTGCACAGCAGGTCAGATGAACATGTAAACTTAAAGTTTACAATGATAAATGAAGAATAAATGGATGTTCAGTTGGTTTATTTCAAGCAGATTCTTTTGTAAACCAACTTTTATTGAGATTATTATCATGTTGAGATTATTTCCCATCATGCACCTGGTGGAAATTTACAAGAAGTTGAACAACGGAGCAGAAACATTTCGAGGGCTGCAGAAATTTCTGTTTCAACATTAACAGATGCTGCTGCCCGATGGTGCTGAAGATGGTGCTCCTCTTTGAAAACATACAACCTAAACAGCTGTTTTCAGCCTTTAGACGTGACGACCTGTCTTCACATGGTACTGACAGTCACATGGAAAGTGTGTGTGTGTGTGTGTGTGTGTGTGTGTGTGTGTGTGTGTGTGTGTGTTGTGTAAATATCATGTTAATCTCCGGGGACTTCCCCGTCGAGGGATGATGAGGTGACAAATGGCTTTGACCTGTAGTACCCTTTAAACCCCACGGAGCGTGTGTGTGTGTGTGTGTGTGTGTGTGTGTGTGTGACCTAATGATGTTTCTCTGCACCGGGAGACTGGTCATCTCCTTAGCAACCAGGTAAGTCATGTGCTCTTAAAGGGAGACTCCCCTCAGGCTCAGAGCTCTTCACTGATCTGTCGAGTGTGTTTGACACTGTGTGTGTGTGTGTGTTGTTGTGTCGTTTCGTCCCTCTGGTCGTCACCTCAGTTATTTTGAATCTTCTGATGATAAGGTGTCTTTGTCGGAGCAGTGGTCTGAGGTTTTTAGTGGCTTATTGGTACCTATAAAAGATTTGAAGCACTGCACACCGTTCAAAGCTACAGCTTCAGCTACGTAGACAAAAAGGCGACCACTGAGGGCGAGAAGTGTCCAGAATCCAACGCTCAACTGTTTGACCGCTATAGTTCACCATCCAGGTCCTCAAAGTACACTGACTTTAGACAGAACGGACAGTGTGGACACATCTATGGACTATAGCAAGTTTAAGGGTGGCAGTATCTGATCTACACATTACCTTGTGTTGAAGACGTACCAGAAAAAAACTCAAGGTATTCTCTGATTGCAGCTCTCCAACTGAAGGGTGCTTCATGTGTGGGTACTAAAACTTGAATGAAAGTAAACTTTAGTTGCAACTTGACTTTACGTATTGAGAGTTGAGTGCGGCTGGCACAGAAACCACGACATGCTCCAGTTTGGTTTGACGTTTATCGTCAAAAAAACTCATCCAACATGTGCCCACGAGGAAGTCTGAGAGTTGAACTCATTCATCATTCAAACTGCTAATATCATTTAACAATGAGGTTGTCTGATCGTCTGCTCACCTCATCTGTGACGTGATTGGCTCTCCTCTGCAGCTCCTCCTGCTCCGTCAAGATGGGCGGGTCTGACGCCATGTTGGATGTCTGTGAATGCATGTATGTGTATGTCGGTGTGTGTGTGTGTGTGTTGGTGTGTGTTTTCAGTCCCAGGTGACCGGATTAAGCTGCAGCATCAGGTGGTTTTGTCACCTGGAGAGCAGAGTGACACGGTCATTATTTATAATCACCGACAATAGAAGAGACAGACAGACAGACAGACTGATGGACAGACAGACAGATGGACAGACAGACAGACAGACAGACAGACAGACAGACAGACAGACAGACAGACAGATGGACTGATGGACAGACAGACAGGCAGGCAGACAGGCAGACAGACAGATGGACAGACAGACAGACAGCCTTGTTTCCAGGAGTCAGTTCTCCTGACAACCAACCAGATGACATCAGGCATGTCAGTTCGTTAGCCGGTACAATGTAACATCTGAGCGTCTTCTATAGTCTAATCTGAACTTGTCGTCCATTCATTCAAATGGTGGAAACAACGAGGTGGCAACGCATATAACCTAGCAACACACTGCAGCTGGCTTGGTCATTAGCTTCTTAGGCTGCTATCACACTAACACACTAGCAACTGACTAGATTGGCTATTTAGTTGGCTGATCATGAGCTTCAAGGCTGGTATACGCCAGGGGCTAGCAACCCATTGGATCGGTTATTGCCTGTAGCTCCAGAGGCTGATAACTAGCACACTGAGGCTAGCAACCCAATGGAATGGCTACTAGCTTGGTTGGTCTTCTTTCCTTCTGAAGCTATGTAAGTAAGTAGCACGACTAGCAGAGGCTAGAAACTGACTGAAAGTTGGCCAATCATTAGCTTCTAGGCTGGTGTATGCCGGGACTAGCTACCAATTGGATTAGCTTCTGTCTTGGCTGGTCATTAGCTTCTGAAGCTGGCAACTTGCACGCTGAAGCGAGCATCCCACTGATTGGCTGATCATTACATTCCAAGGCTAGTTACTAGCAACCTGCTGGATCAGCTACTGGCTTGGTCATTAGCTTCTTAGGCTGGCATAGGCCAGGGGCTAGCAACCCATTGGATCCGTTATTGTCTGTAGCTCCAGAGGTTGATAACTAGCACACTGAGGGTAGCAACCCAATGGACTGGCTACTAGCTTCTGAAGCTGGTAAGTAGCACACAGAGGCTAGAAACTGACTGAAAGTTGGCCAATCATTAGCTTCAAGGCTGGGACTAGCTATCAACTGGACTGGCTACTGTCTTGGCTGGTCATTAGCTTCTGAAGCTGGCGACCCACTGGATTGGTTACTAGCAACCCAATGGACTGGCTACTAGCTTGGCTGGTCATTAGCTTTAGAGGCTGGTTTACTAGCATGCTAAGACTTGCTATGTTAGCTACTGATAAATCACTAATTGGTAATTTTTTGTGTATTATTGGCAAATTGGAGCCACCAACTGTGGTCAGATCAGTCCAAGATATATCCTCTGCTGACTTCTCAGTAGTCTTAATGTACTCAGTATATTACTTACACTCAGTAGCAAGGCTGTATGTACCTTTACGCTTGAATAAATATGTAGCCTGGCTGCTAATCTGGTCAAAAAACTCTTGAAACGTGAAACTACAAATCAAATCAATCAAATCAAGATCATTTCACTGATGTTGGGATAACAATGTCAGTTTTATCCAGCTGCAACTACAAACCGGTTCTTCTAAATGTCCATGAGGCGATCAGACGTCCCCACAATGTGAGTGAAGAATCAGGTGTCGGGTCCTCATAATCTGACACAAACACCACCCTCCCTGCTGTAGCTCCTCCACCCAGCACTTTCTTTGTGTGTTATCGAGCTGGAGCATCATAATTAAGCCAAAGCGCTAATCACCACCTGCTGGAATAAAGACGAGGACGACCGAGAAGAAGAAGAAAAGACTTTTGATGTTCACACAAAACTAAATGATGTTTTGATTCTATCTGCGATAAACTGATGAATTATTTATCATCATAAATATAAATCCAAAGGAGGTAAACGTGCCAGGTGGGAAACACAAAGGCTCGTCTGATGATATGAAAGCAAATAATTCATAATAAAGACTTTAGTCAGCAGATTTTCCTGGTAGACGGACGTCAATAATTGATCCGTTATTAAAGAATCACTTTAAGAGAAAGAAGTATTTTTAACACTTCATCTCAGCTCAAACTGACAGCGTTCAAATCAATCTATGCCAGACTTCACTGACAAAAACACTCATTTTACCAAACAGAACACATTTATTGGTTAGTTTGTTTGTTATTGTGTAACTTCTCTTAACACAGTAACTCAGGTCTGAGCTAAGACTCTCATATGCTGCATCGTCTCTACACAGCAAGTTATATAAGTTACAAACATCCACCCAGGTGTCATCAACCAACCGACCAACCAAAAATCCAAAAGTGTGAAACCAAAGCATCAAAATGTTGCCACACTTCCTGATTGCCACGCGGGATAAACACAGTAATAACTCCAGAAGTCAGTTCATCAGATTTCACCTTGTTTATCGATATCCGACCAATGAGCGCTTCCCAGCTGTACTCGAGTATTTGTTCTGATTACATTACTTATGATCAAAAACTAGTGGACAGCTGGTGCAGCATGACACAGTGCCAACACACCTGAGCAGATAGTAAACAATGCACGTCGTGACGTCACCTTCAGGACATTTACACCTTCATTCACACTCTGTGACGTGTCCATCAGCTGTCAATCACGCAGATAGTTCATTAAATATTAACGTCACTCTTCATTAAAATCAGGACGTACTTCTATGACGTCATCACCACGGTGAGCTGTGACGTGTTTCTGTTCGTCTGTCTGAATAAAGTTTCTTCAAACGTCATTACTGTATTATAATTAGAGTTCTGATTAAATGCGTCTCACCGTTCACCGGCTCCTCTCCTGCTCCTCTTTCTCCTCCGCAGATCGAACCTGTTGTTCCTCCTCAGCATCTGTGTCCGCTCTGCACCGCCCCTCTCCTCCGACACACCGGCCCCACCGCCCCTCAACAAACACACACACACACACACACACACACACACAAATCTTATTGTCACCAAAATAAAATAAAATAAAATAAAACAAAGAAATACAATAGAAATAAAAATAAAAATATATATATATATATAGAAAAAAATATATATATATATATATATATATATATATATATATATAAATAAGACAAACATAAAAGCAATAAATAAAAAAATAAAACATAAAAATATATAAATAAAAATAAAAGTTTAAAGATGAAGATAAAGTTTTTATAAGATAAAACATATATATTCAGTTATCGTGTAACTTTTCTCTGATAACTTGATGCTGCACTGTTCTCACACTATGATGTCAAACAAACAGCTAAAGTTTGATGTCATCATGTGAGCACTTTGTCACACTTTGAACTTTTATTGTTCGAACTCTTCTCTGCCACACTGAGACTGAAAACATCAGAAGTTTCTTTTATTATTCAGAAAAAAACAGAAAAAGTATCAGACAAACAGTTTTGAGTTTTGTCGGAGCGGTGCTGCTCGGGCTTCCTCCCACAGTCCAAGTCAACACATGAACCTTCACAGGTTAACTGGTGACTCTAGATTGTCCATAGGTGTCAATGTGAGTGTGAATGGTTGCAGTCTCTACCTGTCCTGTGATGAACTGACCCCGCCTCTCGCCCAAACTGAGCTGGGATAAGCTCCACCCCCACAGATGACGGTATAAAAATGTAATTAAATGAGTGACACGTGTAGAATGTAATTTAATGCATAAAACATAAATAAAATTAAAGAAGTGATGTTACTGAATCTATTTAAAGGACCTGTGTTTCATGATAACTATCCACAGATATAAAAGCAACATAAGTTCATAAAACATAATTCTTATTTTCAGGTGATTATGAAAACAGTTACACCTAAATAAACTACAGTAAACTAAAGCCTGGACTACACTGGACCTTTTAATGGGATTCATAATTCATAATAATCATAATTAACAATGACTATTCCTTTATCTGTGATATGAGGTTGATAAAAATTCATTTAATGTGTAAAAACCTTAAAAAGTTCAGAGTCAGACTTTAATGTCAGTTGTGTCACTTTATTCCTTCAAACATTCAGGATCAATTAAAAATCTAATTAAAAACAGTTCCAGCCAAATAAAAATCGAGAACTTTTCTTTTTAAATTTGCTCTAAAACAGAAAATAAAGAAATCTCCAACATGGTGGATGTTGTAGCGCCGCCTCCTGGCAGCAGCGGGATGGTGCAACAGCACGGCGTCAACTCGACTGTTTGGTCCTGGGTTTTTTTGGTCCCGTTACCATGGAGATGGTGGGTTTGTTTTAAAACACTATTGCACATCCGTTAAGCACACACACACATAACGAGATAAAAGACGATGTTTTTGGTCGTATAGAGCGGCAGCTTCCCTCCGTCGACTCACGAATACATCGTCAGCTGGAGCCACTGAGAGACACAAAGACACAAAACGTCTAACGTCAGATCAGTTTACGCAACCATCATCGTCATTGTTCTGACTGTGCCGCCTCCGTCGTCCACGAGCAAACGTCTGGATTCGTAAAAATATCAAGAAACTTTCACACGTGCAAACGTCCACTTGAGGCTGGCTGCAGAAGTGAGTCAGTCTCCATAAGTCCCCATGTTCAAATGTCCAACTTCACAGCAGAAATAAACATGTTTACAGCCTGGTACAAAAAACAGTTTTGGTCTCTGTAGCTAATTTCATAAAGTATCTATAAACGGAAAGATGATTTTAATGATTTTAATTGTGTCGTTGTGTGTCTATCTCATGAGAGAGAAGGACAAAATGGCCGACATTCAGTCAGACTTTTCTGAATTTCTGCTCAGCAACCAGCAAAAAGAGCGGGAAAATTTAACATGGGCGCTTATGGACGGACATGACCACTAGAGTGGCGAGGGAGAGGAAAATCTGTCAAAAATATATTTTTCAAACTGCTCTCAGTGGCACAAATTTCACTCTACAGAAATACTTTTAACATCAAACTGTTGGAAATTTTGTGCTGCTCGCTCACATAAACCTGCTGAAGCTGTCGGACTTATAGTTTTGGCTCAATGGGCTCAGATGTGTCAGGATCACCCACCAACTGCCCCATTTACTCCCATATTAACTGAGAGCAGAAATTTGTGGAGGACAGCAGACGGACCAGTGTTTTTACCTCGCTCTAGAGGTCACATTTTTAACTTTAGCCACACAAATTATATATGTAGACGTTCAGCAAAGCCTGAGGATGCTCGTAATCAAGTCTGTTCATTGATACGACTCATAGTTTGCTGACAGCTGTCTGTTGTTCGAGGGTTACTTTCGAGGCTTCATCTTTCTCTCACCAGTGCCAGTTGACAGTCAGCTCCATAGCAGTCCACCAATCAGAGCAGAGCAGCTGTTTCTATTTATAGCTGTTAACTGTCGCTGGTTGCTGGGCAGAAAACTGAATGATACAACTTGTGGTATTTAAACTGTACTTACTGTAGTACTGTCAATAATACAGTATGGGCGAGACACGGCGAGCATCAGGCACGCTAAAAATGTCTTCAGAAATATTCTAGTTAACTTGTTTACTTCATATTTTTCCCTCAGTGGACTAAAACTAAAGTTTTTACCTCCTTGATGTCCAGATCGATGGTGCCACTGTTGTCCTTATCCAGAGTCTTAAAGGCTCCTGCAACAAACACACATTATTTAGACACAATTTTAAATCTAAAAATTATGAGAAGGTTATTGAAGAATGACACCTCAGACATTCTTCAGTTATATTATTTAATTATTACAGATTTATTTTAGATGTTTTAGAGGCTCGGAGGAAGAATTTTGTATAAAAATGTGAATGAATTGATGCATGACGCCTCTAAAATATCATTTAATGAAACATGTATGCCAAAAAAAGGAAAATATGTGATTTTATTTAAAATCGATTTAAACTTTAAACAGTTTTAATTAATTTTTATTAATAATGATAATCAAGCTGACTCACTGCACATGGCGTCCAGTCGCACCAGGCAGCCAATGTAATTGTCAAAGTCCATGTTACCGTGCTCGTCGCTGTAACGACGGATGATGAGCTTGTAGAGCTGGTCGTTCAGAGGGAACCCTGCACAAACGCAAACACAACCAATCTGAAACGTGTTCACACTGCAGTGATTTAAACACACACACACACACACACACACACACACTCACCTGCAGCCTTGAAGGCCTTCGGCAGCTCCCTGGAGCAGATCACACCTGACTGGTCGGCGTCGTGGGACAGGTAGATCCCCTGGAGACAAAAACAAACAAACAAACAAACGTTTTATTAACGTTGTTTTCATGTTTGTGCTGACGGACTGGAGGGGATCGAACGCTCGGCACTCAGTGCACTGACCTGCCACCTCTTGATGTTGTTCCACAGGTACTTGAACTCGTGGAAGCCCAGTTTACCTGTGCTGTCGCTCTGAGGGGGCGGGGTCAAGGGTCAAACTCAGAGGAAAGCAAAACAAATGCAAAAGAAACGCAAAAAAAGCAAACACAAGAAATGCAAAACAAACTAAACTAACAAAAACAAACAAGAGAGACAAAAAACACAGTTTTTTTTGTCAACATACTACAAATACTACAACTATGGCTACAACTACTACTACTGTCTGATAATATACTATTACTACTGTTACTGTTACTACTGCAGGTACTACCACTTATAAAACTGCCCCTGCTGCTGGTACAGTCACTGCAGTCCTGTTCCAGTAGTACAGTGTAGTAGTGTGTAGTAGTGTGTAGTAGTGTGCAGTGGAGGATACGTCCATGACAGCGACCATGCTCCTGCAGGACTCGATGCTGAAGCCGTCGGTCTTCAGACCTCCATCTGAAACAGGAAGTTCAGTTAAAGTTGATTCAGACAAACATGAAGTGACTAAATGAAACAGTTAAATTATATTTTTTATATCATAAATAAACTCTGGAATACTTCAAATACTTCAAAAGTACTACGCAGTATTTCCACATGTGGAACAGAGTAGAACACAAACAAACTCACGCTTGGAGATGATTTTATTGAGGATGTTCATCAGCTCAGGGGGGCTCACCTCCATGTCCTGTAACACACACACACACACACACACACACACACACACACACCAAAACAAAGTGAGTCATCTGAAGTGATTCAAGCTGAAAATCTGTTTCCGTTTTATTTTTCCACGCTGTGACTCAGAGCAGCTCACATTTCCTCTCTGTTGCCAAAACACTGAAACAACATCAGGATAACGTTATTCTAACGTTATTCTAACATTGTGCTAACACTATGTTCACCATGCTTTCTCATCACCACGAGATCTGTGGCCGTGGTCTCAGTTCAGACGTAGCCTGCAGGCTGTTTGATGAAAACGGGTGCGTTTGTTTCGCTTCACGTGATCAGGAGGAGATCACTCTGTGGTTCTTTTAAATATTCGAATGTTTCTCGTGATTTTGACGCTAAGAAACAACAAAATTCTCGTGACTGACTTCAGATTTTATTCATATTTTATTTTATATTCACTTCATAACAACAGAACAGCTGACAGACTTCCTGAAGCTTTGGCGACCCCAGAACTACGACTACAACTACTGCTACTACTGCAAAACTACGACTACAACTACTGCTACTACTGCAAAACTACGACTACAACTACTGCTACTACTGCAAAACTACGACTACAACTACTGCTACTACTGCAAAACTACGACTACAACTACTGCTACTACTGCAAAACTACGACTACAACTACTGCAAAACTACGACTACAACTACTGCTACTACTGCAAAACTACGACTACAACTACTGCTACTACTGCAAAACTACGACTACTGTGGATACTATTACAATGACTAGAACTACTACTACTACTAAAGTACTACGACTACTACAACAGCTACTATGACTACAACTACTGCTGCTACTGCAAAACTACGACTACTGTGGATACTATTACAATGACTAGAACTACTACTACTACTACTACTACTACTACAAGTACTACGACTACTATGACTACAACAGTTACTACTGCTGCTGCTACTTCTACTACTAATACTTGTTACTACTACTACTACTACTATTGTTACTACTTCTAGTACTTCTACAACTTCTGTATAACTACTATTATGTAATATAATACTAAATATTTATGTTACTTTTCTGGTATGACAGCTACTGTTTCTGCTACTACAAGAACTACAGCTGGTTCTGTTTTTACTTCTACAGCTGCTCCAACAGGAAGTTTCCATAAAAGGACGCTCAGCAGTCTGACCCCGCCCACAGGTGGGCGTTGTCAGGTATTTACTACGAACATCTTCATCATCATCATCATCGCTCTCACTGAACGTCTGCTGGTTCAGAGAATCCACACGGTCTGAGTTCTGGTCTTAGTCTTAGTCTTAGTCTTAGTCTTAGTCTGGTCTTAGTCTGGTCTTAGTCTGGTCTTAGTCTGGTCTTGGTCTGGTCTGGTCTAACTGGTGCACACACCCCTCTGATGAGTCAGAGAAAACCTCAAACATGAACAACAACGCCCTGAAGCACGAGAGGAGACTCCCTGCCAGACAATGACAGGAATGTGTGTGTGTGTGTGTGTGTGTGTGTGTGTGTAAAACACACCCTGCGCTTGTTCATTTGAGGACGGTTTCACTGTTTACAGACACGGAAACAAGTCTTTGAACTCATCGCGGCTCTGAGTGAGGTTTAACCCTTTCACACTCCAACTCCCAGAATGCCGCTGGGCACTGAAAACGTTACAGTGTTACAATATTTAGACTTTAAAAGTGTTTCAGTGTTTAATTATCGTCATTATGAAACTTCCTGACTGAGATAAAAAGATTCTTCTGTGTTGATAGAAAACAATCAGCATTTTTCTCAAATGTAATCTGATTACAAGCTCCCAGAAGTCTATAAATGTCTTTTATCGTGTCTGGAGAGAATACTCTGTGTTTTTGTGTGGATGGAGTAATCGATTACTTGTTGCAGCTCCGTCTTGCTCTGCTCTGTTATTTGAATGTTTAATGAGACGATAAAACGTTTTTAGTTCCTTCGAACGTTCCTCTGTTTGAATGTTGGAGATCAGGTGAACCGGCCCGTCCTGACGGAGCAGCAGACAAAGAGAGAGGCGGAGGGCGGAGGGTGTGGTTTGGAATGTGGCCGACAGCAGACAGACAGGTGTGGTGAGCGATGAAAGATCAGGTGAAAGGCCGACAGAGAGAGAGACAGTTTTAAAACCTCATTATCTCGTTAACCTCGTCAGCTCCTGAAGCCGTCACCAAGGGTCACGTTTAATTTCTCAGATTTCATCAAATTCTGGGGAGTTTGTGGACGATTCGAACTTTTCTGTTCAGTTTAAAATTAAAGATGAAAGTTTCATTTTAACGGGATTAAAGTAAAAAAAAGGATTGTAACCTCTGGATTATAATCCGACTGTGATTTCAGGACTTCCTCTTTACGTTTTTGGACATTTTCAAGGATCTGAAATCATCTCGGCGGACCCCAAAAGAAACATTTGGTGAATGATGGGAAATGTAGTTAGAGTTCTGACCTATGAATTATTACATAATTACTCTGAATCATAAATTCCGCCTCAGCTAACGAGGTGAGAAATTCGATATTTGATGGCTTCGGTTTTCCTGGAGGATTTTTAACCACTTAAATATCAAATTCAAGCACTTTCCAGGGACTTTCCAGGTCGAATTCCCTCAAGTTCAAGTACCAAACAACAGCACAGTTTGATACAGTGTGTGTGCGCGTCACTTCCAGTTTCACCAGGTCTATAAATTCAAGCACTTTCAATGTCTGTTTTTCAAGGATTTCAAGGATCCGTTGATTCAGACTCAGAGTCGCGTGTAAACAGACGAGGTCTGATGTAAACAGCTCATTATGCTGTAATTATAGCAGAGACCAAAGTCTGCGCTTTGTCGTGAGACCGGCGAGTCACGTGATCCGAGGACTGTGAACCGACAACAGACGTGAGAATCAGAACCTGGACCTGGACCAGAACCAGAACCAGAACCAGAACCTGCATCAGTGACACGTTCAGGGTCAAACATGAACATCGTGGACTCACGTCTCCGGCCAGCTGCTGGAAAACTCTCCGAAACTGTTTCTCCTCATCGTTCTCGTGAGCCTCGGCGAAGTTCAGAGGTCTGCGAGGAGGAGGCTGAACACACACACACACACACACACACACACACACACACACACACACACACAAAGAGTTACTGTTAGGTCACACACACACACACAGTAAACGTTCAGTTTGTGTTTGTTTGTTTTGAAATCTTCCAGTGGGCCTCGAGTCAGTGATGTCGTAACATCATGAAATATTTCTGACGGGCTGTTTCAGGACTTTCAGCCAAATCTATAAATTCAAGCACTTTCACTGTCTATTTTCAAGGATTTCAAGGCCCCATGGGAACCACATTTAACTTGTATCTCATGCAGAAGGAGGAGGGAGAAGACGTGCGATGGTTGGTACTCACTGGGTCTGAGGGGATGAACTGGTTGACGTCGATGTTGCTGTTGGAGGAAGAGCGCAGAGGTCAGTGTCCACAGCTGGGAGCTACAGCTAGCCTAGCTTAGCACAAAGACTGGAAGCGGAGGGAAACTGTTAGCCTACTCACCTGACAATGTTGATGATGCCGCTGATGAACGAGTTCACCTTGAACATTTTGACGTCTGTCTGAGGGAAGAAACCGGGCAGTTAAATCTATAGTTACACAGCTGAAAGATGATCACAATCTGGTTATGATCCTGATTAATGAGGTAATAATTGAGTTATTTAAAGTCTCTGGTGTTTTAACAGGTTAGTTGAGGCAGCAGTCGTTTTAGAGAATAGAGAAGTTTCATTTTTCAAAGTAAAAGCTGAATTATTCCACAGAAAGTCTGATTTTATTACAGATGAATGATCAATGACTGATCGATTGTTTCACATAAATAAATGAATAAATATTTCAGGTCTTCAATCACTTTATTTGATTTATTTATTGCACTTGTAGCATTAGCATTTCTTTGATCATAGGATTATTTTGGAGGTTTAAAATGTTTGACGACCACCGTTATTGTTATTGTGAGTCCAAACTGATCAATGACTTCATTAATTATTGAAAACCGTCATGAATTAACTAAAAACATCAGATCTGTGGACAGTTTGATGTTTTAAAACGTTGAAACTCTCTCTGCGCTTCCTGTTGTAATAAAGTACTTTTACCGTCTGATATCTGACTTAAATAAAGTATTCGAGTACTTCTTAATGAGTCTGCAGCAGCACAGTAACGACTTATTTCCACAGACTATCTGAATCACACCTTCAAACGTTATTTTAACGTTTTCTTTGGGTTAGCTGTGTGTTTGCTGAGCCTCCCACAATCCACCCAGTGTGTCGACTTCCAGACACTCAGACGTCCAACAGCTCCTGAACTCACCTCAGACTTGAGTTTACGCTGCACAAACATTAAAGAAACGTTTGTTTGAGGTTTTCTGACACTTACCGAGACTTGTGCTTCTTCTGGAGGACTGAGAGGAGGCTGACGGAGAGCGGGCGAGCGAGGTGAAGTCACACTGTGAGCCTGAGAGAGAGAGAGAGGCAGATATTCACGGCTGGAGGACACACCCACAGAACCAGTCCACAGAACCAGTCCAGCAGAAACACAACCGGTCCTTTAATGCATCACCAGCCACACCTAGCACACACACACACACACACACACACACACACACACACACACACACACACACACACAGGACTCCAGGTCCTAATGCCCACCCCTTTAGGGTGGAGACCACATACAGTAAACAGATGATGGTGCGTTCACGGACAAAATCTGAATAAAACATGAAAACCTGATTTACCTGAGCTCCACCTGCAGGTTATGAAACACAGGTCAGCGTCGAGCTCTGACTTCCTGTATGGGACCCTGAACGCATCATGGTATCCGTTTGTAAACAGGCGTGAAATTTGAACCTTTTTAGCAAAAAAAAAAAAAAAGTTTTATTTTGAAATTCACCGGAAATTCACGCGTATATTGGCGGGTTAGAACGGCTGTTACCGTAGTAACACTTCCGGTCGACTCTTTCACAATAAATCTACGTTAATTTAATTTAATTTTTTTTCTGAGGTTATAAACGACCGAAACTTTATTTATTTATTTATTGTTTGTTTGTTTGTTTGTTTGGCGGTTAAACTCTTAATGTTACTGTACGTCACACGCTGAGAAGGTGTTGATTCACGTTCCACAGGTGAGTTTAGTTATCAATTACCTGTCTGTGCAACAAGACAGAAGAACCCCGCACGTTTAAAAACGCTGTTTATTATTTATTAGTAATGTTTATTATTTATTGTATTCATTATTAACTTTTTATTCATTATTGTATTTATTATTTATTATTTAGATCATTTATTATTATTACAGACATTTATCAGTCACAGGTGAGCTCTGTGAGCTGTCTCAAAACAAACATCTCTTCCTGTTAAATAAACAAATAAATAATAAACATTAAAAACATGAACAGACGTCATTGTATGTATTCAATCTGTGGGGCGTTCACTGCCCTCTAGCGGCCACAGTGAGTAACTACACTGACGTCTGTCAAGCTAGACACGATTAGAATGGCACCACTTCCTGTTAACCCCTTCAAAATAAAGCAAAGTTACCAAACTACTAACGAATGAACTGAAATGAAATGATCACATTAATAGCTCCCTGTCGGGGCTACAACTTCAACATAGTTTAGTAATAATGTAACACATATTTTTATGTTTTTAGACTAAATAAATCAACATACATACACGTAAAATTTCAAACGTCCACTGCTCCTGAACGCATCATCAACGTCAGCCGGAACCGGGAAGTGTCTGCTTGTTGTGAGTTGGTTCTTCTTCTTCCTCCTTGTTGTGGCTGACATGTCGAGCTGTGCTGGTCCGTACCGAGCCGGGCCGGGACTCCGGTCCTCTGCGGTGCTCCTGCTGCTGCTGATGGGTCTGATCGGGCCGGTCCGAGCCGTGTCCGAACTGGGGAAATGGATCGTGGACATCGACAGCGTGAGTGTCACTGCTCTGTAGCGTTAGCTGCGAGTGTCATAAACACGTTGTTTTAACGTTGTAAACATGTTAAAGAGGGAGCTAACGAGGCTAACGTGCTGCTACAGAGGAGCTAACAATGTTAGCAACAAGCTAACCACTAAAAATATAAATATTTATTTATTTAAAGGTCCAGTGTGTCAGGCTAATTTGAGCTAATGCTAATCCAAATATGGGCAAAAAGGTGGAGCCAGGTTACTGAAACCTGACACCTGTGACGAAAAATGTGTCTAAAACCTGGACGTAGTCTCTGAGACGTCCCCGCAGACTGTCTAAAACCTGGACGTAGTCTCTGAGACGTGCCCGCAGACTGTCTAAAACCTGGACGTAGTCTCCGTGGACGCCCCGCAGACTGTCTAAGACCTGGACGTAGTCTCCGTGGACGCCCCGCAGACTGTCTAAAACCTGGACGTAGTCTCCGTGACGTCCCCGCAGACTGTCTAAAACCTGGACGTAGTCTCCGTGACGTCCCCGCAGACTGTCTAAAACCTGGACGTAGTCTCCGTGACGTCCCCACAGACTGTCTAAAATCTTCTCTGTCTGACACTGTTACTACTATTATAAATGAGTAAATCGTCTGTTGAACAGGAAGTTGGTTCCTTTGTCCGCCTCTTTGTTTGCGCTCTGTTTGTCTTCTTCGGGGTGCGTTCGTGGTTCATGTGCAAACATCGCGTCACTCACAGGACGATGTTTGACGAAGGAAGCTCTCCTCGTCTTTAACAAACTCTCAGAGGACGACTGTGAACGCTCAGTTTGTTGAACGTTGTTTTTATGTAACTTTTACCTCAGAGATCATCGTAAGGCTTCGACTTCGTTTGTCTTTCCGCTCTTCAGACATCGACTCTGATTAGAAACAAACAGTCTCCTCAGAGCAAACAAAAGATTTGAAAAACTTCATGTTTTCTCATTTTCCAGTGAAAGTTTTAAAGTTTATGTAAAGTTTGTTTGTTTGTTTCAGGAGACTCAGAAGAAGCAGATCTTCTTCACTAAAACTCTCTTCAACAACTCCTTCATCCGCATCAAACGTGAGTGTCTTCTCCTGTTCATCACCTCCGTCACCACAAACACTTCCTTAACCGTCCGTCCTGTTTGAGAGCCGCCTGTTGTTAAACCTGATGTTTGTGTTTGATGACAGAAAACTGTAGCTCGACGTCTCGGTCTGGCTCAACGTGTCCTGGTATCTGAGGAACTCGCACTGCTACGATGAAGTCTTCAGCCTCGACGTGAGGAAACCTGTTTTTATTCTCTCAGTACAGCTGTACACAACTGATTATGTTACTGATGATCAGAAACCATTAGCCAAACAAAAGCTGCTGACCGCTGGGCCTGAAACCTCCTCTTCTTCTTCCCGATGGTCCAAAACATCCGCTAACAGCAGCTACAGTTGGCAGCAACATTTAAAAGTCCAGTTGTTGTTTTAATCGTCATATTTGGATAATTGGTCCCACAAAACGCTCTGGTAGGAACTGGCAGGACGTTCCACCAACGGGGAACAACAGACAGAAAAGTTTGCATCGTCCTGAGCGTACGGGTGGCAGAGCCAGACCATATTCTGTGGAAATTACGCGGCGATGTGTGTCATTGCTCGTTGACATTTTCAGGCTCACGTTGTGTAGGTGTCGTGGTCTTTAAATGAGACGATCGGCAGACAAAGTTCAGACAGACAGATGAGCCTACAGATCCTCCTCCTCGGTTCATTTGCGCTCCTAAAAGACATCCACAGACCTCATACCTGTCCCGTAACAAAGACAAGCGTCACTATGAACTTCACACCTTCCATCAGGCTGAGACGGACACCTGTACCTTCCAATCACAGCTGTCCTGTATCACCCGCCCCCACAATTAAGTGGTGCGCTGCAGAAAAACCACCAACGTCCCCAACGTCTACCATTTAGTGCCTTTTAAAGGGAGCTGACACCCAGAACACACCTGTGATTAATTAAGACCACGTTATGACTCTTTGTTGATCTGACCGTGTTATATTAATATTAATAACTCCTCTGTGCCGCCACAGACGAAGAGAGTGTCGAGTTACTTCGGCTCGAAGGACGTCCTGCCAAGAGGAGGAAGTGGATATTATGTTTTTCACCAATATCCTGCCATCGAATGCAAACAGGACCCCAACATGGTGATTCACACACACACACACACACACTCAGGGTTTATACATTAACACAGTGCAAACAGACGAGTAACAAAGTGTGTGTTTGTTTTATGACACAGCTCAGCCTGGAAGTCTTTGACAAGGAAAAACGGCTGACAGAAGTGCTACAACAACAACAACAGGTGAGAGAGAGACTAACTAGCATGATGCATGATGGGTAAAAACAGGTTTTGGCTCCAAGAAGACGATGCTGTAAAACTGGCTCGTCTGCAGTCCTCCGGGTGTGAAGCGTGAAACGAATCACGGAGCAAGAATGTGAAAACTTCTTGTTGTTTTTCAGCCGCCCACTGAGAAGACCTCAGGCAGGAGGAGGAGAGACGTGGTGCTTCCAGGCCCAAAGGTGTGCATATGAAACGCACCCAGGCGAACCGACAGAGCGTAGAGCCTGTGGTTTCCTGCTCATTCCTCTGTGCTACAAACATAACAAATAAGAGTTTGATCTCTTTGAGTCTTTTTGGATATAAAATAAAAGTCTCTGTTCGTTTGAATGTTTGACTCATTCTCTGATTTTCTGTCTCAGCCGGCTGCAGTTCAGAAAGAAGGAGCTCCAGCAGAAACAGGAAAAGCCAAAGAGGTCAGTGAGTCAGTCTGTTGGGCTGTTTGAATAAAACCTGATTACAGCAGACGGGAGAGGTTTGAATTCCAGGATATGAATACACAGTATGTCCGGTACTACAGGTATGAACTGAGCAAATGCCACGACGACATTTACATTTAGTCATTTGGCCTCTATACAAGGAAATGACAGACAGAGCAGAGTGTCATCTGCATAGAGTGATACGATAAGTTACGTGAGCTGATAATCTGTGTTCATGTCTCACAGACGACACACTTCGATGCCGTGGCTAAGAGCTGGGAGGACGGACCGTACATGTTCATCCTGAACATCGGAGAAGTCAAAGACAAGAACCAAGTCCCCGACCCGGCCAAACCGCGGCCACACTGGACTCTACAGCGTCAGTAACACACACACACACACACACACTCCTAACCTTTAGTGATTTACGGGATTTAGTGCTCTGTCCACAGTTGACACTGTTTAGCTTCCTCATATAACAAACTATCCTTGAAAGTTGACGTACGGTTTCCAGAGCGAACAAACAAATCCATGAAAAGATGTCGTGATCCTGAGAGCATGATCTGCTCTTGACACGAGTAGCTGTAGTTGTAGTCCGTTGCTCCTCGTTGCTCCTCGTTGTCCTGACAGTGTCTGTTTGTGTTTCCAGTCCAGATCAGGATGGTCGGTCCTCATGACTACATATCAGCCTCTGAGTGGCCTCTGATGGTGGTAAGAACTCAAACACAACACAACCAAAGTCAGACATGTTCAGCTGGTGTTATCGTACGATTTTGTTATGGTCAACCAAAGACCAAAACGACCTCTGACTTCCTGTCTGAGGCTCCACTGATGACCTAAATAGGTCACAAAGAGAGCTTACACCTGACATTCACCTGCTGTGATCATCATTTCAGTTCACGAAGAACAAAATGTTTTGTTGCTTTTAACCAGCAGCTCATCAATAGAAGCCAAAACGCTGAACGAACAGACACAAAGAGAAACAAACTTCGTAGACAGCGTCTCCGTGACAACCTGACAAGGAAAGAAACAACTTAAATGTATTGAATTAATGCCGAAGGCTCAAATAATTAAGAGTTTCACAAAGTTGCATTAAGAGAAACAACTCTAAAAATTGCTCAAAAGTCTGGTGACTTTCTCCAAAGGCGACAAAGAAGTTGCCCATATTGGTTACTGTTTACTTAGTTTGTAAAATTTGACACGTTTCCCATCAATAAAATCTTCTTTCATAAATTGAGTGTAAATATGTTGAAACACCCAGAAAACACACAACTTCATGTGTCGAATTCACAAGAAGATGAATCATTTAAATTTGCTGTCGCAATTTTGCAAAGTTTATGAAGTTCTTCGTCACTCAACAACTCTCAAAATTGCACAACTTTAAAGGGAGTCTGTTGATCTCGAGGTTGCTTATCTCAGCAGGTGAAAGAGTCCAAACGCGCCATCTTCGTCTCAGTCAACTAAATCCAGGTCAGACGTCATGTTTCGTGTTCTTACATGACGTCAGTTGAGTAGGCGGTCCTTCAGCGTGCACCAGGACCTCTTAGAGTTTATGCTACACAAGATATGTCGTCAAACGAGTCCCAGACCGCCTCGTTCTGTCTTGGTGGTTGTATTTAGAGCTGCCCACTTGTAATATGTCTGGAGTACAGAATATCTCCAGATGGGTCTTTTAAAGGAGCTTTCATCCTTGTCTCCAGTTCTACATGGTGATGTGCATCATGTACGTGCTGCTGGCGGTGTTGTGGTTGGTCCTGTCGGCGTGTTACTGGAGGGATCTGCTCAGGATCCAGTTCTGGATCGGAGGCGTCATCTTCCTGGGCATGCTGGAGAAAGCCGTTTACTACGCCGAGTTCCAGAGCATCCGATACGACGGCCTGTCAGGTAGGTTACGACACAGAGGTGACTTTCCTGGACCGGTGGAGGTTGAGACGATAACGAGTTGTCATGATGTCGACCTGCAGTGCACGGGGCGGTGGTGTTTGCCGAGGTGCTCTCAGCGGTGAAGAGGACTCTTGCCAGAGTGTTGGTGATCATTGCCAGTCTGGGATACGGCATCGTCAAGTGAGTCTTCTTCTTCTGACTCTTCTCCTCACATTAACGCTTGTATCAAATCTGTAACGAATGACCGTGAGCTTATTCTACACTCAGGCCCAGACTCGGAGCGTTGCTGCACAGAGTTGTCGGCGTCGGTCTGCTGTACTTGATCTTCTCCATCATCGAGGGGATCCTACGAGTCAACACCGTAAGTCAAACCCTCACTGTGTGTGTGTGTGTGTGTGTGTGTGTGTGTCTGTCTAACCTGTTTCTCTCTGTAGGATCGAGGCGACAACACGAGCAGTAGACTTTTGTGTGAAATAGTGCTGGCCTTCACTGACTCCTGTATTGTCTGGTGGATATCCTTTACAAAAACAAAGAAGGTCGCCAACAACAGCAGCTAATATTACTGACTAGTCCAACAGCAGTCAGCCCAGCTCGGCGTCTGTCTTTCAGCCTTTTATTTCACTTCTTAGCTTCCTCTGTCAGCGTCCTCTTCGCTCTCTTCTCCTCTGCCATTATGTCCATAGAAGCTGCTGACCGCTGGGCCTGAAAGCTGCTTCTTCTTCTTCTTCTTCTTCTTCTTCTTCTTCTTCTTCTTCTTCTTCTTCTTCTTCTTTCTTCTTCTTCTTCTTCTTCTTCAGCAGCTAACAAACTGAGCTAACATTAGCTAACAGCAGCTACAGTTGGCAGCAGTTTACTTCACTGTCCATCAGGAAACTCATCAAAGTAACGATAGCTTTAGTTTGTGACTGAGTTTTAGGACGACCGGCGCCCTTTAAGACGTCCGTCTGTCTGAGCTTGTAAGAGCAACAATAACGCAGCAAAGGACAACATGTCACCACAGGTGTGCTGTAATCGTGTTGAAAGGTGTTTTTGAGGTTGTTTGGCTCCTTTCTGCATGTGGTGCTCCGCTGATTTGACTGCAGGATGTTGTTGTTTGAAAGTGGACTAGCACTGTTTGAATGATGGGTAAACCCCACCCACCTGGTGCACCCAGCTGAGCAAAACAAACTTAGTTCGTATCAGAGTGGTTCGCTTGTGTTTGTGTTCTTCCCTCTTCTCCTGCTTCTTCTTCTTCTTCTGTGGTTCTCTGTCTCCAGGCTGAAGATGATGTAGTTCTCCTGGCTGCTATTCCTCTGGCTGTGCTCGACTCTACCCTCTGCTGGTGGATATCCGCTACTGCACCCCCCCCCCTTTTTTTTGTGCTAATGAAAGTTTGTTTTTTTGTCTGTCGCACTTTTGTTCTGCTTTGTTCGTCTGCGTGTGTTTACAAAGAGTTTAATATAAGCTGTAACAGTACCAGTCAAACGTTTGGACACACCTTCTAATTCAGTCTTCAGAACTATGAAATAACACGAGGTCAACACCTGGAATAGTTTTTAATTAACAGTTGTGCCTCGTCAAAGGTTAATTAATGGAAGTTCTTGCCCTGTGTTTGCATTCAACGACTGTAATAATCCAGATTATGGCAAGAACCGCTTGACTGAGTGTCAATCAACAGTCCATCATCACTTTCAGACATGAAGGTCAGTCAATCGAGAAAATATCAACAACTTTGACACAAAAACCATCAAACACTTTGATGAAACTCACGAGGACTCTCCAGAAGAGGAAGACCAAGAGTTAGGTCATCGTCTGAATGACTGCAAACAAACCACGACTGAAGGAGACCAAGAAGAAGAAGAAGAGAAGACAAACACATGAAGGGTCATCAACTTTGGGTGGTATCTGCATGTGTGGTTCCCAACCGAAGAAGGGGTGATGGTGTGGATGGTGCTTCATTGAGATGCCATCCCATCTGGTTTGAGATTAGCGGGACCATGGTTTGATTTTCAACAGGACAATGACCTCGAATACGCCTCCAGGCTCTGTGAGGGCTCCACAATCACCTGACCTAAACCCAGCTGAGATGGTTCGGGATGAGTTGGACCACACAGTGAAGGAGAAGCAGGCTGATTGATGAGCAATGATCGAACAGGAAGAAGCCATTCGTTCACCAGAGGCCTCTGTCCACAAGAGTTTTGAGTCTATATTCCTTCAAAGATCCACAGTGCCCTTCCTTCTGAGAACTTCACCTACTTTCTCTGAAGGCGTATTTCAGGTGAAATTGAACCCAAACCCTCTCAGTGCTCAGCATATAGAGACTGTTGGCGAAACCATTCCAGGCGACGACCTCGTGAAGCCGATTGAAAGAACGCTAAGAGGGTGCAAAGGTGTGTCCAAACTTTTGACTGGTGCTGTAAAAACTCAAACAAACTGCGTCTTCTTCCAGGCTGGTGTCGTCGTTGTTGTTTGGGTAATTTCAACTTTGGTGAACGACCAAATCAGGATCTTTGTAACGGTTGATTCATCTCGTCTGTTGTACAAACACAAACATCCAAAATGAGTTCAGGTTACTGATGACGAGACAGAACTTTAATTGAGTTTTTCCAGCTGTTAGTTTTCTTTATTTTTACGTTCCTTGACCGTGTCGTCGTCACATCTTCATGAGTCTGGCTCAGACGATGAAGCTGCTGAGGCTGAGGAGGAACGTGGTGAAGCTCTCGCTCTACAGACACTTCACCAACACGCTCATCTTCGCCGTCATAGGTACGAAAAAACGACATCATCTGTTCGCGTTTGTCCAGACCCGTTTCACGTCTTTTTAAATCTCGTACATGTTTGTTTTTCAGCGTCGGTCATCTTCATCATCTGGACCACGAAGACCTTCAAGATGTCGAAATGTCAGTCTGTAAGTATGAGTTCTGATCCAGGAGATCAATAAGTCAATAACTCAATTTATTTCATCTTCAATTAAAAAAAACTCTGTGCAGGACTGGAGGGAGCTGTGGATCGACGACGCCTTCTGGCGCTTCTTGTTCTCCATCATCTTATTGGTTATCATGTTCCTATGGCGACCGTCAGCCAATAACCAGAGGCAGGTATCTGATTTTTTCTGGTTTCCAGTTTGTCTCTTTAGCTGTGAAGTAAATCCACTCATCTCTCTCTCTCTTTGTCAGATACGCCTTCAGTCCTCTGTTGGACGAAGAGAGTGAGGAAGAGGAGAAGGAGCCCATGATGAACGAGGCCTTTGGTCAGAAACTCTCCTCCTTTCCTTCCTTCCTTCCTTCCTTACTTACTTGTTGCTAAGCTAACTGCTAACTGCTTTGTGTTTCACTTTGTGTCTGCAGAGGGGATGAAGATGAGGGGCGTGAAGAACGAGAGCAACGGTTCAGCCAAAGTCAACAAAGTGGTGAGTGACGATGATGAGTCTAAACTTTGTTCAGAGTCCAGCGTGAAAGCAACAAACAAAACGACCTTTAAATGAATTAGAGTAACTCAATAATAACACGCGGATCATCATCAGTCATTGAAATCAGCTCGTTGTTTTCCAGGATGAGGATCTGAAATGGGTCGAGGAGAACATCCCTTCATCTATGGCTGACGTGTAAGTCATCAGAAATGATCATAAATCAAAATATAGATTTAAATTTGATGCTGAAAGTCTTATTTCTCCTCCTCACAGCGCTCTGCCGCCCCTGCTGGACTCTGACGAGGTGAGTCTGTCCGGTCTTCTCACTTCATTACTGAACTGTAGAGACTGACGAGATGAAATGTCTTTGAACACAGTGATGTGACAGCTGGTTAAACTAAAAGGATCTTTACTCTTTAATATAAAAGTTGATCTCCTTAATGTTGTCGGACACTGTTATAGTCCCTGTGTAGAGTAACATAAGGAGTCGACCAAAACGTGTTAATAATCACCGTCACGGGTATTACATGCAGAATGGCGTTTCTCTTCAGCGTGAACTTTGAAATCACAAACAAAACAAACTTTAAGCGGAGCTACCTGAACTACACCAACAGAAAGACAAGTACTAATCCAAAAACTCCTAAACTGACCGAAACAGAAGGAAAATGCAAGAAAAGAAAAGTCAGTTCAGTCCGCTTCTCTCAGTCTGTCACATGCAGGATCGTATATCGACCTCACAGTCAGCTGATTGCTCAGCTCCCAAAGACCCAAAAAAAAAAATCAGGGGATCACACTCTGAGTCTAAAAGAAGAGCAGACATGTTTCCGTCTGTCACCGACACTTAGAAGAACAACGTGAGCAGAAACAAACTTTTACTGTGTCGTACTTTGACCTGGTTGTATTACGTTACAGTCGGTTTCATGGCCGCTGGCTTCGGATCAGTTTCAAAGCTTCCTGTTGTTCCTGTGAGAATCAGGTTCAGGTTCAAAAAACACCAAAGTTTTCTTTTAATTTACTTAAACTGCCAGAAAAATGATTCATGTATTCAGACGTACGTGAACATGCAGGAGCTCATTTACAAAGATTTGTTCAGGTTTTCTTTGTCTTACTGAAACACGTGACGATGGATCGTATCTGTAGTTCTGACTGTGAGCGACAGAGGGCGGCAAACACTGTGCAGAGAGCAGCTGTTGCCACGGTTACATCACACTGTTGTTTATCCCTCTCCTCTGTTGTCATGGCGAGGAGAACAATGTGACGGCGGCGATGTGTTTATGTGTGTGATGATGGAGGGGAGCCGCATCCATTAAAAACAACGAATAGTAATGTAAATAACAACAATATTTCATGTAATTGATCAGAAAATATCAAATCATTGGTTCATTTTGTTCTTTAACAGAGCGATCAGATCTGACATCAGATGTTTGATTTCTCTTATTTATCTTTTATCCACCCATTTTTCAGATTGTTCGCTCTTTGATCTGCAAACTGAGCCTCGTTTTTTTTTAAGTGATGCATCAATCAACAAAGTGCCTCTTATGTAAAAATCAATTTCTTACGTAACACACAGATATTAAAAGGCTTTACAGCCGCTCTGTTGTGAGGAATGTACGAAGGAAGGACGGACGTGAACGAGCGAAAGGAGACAAAGAAAGATCGGCTCAGATTAAAATCCAGCTTCCTTCAGATCCATCACACACACACACACACACACACACACACACTGCAGGCTGGGAGTGAACACTAACAATGTAATGAATCTCCCTCATTAGAGGATGAAATTAAGGGGAAGTAACTGTCTTAACTCCCCACTGTTCACGTCCTTATGGCAGATTATGTAACTCTTGTTTATCGAGGAGGTGGAAATCTGAGCTGAACCTGCTCGTTATCCCCGTTATGACAAATTATCTAATTCATCACGATCAAGGAGGCTGTTAAAGGGAAATGTTATGCCCCCCTACACGTACTCTGAGTCTGAATGAATCCTATTAACCTGGATTCTGACGCCATCAGAGCTCTCGTTATCGGTCCATGCACCTCCCGGGAGGTGCTGTGCTACAAAATACATCAAGTGTAACACGAACTATACAGTGTGCTATAAAAAATATCTGAATATATTAAAAATAAGTTCAAACATTTGCTATTGAATGTAACCTGAGAACCATAAATGTAGAGACAGAAATAATGGTGTCAGAGGAGCAGGGTTGCAAACGGGTGGAAAGTTTCCGGTGAAATTCCATGGGAAGTTAAGCTTGGGAATTTTGGAAATATTCCAAATCAGAAACTCCACAGGAATGAATGGAAATTAACTGTAAATTGGGGGTAATTGAAACAAAGTGTATCATATCCAAACATGAATCTAAACGTTTAGTTTTGTCATAAGCAGTCATGCAAAATAAAACAATAAAAAACATCTCAACAGATTTATTTGGAAGTAGAACTTTATCAAGTTTGAATTATTTTATTGAACAATATTATGCAGTCCACGAGCTCACATGTGTGTCTTCAACACATGGACTCTAAAGTGTGGTCCAGGTACAGAAATCACCTGTGCAGGTAGGGGGCGTGGCCTCAGTAGCCCTGCAGTAAGCAGTGTGCTATGTGCATGTGATTGAGGAATAGCAGATATTCAAGTGTACCTGCATGAAATCTGGTTGTTTTAGTCAAGATTATGATAAAATATATTTTCCCAACTATATTTAAGTTCAGTTTAGTAAATTCCCAGTTTATTCCCATAAATTTTTAATTTCCATGTTGTTAATTTCCATGGAAAGTTTCCAACTTCCAACAAATTCCCAGAATTTTGCAACCCTACAGAGAAGTGAGTGATCTAAAAATAGTCCCATAGCACTCAGAGCTCATGGAATCAAGTCCCTGCAGATAAAATGTTTATGTAAATAAAATGTGTAATACTTTTATTATTTCATTCTGTGAACAAATCCTATAAAACCCCAAAACATCACGCGACAGAACGCGTCACATCCATGCCCGGTAGAATTTAGACGGCAACGCTCATGGCGCTCTTACCTACTGCTTATCTCGTGAATCAACTCCTAACACGATGATGCAAACAAGCTGCTCGAGATCTGGTTGAAATGTGCGTCACGCTCTGGAGTGTAGAGGGTTAAGTTGCTCTTTAAGGAGGTGGTTAAGGGGAAATTGCTGCTTTTCCTCCTCTCCTCTCTATCTGACACAATTTTCAGCCAGATTCAGACGTAATTAAATCACAAATAACAGAGTGAGACTTTGTTGGGGGAGAAATGAAAGGGCTCATTGACATTTAAAAAAAAAAAAAAAAAGGTTTGGCTTCATTTCATAACCATCCATCACTTTTCCATCGCATTCTCCATCAGTCTGCAGAAAATGTTAAATTAGTGTTGAAACCCCAAAAACAGCAGACTTAGCTCTCCTGGACTCCAGACTTCTTGTTGAAACTGAACAAATCGGCTTCTTCATGTCGACCGTGATCTCGTCTGTCATCCGTCAGGTCTGCAACAAAAAGAATCATCTTAACAATATCGAGGGAAGATGGAGAATGAAATGCAGAGGGGAAAAAGAGTCAATGAACAACAGTAATAAACAGTCGTCCTCTCCATCACGAACAATGTCACCTGATTTTGAGTGTAGGCAAGAAAAACACAAGAACGGCAACATTAGGTCAGCCAGAGGTTTCTGAAAAGGACGTTTCCAAACTAGAGTTTGGGATTCCAGCCAGGAAAGTGAAGCTGACTTTCTGGAGAGAAGTTTGGTGTTTTACCAACAGCCGAACAAGCAAGCAAGGTCACCAACAGCAGACACAGCAGCAGCTAATATTACTGACTAGTCCAACAGCAGTCAGCCCAGCTCGGCGTCTGTCTTTCAGCCTTTTATTTCACCAAGCTCTCACCAACCACTAAAAGTCAGTCCCAGATTTGACCCACTGGGCCAATCACCTCGAAACTGAGCCCGAATCATGGACGTGGACTTTGCTGATCTAAAGTCATCAAGGAGATTTCAATATTTCAATCCATTTTTATTAAAATTTGCAGTAACTCATGATTGTATTGAAATATCAACCTGAAACTTGAGATGCGTTCAGGTGTTCACTAAGCTTAGGGTGGAAATGGGAAAAGTTGATATAGATATATATATGCTTGGCCGAGTTGCCAACAATGTTGGGTTTTCAAGTGTTTCTTGTATCCAAATGCTGCCAATCTGTTTGGACTCCATCATGTTTGATGAGTAAAGACAGAAATGAACCACGTTTCTAATCAGAAACCAAGAAGTCCTTCATTGTGACGGTGTGTTTTCTGTTGCAGGAAACCTTGACGACCAAGTTCGAGATGTCTAAGATGGAGTAAAGCCAAAGAGAGAGGACGGACGAATGGAGGGAACATGGACGGATGAATAAAAGAGAGGGATGGCTGATTTAAATGCACATGTGAGGAGGGATAGATGAACTGAGGGAACGCAGAGAGGAACGAGTGTTTGCTTTACGAGACGGTGGCGTCGGTATGTGATTCAGTCCCTGAATTTATGAGCTTTGTAAGCCTTGATTGTACATGCACTGGGAGAAATATCGATCACAGCGGCACACAGAACCTTTTTATTTTTTATTTTTATCGCCTGTTTGTATTTATATTTCTATATATATAAATATAAATCTATATATATACAGTATATTTTGACAGATTTGATGTTGAGGTTCTCTGCTTCAGAGCGGCTCGCTTGCCTTTTCACTGTTTACATGCAGAAATGTGATTATAATTATGTTTTTCATACGTTGCCTCCTCAGACGTTTGTCTGTTTGTTGTACTTGTCACAGTTTGGTTTTTTATGTTGGCGGACTAACCCGACCTGTTTGATCCGGATCTTTTCCACCTGTAGAGAAAAATATGGATGTAACTGAATATGTGAATTATTATTTCGTTCTTTCGTTTTGGAGTTTTGGACGTTCGTCATTGAAGCTAATTTTTGGTTTTGGATCCAGCACACTTTGAATCATTTGGGATAATGTCACACAGACTATCTGCTGCATCTGGCTAATTAAAATCATTTATTAATTTAAATCTTTATTCAACTTTGATGAAACACTCCACCGGTTTCACGTCTCTTTACGTCATTTTTGATGACGATGTTTGTTCAGACGACAGACCGTCCCTATTGTACATATCGTTGGGTATAGTTGGGTTTACATGGGCTCTAATGTTCCACCAATAATCAGATTAGAATAATCATGCTTCATGTAACCAACTCAATCAACTCGATCAGAAGGAACTAAGAGGTTAGGTGCTAAACCTTTAAATAATGTGAGAAAAACAGGAAAATGTCGTTTCACTCCGGTTGGAATAAATCCTTGGCCCCTCATAGGGTTATGAATTGCATTTATACTTCTGAGGGTTATAAATCCGTAGCGTGAAACATAATCCGCTCCTTCTGGTTTCTGCAAAATAAAAGCCCTCGACAGACACACTCCGTAACTGCTCATCAGAGGGAACTTAAGTTGATTTGATACTCTAATCAGGACATCATGACACCAACAGGCCGTTGTTGATCGTCGGTTGCTGTACTGACGGCTGAGGCAGCTTGAAAAAGACCTCTGATTGGCTGTTCAGCTAAATCCATTATAGTTTTTATTATATTCATTTTTAGCCATGCTCGCACCGTGGCCTCCAGGGCTCAACGACTGGATGGATTATTTCATTTTGTAAAGACATGGAAGTTTCCCAAAGTATTAATCCAGACTTTTACTGAAATATCTCATACCTCAGATGGGTATAGATATCCCATGATGCCCAGAGGAAGAAAAGCTCCCTGTCCAAGCACAAACTATGACCAAGTAAATCAAAACATACAAAACAAACGGACAGCATTACAACACGTTAACACTCAAGCCGTAAATCCAACAACATCAGTTGAAGCATTGACACCCCAACAATCCAATTTATATAGCGCCATATCATAAGAAAAGTTATCTCATGACACTTTCCATACAGAGCAGGACTAAACTGTATTCTTTATGATATTATTTACAGTGACAGTTCCACCATGAACAAGAACTTGGCGACGGTGGTGAGGAAAAACAGAAACCTGTTAAAAGGAAGTCTCCAGGTCTTTTTAAAATTGATTCAGAAACAGAAAGAAATCAGATCTTCCAGTTTCTGTACGAACATTTGCTACAGACGACATCTAAAAGTCCCGTGACCGCAATGAGTACTGACAAATCCCAAGAATTACCTTGTATATGACAATATACCAACGTGTGCGCCTGCGGGTCGCTAAACCAGACCGTCGTACCCGAGCGTCAAGCTCACATTGGGGAGTCGAGGCTGAGGGAAACACATTAGACGAAATGCCAGATAGTTGTTTGATAGAGTAAGGCTGGGTTGACCAGGTTGTATTTTTGGCTTTGGAGTGTGTTGAACCCAACGTAATCTTTGTGGTTTTAAATGAAACGTCTCAACAACTGTTGAATGGATTGCCATGGACTATAGCTATATTCATATCCCACAGAGCATGCCCGTCTGTTTACATATCCGTCATCCCGTCTGCTGTCTTTTATTTGCTTGGTTATTTGTATGCCGCGTACACACACACAGCCTCATGTAGTGTTTTCTATGGCAGCAGCCATTATCGCTTTGTGTGTGTCCACATGAACATACAGCCTACGCTGTGTGTGTGTGTTAGTGTGTGTTCCAGCCTGTCTGAATGGACTAAACGCTCCATACATCATCCAGCCCGGCCGCAGGGTAAAGTCCACTCTGCCTGTCTGCTCGCTGTTATCGGGAACATCAGATGAAATGTTGGAGGCTTTCACGATAAAAGGGTTAGTTAGGTTATTTGAAGGCTGTATGAGGTACTGATCGGACAGGAGCAGCAACAGAATCACAATCAGTCTGAGTACGTCATATTTAACATATTTTCATCCAGACTGAAGATTCAAACAGTTACATCGCTCTCCCAAAGCCAGCAGACTTCATTGACCAAAATCGTAAAGAGAACACGGTTGCTGGTCTGCAACGGTGGACCAGCAACCCCGTGTTCTCCGAGGTAAATTGCTGTTTTTGTCAATTAAGTCTGGAGGGTTTAAAGCGAGCATTGAGCGATATTAAACACTTCAGTTTCCCGACAGAAAGAGCTGTGGTAAAGATGAAGCAGTGAAATTAACGCTTCTGTGGCTGCTGGAGATGGTCAAGATGTGGGATCGTCTGGAGGGCAAAGTGCGTCATGTCCGTGACGTCAGAGCCCTGCCCGGTAGGATCCAGGGGTTTGGCTGATACTGACTTTTTCAGGTGGTTGGTCATCTCCAAACAATTGTTGACTACTGCAGGTGGTATACCAACTATGGATCAGTACCTCAAGTAACCTGAACTACTGCAGATACTGGTTCTGGTTGAGGGTTTATATTTTCTTACAGCTTCGCTCATGAAGATCAGAATTAGAAACACAAATTCAGTTTAGATACGACATGTCAGGTAGTGTTTGCAGAGTTCAGAGCCAGTACGACTGCAGATGTGTTGCTGCGTATGAACTTAACGTAACGCGGCCGTGAAGCTTTGACACAATCACGATTGCAACATCAGCGCAGTGCGACCCACTGGGCCAATCACCTCCAAACTGAGATATTGAAATCTCCTTGATGACTTTAGATCAGCAAAGTCCACGTCCAGTGCGAGGGTCGTATTTATTTATTTATAGGGCTGTTTGGATTTAGATGGAGGAGGCGCTTTTTTAATCACTTGCTGTTTCAATCAGTTTGACAGACTTGGTGTGGATTTTTATCAGTGGACTTCAGTCTTCAGTTTGATGTTTCCGCAGTACGACATGTTCACACATCATCAGTATCGTATAAAGTACCGTGTTGTTTGGTTTGTTAATAAATCAAAAGTTAATAAAAAAACCTGTTTGCTTCATTTTTCTGGTCTGATGTTGCTGCCTCTCCTTTAAAGACGTGTGCTCACTTCCAGTGATACTGCTGCAGTAGCTATATATTGTTGTCTGTTCTCGATCTCAGTCCTAAATCATCATCACGGAGCTTAAAAATGTCTTTAAACTTGACCCCGAATCCTCCATCTGCAGACACTAATTTGATCTAATGATAGCAGCTGTAGCCTAAATGTCAGTCGGTCACTTAGAAACTCGTCTGAATCTAAATGTTCTGATGTCGTTTAACCACGAAGACTGTGTGCAGGCTCCCCATCCATCTATATTTAGCAGCTGGTGTCTTTACGTTATAATCCTGACATGTAATCCATCTGTTCTGCCTCTTTCCATGGATTCGACTCCAACTGTAACCCAATTAAAGACGACTGACATTCAGACGTCGTCATCATGCCGACATGTTTCTCCATCTGCTGTTCAAAGCTGTTTTGTGAAGACGCCAACATCTCCAACTCATCCGTTATCACCTCGTTCTGTCTGTTAAAATGTCTTTAAAACACAAAGCATGGAGGGTGTTTCACTGTGTGTGTGTGTGTGTGTGTTTGCAGCTACTGTACTCCGGCATTACGGCTGTAATAACATAATCCCGGAGATTTGGCCTGACAGCAAAGACAGTATGCTGCCGATTTCAACTGACAGTAGGGAATTATCATCGCCACGCACTTCACAGACGGCTGGACGTGTTATTATTACTGCTGCGAGTCTCAACATGTGGTCCGTCGACCCTGAGAGGGTCGCTGACTGCAGCAGTTCAGATTCATACTTTACGTGTGATAATCAACTTGCACTTTACTGTCTTAATACTTGTATTTATTCTCCTTGTGCACACCCGTTATACTGAATATCGTAGAAGGAGAGACGCCAGCTTAAACATGAGACATAAAAACATCAGAATCACTGCTTCACCTCGCTGTCAGACCCTTTCAGACCTAAAAACTAAGGCGTTTATATCGAACATTGCTCATTTCAAACCAACCAGACTCCATTGACAAAAGCTATGAATTGACCTCGCAGAGCACGGAAGTTGTAGTCGACCGAGGCCTAGATCAGTATTGTTGTTGTGTCTTGGTTCAGGTCCGAACTAACGTGAGGTGCTGTGGATCGAGGCAGCGGTGGACCAACAACGATCTTGTCAGTGAAGTCTGGCTTTGGAGAGAGCGATACAACTGGTTTGGCTACCCGTCGGAAAAGGTCGTCTAACTGCGAGGTGAAGCACTGAAAATACTCTAAATACAGCACAGGTAGGTAGTAGTATTAATAGTAAATGAAATGACTGTAGCTACACACTGACTATGTTTCAGTACCTCATACAACATTTCAAATGACACAAACTACTTCAAACCTTCCTGGTTTCACCTTTGTTGTCTAAAGACTCTCTGTATATATGTAAATAAATAAATATAAAGCGGAGAAGAAACAGCCGCGACCAAAAGTTCATCACATATGTAGGAAAAGGTTTAACCTTAGCGACACGTTCTCTGTTTCTTCCTGTCTAAGTTTATATAAAACTGTGTATTATTAATAAATATATACATACTGCATCTGTCAATCTAAGCTGTGACAGTGTTGTGTCTGGCATATGGACGTTCGTCTGCTGTCAGATAATACATACAGATCTACTTTAATACAAAGAAATCTCGTATTATTGCACCCATTACGTAAAAGGATGAGATTATCGATACACAGATTAATGAGCACCCAATCATGTTCCAGCGTATATCGCCCTGCCGGCCGCCGCCCGTCCCGTCCCTCCAGTCTCCACCCGCCCCGCCCGCGCACACTCCAATCATCCAGATAAAAATAGAAAACCCCACAATGACTTGCAGTTTAGTTGTTAGATTTTAGTCTTTATTGTTCTATTTTTTTTCTTGACAATTTGCTAGCGGACATGTGAAAACTTGGACCAACAAAACATCATCATCATTATTATTATTATTATTATTATGTTTGTCTTTTTCTTTTTAATTACAGCATATCGTCGTCAGATTGCGGTAACAGTGAGAAGATGTTTTTAGAAAATAAAAACAAGAAAGAAAAATTCAAACAGGAAAGAAAGAAAAAAACATTTTGACTTTAATATCGGATGGTTGGTTTTTTTCTTCTTTTTTTTTATTCTTCTTCATGTACACAATATAACAGTCTAAAAACATTAAACACACAGAGCTGAAGACATTGCAGTGTTGGTTGGGAAGTGGCAGTCCTCAGGGCAGTTTATATACTGTAGCAACATGGTCCGGCTGTACTGTCAAATATCTACGGGGGACAGATGGGGGGATGGGGGAGGTGAAGAGGGGGTTGAGGGTGGAGGAGGAGGAGGAGGAGGTGGGGTGGGGACTACAAACCAAAATGGCCATCAATATAAAACTAACAGTCTTTTTTTTTTTTTTTTTTCTTTTATTGTCGTTTAAATCCACCAACCAGGAGTCGGCCGGCAGAGACAGAGCAGAGTTAAGTAGCTCGACGAGGATGGGTTCGGTATCAGGTTTCGGTTCGGGTTCGGGTGGGTGGGGTTTAAAGGAGGGGGTGGAATGTCTCGATTTTCATTTTTTACATTTCTGCATTTTTCTTTTCTCTCGTAGACAATATAAAATCTCACAGACAAGCAAAGAAAAGATAAAAACACCGGATGTACACGTTCGTATGTATGCATGTGTCGGAGGACAGAGGGGACGGATGGACGGATGGATGGAGGGATAGGTGGACGGATGAGGGATGAAAAGAAGGGTTGAATTATTGCTTTCTGAGTGATTATTATTTTTCACTTCTCATCTACATGAATTGCATCTTTCTCATTCTCTCAATCTCTCTCTCTTTCTCACCATGGTGATCTGATAACACGTGATTACTCCGTTTATTCGGGAGGAAGGAGGAGGGATGAAGGGAACGAGGAAGGAGGGAGGAGGAAGGAGGAGTTAGGGATGTGGGGGTGGGGCTCAGAGCTCCTTGCTCAGCGAATCCCGGGCAGTTCTAATCCTCTTTGTGTAGCCTCACACGTTTCCCGCCTTTTTGTCTGGTAAATGATAACAGAAAAAAATGTATTAAAAAATAGGTCTTGGAAAAAGAATAATAATAAACAGTCATATAAAAAAGGGTTATAGGTTGTATGTGTGTTTAGTGGTTTAGTACAGATGTTGGTCTCTTCTAGTGTTGGGTTAGTTTAAGTTATTATTGTGTTAAGGACGTACACAGAGCAAACAACAACAACACAACAGTTTCATGACACGGTAAATCACGTTAAACCCAACAGGAGGATCGTCCTCTACCTGTGTTTGTGCTCACACACCTTAAAAAGACTTTTTCCCTGAAATCAAATAACGTGACCGCCCACCGGTACGTCATCTTTCACGGAGAGAGAGGAGGCTGGTTAATCTGGCTCGTCGAAGAGGCTCTGTGACACTTTGATTTTGGCCGCTAATCCGTTGATGGACTCGACACTATCGATGTCTGCTAAACCAGCTTTTCTCTCCCACGGCAAACGCAAAGCTAACTATCTGAGATACAGCTAGTTAGCACTAGCAGCCAGCTGGAGGGTCGAGGAGGGAGGTCAGAACACGAAGGCCGAGGGTCCAAAAGCTTTTGGTGGTTCGTACATGTCAGCCTGTTTAACTCCAAGATCAATATGGCAGCTCGGTCAGTGACCCTACATTGAAAACTAAGATGCTGTAGTACTCCCCTAGTCTCAGTTATGGATGTGCCGTGTATGTTTCGTTACATAACATACATCACAACGTTACATTACGTGACAACACGTTTTGTTAGAAGAAGTTAAAACAGGACCTTCACCTGAAATGGTTTCACATTTATCGTGTTTTATCATTGGTAAAACCCAAACTTCTTTGGGCCGTGTACTGGAAGGAAATTCTCCTCTTCAAAACGAACCAACAAACAAAAGAACGAGCAGAGTCTTGCAGCATTAATGTGTGACCAAAACACAAAGTCTTCCTGAGATAATTAATTTGGTGTTACTGCAGTTCATTCAGCGTTAGCATGGAAGACCACAAGAAAAGAGACTTTCCCCGGTCCATTTCCAACATGACCTAACTCAAATGTTTGCAACAGTTTACATTATTATTTTTGTAATGACGTTCAGTCATAGCTGGAAGACTTTCCACTGTTGGGAGAGACCAAATGTGCAAAAATAAATATAATCTGTTCTAACTGATAAATCATCTCCATCCAAAATGAGTTAGCATCACTCTGGTTCCTTTGACGAAACACCTATGGGATTTTTCTGTTGGTAAACAAACGTTCATGATACTTGAGTATTTTGTCTTCACAAATGAAGACCACTTTTAGGATTTTTAAAGCTTTGAGTGTTTGGTGTGATGACCTCTGTAGTTTCTTTTAACCACTTGTTAGCAGCTTTCTTTTCTAACCTTCTGGGGTCTTATCAATTGTTTTTCTGTTCATGGGTGATTTCTAGGAGCCAAGAGGATTAACACGACAAGTAAGCGCTTCAAAAATCACAAAAATGTGTTATATGTTCACCAACTTGGAGACGAGGGAACTGTTTTTCGGTTTCAGGACTGATTCCTGCAGAACTCTGTTGGGCATTTTCAGTCTGAACGCCAAAGAACTGCATGAACGTCAACCAGTTTTCAGTTATTTCAGCTTTTTGTGCTCTTCTTCTGTGCTGTACAAAGTTGAAAACCAAAAATTCGAAAGGTGTCACATCCAATTGGATCAATGTAATCACACAGTGTTTGTATGAATGGGAAGTTCTTTCCAGAGCTAGCATGCCACATGATGTGATCGTGGCAGTTGACTCTGGATCTATAAAACTTCACCGACATGATAGCATCTCATTTAGTAATGGACATTAATCTTCTGTTAAATGATATTTATTTATATGCACAGAGCCTGGCATGGCTTCATGTCTCAATGAGCCAAACACTTGGTGTTAAACAGAGTTCACTTTTAGCAAAAAGGGTTTGAGTTTCCAGCAAACCGCACAGCAGCGGCCGCGATGTCCGCAAACATCTGTTGGGCTGTTTGAAATCAAAGCAAGGCGGTTGCTGGACACCGAGCCTCACTCTGCACCCGAATGGAGGGGAAGATGCTGGCATTGATCAATAATGGAGGAGGAACAGAGCACCTTCTGGTTCACCTCCTGAAGTGTCGAGCGCGCTCCCAGGCGGAACATGTGAGAAACGAGTACGAACGAGAGAGAAGAGGAGCTTTTACTGCCTCTAAATGAATAAAATTTAAAAAATTAAAAACTTCAAACGTCAGGAGATGTCAGATTTAATCTCTATCATCCGTCCGTTCATGTCTGTGGGTCATAACAGACCAGAACCAGTGCCAAAATAAAAGCTAAAATCAAACAAATCTGCTTTTAAAGGACTGCAGGGGCTGTCGTTAGCTTGTCACGGAGCGGTTCAACTGTTATTTATATTTTTATACAATTCATAGACAGTTAGCCTCCAACCGTCGCTGCCCTGGGAATCCGCGCTCACCACCTGAGTCCCCGTTATCGTTGTTTGGCTGTGCATGAACTCGACATTATGAAATTAGGAAATGAAACGGATGCTTCGCTCTCTCTTCTACTGAATTCACTAATTTAACAACCACACTACACTTTCTTTAAAGGGATTCAGGAAGAACTGCTGTGTTACTTTGTTATCATGCAATCATCCAGGAAGGTTGACGTGGCACAGTGAATTTACGTGTTTGTACAACATAAAATATAAAGTTCAACACTGGGGAACACAGTTTTTCTGTTTTAGCCTTCTGTATGTGTTTGGTATGGAGCTGGAGTCAGGATGTAGTTAGCCTAGCTTATCACAAAGACTGGAAGCAGGGGGAAAAATATCAGAATATCAAAATGAACACCTTTTTCTTGACAAATAAATATATTCATTATTGATTGATCTGAGCATTATTTTCTTGATTTATTAATGCTGTTCAGTCTGTGAATGGTGAAGTTTTTCCACATAGACAAGCTTCCTGTCTTTATGCTAAGCTAGGCTAATCACATCCCGAGTCCAGCTCCTTATTTTAACATACAGATGAGCCGAAAAGCCTGTTTCCTTTAACACGTGTGTTTGCATGCGTGTGCTAACCTGTGCTAACATTTGGCACATTAAATGTATTTCCACATATGTGTGCAAAAACGTGTCTTTATCTACGTGAAGGTGTGCATAAGCGTTCTTAAATGTCGGCGTCGTAACACCCGTTTAGACCGTTGTCGACGCACAGCTCCCTCTCTAATTGGTCAGTTGCTGCTGACATCACGTTTTGAACGATGGCCACTGCTGCATCTCGGAGATCCCTCTTCCTCATCTCCTCCTCCTCCTCCTCATCTTCCTCCACCTCCTCCTCCTCCCTCTCTCCCTGGTCACATGACTCTGCACCATTGTGGCAGTCTCCATTTTCTGGAGCCTCCCCCTCCCCTTCCTCCTCCTCCTCCTCCTCCTCCTCCACCCTGCTAATGGCTAGTGCTAGCTCCGTTTGTTGGCAGCTGGTTTTAGCTTGTGTACTGCTAACGTTAGTTAGTGCTGGTGCTTGTTGTTGTTGTCTGTTGTTAGTATCTCCTTCTTTGTTGCTGCTGCTGCTGTTTTGTGGCTCATCAGAGTCCTGGTCGGCGTGCTCTAACTCACCGCTGTTCACAGCTGCTGTGGCGTTGATGATCTTGGCGTTGGCCTCCTCTTTCGGCCCTGCCTCCTTGGTCTTCTTCACGGGGCTGCCCCCTGTCGTCTTCTCCTCCTCCTGGTGATTGTGTGTGGCGTGCTCCTCCGCCGTACCGTTGGAGCAGCCGTTCTCCCCGTTGGTCACCGGAGCTTCGGCCGGCGTCTTCTCTGCCTCCTTCGCCGCCTCCCCTCCGTTCTCCGCTGCTGCTGCCCCCGTCTTCTCACTTTCCACTGCATCTTTGTCATTGGTCTCCTCACTTGTTGTAGCAGCTTCACCATCGGCGCCCCCTTCCTCCGCTGCTTCTCCTCCCTCTGTTACTTCTCCTCCCTCCGTGGCCTCCTCTTCTTCCTTGGCGCCCTCACCCATGTCCACACTGGTGGATTTGCCCTTCCGCATGATAAAGTTCTTCAGGGAAACCGCGCGACCGAAATGCGAGCGCTTGGCCTTGGCTGACTTGCCGTCTTTGCCCTCCTCTGCTGCTCCCTCCTCACCTGGAGGGAAGGAGAGAGTTCAGGGTTAGTGTTTTTATCACATCGCTAACTGAGTCGTTAGCAGGCACAGAACCGGCTCAGCAGCTGTCCAGATAGACCGTTTTTACATGAGACACTTGAGGAAAACAGTGAGGAAGTAAACAGCATGTTGGGCTGAACTCCATGTAGTAACTCTTTGGAGATGATCTAGCTCTTTAGGTGCTGGAGGTTCAACGTTCCTCTGTAGTTACATTTGGATTTCAAATACCATTTGCAATGCAACAGTGGTACATAATCAACACTTTTATCTCATGAGTCTCATCTCATTTATCACTGTTTAAAGTTTAAACTAATGTCCTCCATTCAGTAAAAACCAAATTACAACGAGCCCAGGGTTCTTTATGCAGCCGCGGGCAGACAGTTAGCTAAATTTAGTCTTTACTGTTGACTGAAGCTACGATGTGATTTGAATTTCACATCAGATGTTGAATATTTTATTTGGGGAGAATGTTCAATTACATTACCTCCCCCAGAATTAGCAAGGTGCCAACTACTGTCGGTGCTCCGTGGACAGGGACGGACACAAAACATGAGCGTGAACACGGTGTTAATGTTGTCCACGTTGAACCTCGTCAAACTGGGCTTGAATACATGCGTATGGTTTTGTTCTACATGTGTCTGCTCTTGTTAATCGATGGGATACCGGGTACCCGTACGGGTCATGCCCTCTCTAAAGGGTATATGTGGAGGGGGGTGAAGGGTGATTAATGGTTTCATCCTCTTACCTGAAGTGACAGCTGCAGTTGCGTCCTCCTCTCCGCTGGGGGCGCACTCTGTGTTGGCGCGTTTGGACTTGGGGATGACTCGCTTCTTGAAGGAGGTCCAGATCTCATTGGCGTGTTGCGTCACCGTCCCACCTCCTGCTGCCTTCTCCTCCTCGCCTGCCTCAGCTTTCTCCTTCTCCTCGCCTCCCTCCTTGCTCTCCTCTGATCCTCCTTCTTTAGCCTCCTCTCCTTCTTCGACACTTGCAGCCTCCTCTGGCTTCGCGTTGTCACCAGACTCTTTGTCGGAGCCCTTGGCCTTGCCACTGATGCCCACCATAGATGGGTCCCTCTTCAGGCCCTGGAAGGTCCAGGAGCGTTTCAGCTTCCACCTCTTCTGCCCCGACTCCTTTGAGTCCAGCGTGGAGGAGTCTCCACCACCTCCTTCTCCATCTACTCCCTCCTCCTTGCCTTCCTCTACTCCTGCTGAGCTCTTTTTGTGCCCCTTCTGAGCCATGATCTTCTTGAAGGAGTGCCAGCGCTTCATGTGCTTGGTGGTTGCCGAAGTCGAGGCTTTCTGTTCACCTTCTGCACTTTCTTCTGCACCTCCCTCTGCTCCGCCTGCTGCTCCTCCCTCCTCTATGGTCGAGTCTGCAGTGGTGTTAAGTGCTTCAGGATCTTCCAGCCGGTCCAGGGACTTGGACCGAACCTTTATTGGTTTCTGGGGTTCTGCAGCGCCACCGTCCTTCTTGTCGGTGCTGCGATGGGAGAAGATCCTCGCCACCGGCTTCCTGATCAGATCTCGAACTGTGGATTTGGACTCTGCACCTTTGCCCTTCTCCGCTTTCTTCTCCTCCTCCTTCTCGCCGTTTTCTGGAGCTTTCTCTATTGCTGCTTCTCCTTCTGCACCTCCCTCTGCTCCCTCTGCAGCCTCCTCACTTCCTTTCTCACCCTCTTTCTCGCCTCCTTCAGCGGCGTTCTCCTCTCCTCCGGCGGCTGTGCTGTGCTCTTTCTTCTTCCGTCCTCCCATCACTTTCCCCAGGCCGCTCTTGTTGAGGAACGAGTCCAGGAACGAGGTCTTGGGCTCGGCGGAGGAGGCATTTTCTGAACTCTGAGCAGGTGCCGTCTCTTCGCTCGCTGCTGCTGCTTCTCCTTCCTCACCTCCCTCCGCTGCCGCTGCTGCTGTATCGTTATTCACAGTCTCTTTGTTATCAACAACCTCGCTGTTGACAGCGTTGCCATCTTTATCGACAACCTCGCTGTTGACAGTCTCTGAGTTTGCGTTGGCGTTTTTAGCCGGTTGCTCTGCCTCTGTCGGCTTGCTCTCGGGGGTTTTCCCGTCTTCCTGGACCACCGGCGCCGCGTTGGCCTCCGTCGCCGCCATTTTGGAAAACAAACAAACAAGAACAAAAAAAGTCTTCCTTCCTTCCTTCCTTCCTTCCCTGGCCTTCTGCCCGCCTCTTCCTCTCTTCCTTGCTCTCTCTCTCTGGTGTTTCTTTCCTCCCGCTGTGATGGCGCTCTCAGGTCATGGAGAGCAGGGTGGAGAACAGTTGCGAGGAGGAAAGATACTCAGCATCCTACTAACCCTCCAAACTCCTGCAGAGAAACAGAGACAGGGAAGAAAGAGGGATGAGAGGAAGAGGCACAGATGGTTAATAGTCTGAATCAACACCATAGACACTCAATTAGTCTGGTCTAGACTGTGCGTTGAATGGGGAATGAAGTGTAACAAAATAGAGAATCTCAGCGGGAAATGCGATGCAATTATGATGTTTCCTAATCAGTCACACCAAAATTCACACTGTACGTGATTTGATGTGGGACACACACTTCTTCTTCTGAGACACAACAGTTGCAACAGACAGCGGCGATATATAATGACCTTGGCTCCGAGAAGCTGCATGTTTATTCTGTTAGGACGGTTTGTTTCGAAACCACAGAGGATTCCAGCCGCGAGCCGGTGTCCAAATATTTATCAGCTAACGTTTAAAAAGAATTTGAGAGATTTGGTGTTGCACGAGAAGGACGTAACGCTTTACGGCACTAAGTGACACACCGCCAACCAACCTCTACTGTATTCCCTGCCATACATCTGTCCTGGGTCTGGGGTTTCCTGATGGACAGTGAAGTAAACTTCTGCCAACTGTAGCTGCTGTTAGCTGCTGTTAGCTCAGATTGTAAGCAGAGCTGCCCAGACTGTGAGCTCAGAGCAGCCGGGGAGTGTTAGTGTTTGTGCCACAGGCGATTTAGAGCTGAACAATACATAAGTTAGCATCATGGATCACGTTAGCTTGCTGTTGGAGTAGTAAGTAATATTAGCTGGCTGCTTTGTCTTTATATGACCACCACTACGCCCATGAAAAGAGTGCAACAGTGTGTTTTCTATCTTCAGGTTGCAGATGGATCTGTTGCTGTTTTTTGTCTTTGTGTGTGTCGACGCAGGAAAACCTCCTCAGACGTCTCCTTTAAACACGGCTCGCTTCGTAGCACCTTTGGAGAATTTAATGAATGAATAAGCAGATCAATGAAATGTGTGAGTCACACGCTGATGTGGAGTAACCGACTTTCAGCTGTGAGGAAAATGTGGAGAGTCCAGACGTTTAGAGAAAACACAGTCGCTCGCTCGCTCTCAGAGGAGGAAAGAGAAAAGAGTGAGTCAGACTGACGGAGAGGAGGAGGCTGCAGACTGAGGAGGCACTCAGGTGGAGAAACAATCACACCGGGGAGATGAAGGAGGCGAGCGAGGGAGGAAAACACAGGCAGACAGACGGAGAGAGAGCGGGGTGTAAACACATACATCACATGCTTCAAATAATCTCACTATGCTGTCAACACGACTGACCAACTGGATGTTTTACTGCTTCAACGGCAGCCAGGCTCACAGAGACTACGTCCAGGTTTTAGACAGTCTGTGGGACGTCACAGAGACTACGTCCAGGTTTTAGACAGTCTGCGGGGACGTCACAGAGACTACGTCCAGGTTTTAGACAGTCTGTGGGACGTCTCGGAGACTACGTCCAGGTTTTAGACAGTCTGTGGGGACGTCACGGAGACTACGTCCAGGTTTTAGACAGTCTGCGGTGACGTCACGGAGACTACGTCCAGGTTTTAGACAGTCTGCAGGGACGTCTCGGAGACTACGTCCAGGTTTTAGACAGTCTGCCGGGACGTCACGGAGACTACGTCCAGGTTTTAGACAGTCTGCGGGGACGTCTCAGAGACTATGTCCAGGTTTTAGACAGTCTGCCGGGACGTCACGGAGACTACGTCCAGGTTTTAGACAGTCTGCAGTCTTTCCTCTGTTGTAGAATCAGATTTAAAGGCTTGAGAGTCAATAATTGTTCACATATGAGGGATAACTGTGACACATTCATGCAGTTTCACACATAAAACGACGAAACTGTCGTAAAGATTGGACAGTTTAAACGGACCGACAGACACGTTCCCTGGAAGACGGTGATTGACTCGAGCTATCCAAATTTACAATTCATTAAGTCCACGAGGGGCCTTAAATAGAATTCATGCAGACGTCCAAAGATTCAGCTCGTTAAGAGTTAAGAAGATTCATAATTACACGCTCAGCATGCATTTTATCCCCTCGTGACTTCAGACTCGTCATGGCACTGATGTGACCTTGAATCCAGAGGAGGGATGTTGGTTTGGTTTGTGCCGTAGAGCATTTAAAGAGATGTGACGTGAGTAAAATACAGAATATAAAGCCATTAGAGGCTGACGGCCTCATCAGTACGGTCTAGTTTGTTTAAAACAACCACAAAAAAAGACTTTGTATTTATGGATTGTTTTAGTGCCATTAAATTGGACAATTTGAGCTCACTGCTGCTTTGAAATAAAATCAATATTAACATAATATCAACAAACTTTTTAAAAAATGTCCAGAAAATAGAGCCAAAATCTGAGAAATAAGAGTCCCAGTTGGACAAAATGGTTGTCAAGTTTTGTAACTGGTTTCAAACTCACATTAGTTAATTTAATAATGAATAAACAAAGATTTTTAAGATGTCATGAGTCACTTTCGTATATTTTAAGATCCTTCAGGGTCCTGCAGACACTCTGAACAACCCAGGAGGGAATAGAGAAGGTCAATGAGAGTACACGTGAATTATTTTGATGATAATTCAGCTGCTACTTCGACTGCAGACGCCGAACAAACGAACAACCGTCTGTCCTAGCTCCAAACACAAACCGGACAAGCGGTTTTAACAGTACACGCCGATACATTACTCGCTGATGAAGTCTAGAAGATAAATCATTAATTTCCACCACAAAAGAAGTGACATCTGCAGATAAACAAAGGTACACGGTAAACTGTGCATCAGAGCTAACAAGGCTGCGAGGCATTTAAAGCTCAGAATAGGAAACGAGACGTTGGAGAACTCATCGGGTCAGGTTTTCTTGCAGGACTACCTGCTTGAACCCGGCAGTCAAACTGGAGACATTCCAACAATTTGCTTGCCGTAATATTCAGCAGCAAGTTGCCAGCAACCTGAGGTCTACCTGTATTAGTGTATCTGACCTTCCTATGCATGAGCACAAAGACAAACCAATCAACCAGAAAAGTCAGTTTTATCGGACGCTGAGACCAAACAACTGTTTTTAAAGGATATGTTGTCTCAGGTACCGGGAAGACGATGACATACGATCCAGAAAAGGCTGCTTGGAATCAAGAATTAAAGGTTTATCAGACAACAAACACTGACACCGTACAGTTCTACATGTATGAAATCATAAAGTCTGTGGATTATTGCCACAGTGTTGGGATTACGCACAGAGATGTCAGGCTACACAACAAAAGCCAAACCAGGAATACAACGTGAGAGTACATGCAAGGACCTGAACTCATGGTAGACTACCAGATGTATGACTGAAGCTTGGACATGTGCAGCATGATCCTCAGAAAGGAACCTTTCCTTCACGGTCATGACAACTATGATCAACTTGTACTCTGCACCGAGGATCTGTACGACTACATATATGACACGTACGACATTGACTTGGATCCACGATTCAATGGCGTTCTCGAAAAGTCACTCCCACAAAAGGTGGGATGGTTTACGATTGATTTGCGCAGAGAGCAAGCGCACTAACTTCCTGTTTAGCGCTCCACTAACTTAAAACGTGACGAAATGATTCAATCGTGTGTCTCTTCTAGACTTTACAAACATTATCGGACCGAATGGATCAAATTCTGATTTCTATGGGGGCTTTTAGGCTGATAAAGAAAAGTGTTTTGGAGCCTCACGTGATGGATTATATGATTTGGCCACTAGGGGTCACCTTTGTGATGGCTCACATGGTTGTCACCATCTTGATAGAGCCAGTTGTCCAAGAGTGTGACTTCTGGAGCCAACCTCAAGTGGACATTTGAGGAACTGCAGTTTTTGGCGCTGGTGTGACTTCACAGATATGTTGACCGTGGATTTACTGGTTCATCGTCGTTAAACGAGGATTTACGGATGAATCCGACGGCGACGCACGAATAAAAATCAACGTTGCGGCTTTAAACACTTTTTTTTTCTTCATGTTTGAGGCTCGTTCAGCCTCACGAGACGACGTCCGCCGCGCTCGTCTTTGTTTCAGTTTCTCTTTATTTCCACGCTGCAGCAGCAGCAGCAGCAGAGCAGCATTAGTGTGTCGGATGGTGGATGTGAGGCTGAAGCCCCGAGGTGTTGGAACAGCATCAGACAGAGGAGGACGACAAAATGGAGGGAGGGAGGAGAGGATGGAGGAGGAGGGGGTGCAGGATGGGAGGAAGAGGAGCGGTGCAGACATGGGCTGATTGCGAATCGTCTTCTCTGTTTTGATTCGTCTGTCTTTCTTTACCTCCGTCTGTCTGGCTTTTCCCCTTCTCTGTCTCTTCCTGTCAGCATCTCTTACCCTCGTTTACCTCTTCCTCTCTTTCACTTCCTTCACCATCCCTTCTTCTGTCTCGTCTCCTCGCTCTCTTCATGTCTTTCTCTTATTCACCTCTCTCTCTCTCTTTGTGACCTTTCTCTGTGTCTCGATCTCTCTTTCTATAACCGATCACACACTCCCGTAACCTCATTTAAAACTTAAAAAACCAAGGACACGCCGTGTCACTGATGCTGAACCGGGTTCAGTCAGAACCATCGATCTGCAGTCCTGCAGCTCTGGTCCAAACTGCTGCACCCAAAAAGTAACAACTGCTGCAGTTTTAACACTTAGCAGGGACGCGGGAGGTCTGGATAATGATGTCATAGCAAATGCAGGGCAAACGTTTGGTGTTTTTAGCTTTAACTTGAACACGAGCAACCAGAGCAACTACACAGGCAACAACCGCAGAGCGCCAAACACGTTAAATAAAGTCCTGATCTTTGTACTGTAGACAGTTTAAGTTATATACATCATTACTTTGATATCTAGGATTTTATTTTGGCGGGGTTCCACATCATCTCCATCAGTAAACAGAGGGACTTACTCGGCTCTCACTGCCCAGACGGAGGCTGTTTTCTGGGGGACGGTTCACTACTGATACTTACTCCTCCTGTAAGCACTGAATGTTTCAGCTGTGTGACAGTGATAAAATAACGTGATCTGTTAACCGAGAACGAAGACGACGTGCCCGTCGGGATGGACACCTGTTGGATCAGTTCTGTCTTTGGCTCCAGAAACGTGAACGTTATTTTAAAAACTGTTGTTAAATTATAGAAGAGCTCAACAACAAACGCCAAAACTAAAACTGTTAAACAGTTTCAGTCTGTTCTGAAAGCAAACTTTGGATTTTACAATCAAACACAACAGAGTCTTAGACAGTCTTAGTCTGATCCTAAACCAAATGTAAGAAACAAACTAAACGTCTTCTATGATCTTAAAATGCTTTACTGAACAACGTTTCAATCAGAACACGTCCTGAATAACATAACAAACCCTCTTCCAACCTTTATTTGGGCAGCTGCTCGTTAAATTCAACTTGTAAATGCTTGTGTCGTGCCAGAACAGGAGCTGGACAATACATAAGTTAGTATCATGGATCACGTTAGCTGCTGAACTGATTTGGAAAGGTTAGCCAGCCAACAGGCTAGATGGTTTACAGTCTGGATGATGCTAAGACAAGACAGAGTAAATCTGGGACTGACTTTTAGTGGTTGGTGAGAGCTTGGTGAAATAAAAGGCTGAAAGACAGACGCCGAGCTGGGCTGACTGCTGCTGGACTAGTCAGTAATATTTCACAAATGTATTCTACGTAAGGTCTCTTTGAACAGGCGGATAATATCACGCTCTGTTTATGTTGGAAAGTTCTGCGTGATGCAGAAACAAGTTTTCACTTTGTGATGACGATTAGTTAATGCCGCTGTAATGGGGGTCAATGGGAGCGGGCCAATCGCTGTTTCCCCTCTTCACACTGTGATAATAGCCTTCCTCTTCGCACCTTCCCGGCCTCCTCAACCCATTTACATTCACACACAAACACACGGTTTGAGTCCTCAGATTAACCCTTTGTGTTGCAGATTAAAGCCTGAAAGCCTTGTTCCTGCTCAAGCCACCGTGTGAAGGTGAAGGAGTGGTTGTTAAAAATCAGGAGGAAGTTAGCGTGATGTTGGTTTTGTGTTGGTAAAATGAGTCATTTTCATGCACTTAATATTTACTTGCTTCAGTTTAATAAGTCATACCCTTGAATTACTGAATTTCTTCCCTCAAGTAAAGAATGTATACACTGGAAACACTGAATTGTGGCCTCAGTTTGTTTAATTTGAACCCTCCCTTCTCTCTTTGGACGGCCTTTGCCAAAGAATGTCAGATATATTGCAACAGATCATGTGCAGATGATCCGTATTAGCTCTGAGGAATGAGTATGATGAGTTTTCTGTTTTTCCCCCACAGTGATAGCCACGAGGCTCGGCCCATTTTCAATCAGCGTTTGCTATAAGTGATAAAAGTCTGACTAAAGTCCCAAACCCGGCAACAAAACCGCCTCTGTAGGCTGCTGTATTCCCTGTTAGCCTGCTCACTGCTGGTCTGGAGGTTGTGTTCGGTCACTGGAAGGTAGCTCATAATGCTAGCTGCAATGCACAGCAGTTAACACCAATCACTACCTGCCTCACTCACAGCACTCTGCTTTAGTTTGGGGACACATTTGGAGCTACAGTGATGACTTTTCCCCTCGAGACGAAGGCTAGATGTAACATAATGTGTCTGACCTCCGTCCTCCTCCTGCTGCTGTCATAATGTCGTTAGCTTTTACTGCAAGTTAAGCAAAATGTCTGACACACCGACAACCACGCTGCTCACAAACAAGGCAGTTTTCATTAATTTGAGTCCAAACTGACAATCACCGGGTTGTCAGCATGACGGTGACACACAGAGCTTCAGCACATGACAGCAGAACATCGTCCTGATCAGAATACACTGAAATACTGAGATCAGGAAGAAACTGCGATGAAAATCTGGTTTAAATGTACGTTTGTGGAAGCCTTTGATTGTATAAAATATTTTACAGAGCGTACTGTATGAAAATACCAGTGAAGGTGATATATAGAGTTGTACTTTTGAAGTATCGAGCCGTGAGTCTGCAGCGTTTTGAAATAAAAAACATCCGTCACATTAAATGAAATCACGCCTGCAGGAAAAATCACTGTGGTCCGGCAAGAGCATTCACACTCCACGTTACAGCCTGACGGAGTTACAGTGATAAAGAGCTGCTAGACACAGTGGGAATTGAACCCGTGACCTTTCAGACGGAGGCTAAAGCAGGGGCGGAAACCGTGTCCGAGCCGTATTCATTTGTACGGTTCATAAACTAATCAGGTTGTTCACGGCACACGGACATCAGAGATCCCGTGACCAGATGAAAGATCAACGGCAGAGAGGTGAAATGGAAATATGTGTTTCCAGGGCGACGTAGTCTCTGTGACATGGCTTCAAATTAAGACGCTGTAGATACCGTTACAGTTATCCATGTCTGGTTAGACTTTCAAAATAAAGTGCATGCATAACATTTTGGGGTTAAACCCAAAAACTGCTCGTCCAGGTTTGGATAAGTTCTTAAGATCATCTTTTGGTTTGTTTGACCGTCCGAATGTGACTTTTATACTACGTCACCTGACCCTGACAGCACATCAAACCATTGAGTGACACAGGTAGATCCACACGTGAGGCTAATGTTACCTCCAGTGTTTGATGAGTTGACAGTACGAATGATCAAGTTGAAATCTTTTTTCATTTCAAGTGCAGAACCATGTTTGTCATCCAAGAGAGGCTGTCCCACAGCGTGCTCTGTTATCTCGATTTGTACAATCCACTGTGTGGAGACTACAAAGACTGACAAAGACTGACAAAGACTGACAAAGACTGAAGTCTGCAGAGAGATCAGGGAGGCAGTGGGATGCAGCCAGGAGGAGAATATGACTGCAGGCTTTTCATCCTGACTATCCTCCAGCGTGACTGCTCAGAACAGAAAGATGTGGTCAGACGACAGACCTGAACCAGACCAGACACCTGACTCACAGGAAGGAAGGTTTTAGACAGTCTGTGGTAGTAGAGTACAGTAAAACAAAGTGTGGAGATGCATCTCATCATGAGTCAAAGGTTTCTCTTCCTGAACTTTAGGCTGCAGACGTCTGGTTTCTGTCTCAGTCACACTGCAGAGACAAACCTGTCCTGTTGCAGAAAACAATCCCAGCCAACATTTTATTATTATTTCTTCTCTCTGGGATAAATTGAGCAGACTGAAACTAAAGCCTCTTTTACTTTCATAGCTACACAACAAATTCCAAACACTATAAAATCAAATCAATGGTTCGCCGGCTCGCGGCCAAACGGTCTGCCAGATTTCATCGAGATCTGTTCAGAAAGGTTTTAGAGAAATCCTGTTCTCAGACGGCCTCACTGATCCTCCAGCAGCTCCTGCTGATATGCAGTCCACATCTCCAAACCTGCTGCACAGTATTCATTTGGAGGATTGAACCTCACGAGCAGCAGCAGCTGTCAGTGTAATGATATCTGCAGAAATACGTTCTGCACTGTTGCCTTGCCACCGTGAAGCTGCAGCAACATTTCATCTCTTCTGTTGCTGCTTTAAGCACAAAGTTACACAGGAAGATGTGTTCAGATATCTCCTGTAATCGCTGCTGCAGGAGTTCCTTTTGCTCTCACAGCATCCCACCAAACCCCACATGAAGGTAAAATAGATGTTTGGAGAGGCGACATCACTTTGATTGCTTTAATTACCACATGAAGTCTGATTACATCTTTGTTCCTGCTGTTAAATTTGGTCCTTTCCGGACACCGTACGCAGTCTGACTGTGAGCCAATCAGAACAAGCCACAAACAAAGTGTCAAACAGGCTCCTGATTGGCTAGCAATCTGATTTTAGTGTCTGTATTTTTATTAGTAGCCGGAGCTTTAGCTTACGTTAACGTCACATATTCAGTCAGATGTGTTTTGTTGGCGATAATGTTGCTAAGGCTGGCTGCTGTGTCTGCTGTTGGTGACCTGGTTGGTGTTTGGCTGTTAGCAAAGTTGTCGACTCGCTAGTTTTTGATCAGAAGTAATGTAATCAGAACAAATACTCGAGTACAGCTCATTTCACGAGCTGCTTCTTCTTTGACCCAAACAAAGATGGCTGCCAGAAACAGAAGCTGCTCCAACATCTGCTTTAACTGGGGCTGAATAATTTCCACGTTCATCCGTCTAATCCTCCGCTACACGCTCCTCTGTGTTTGCACACAGTTTCATTTTTTACGTAGATTTTTGTGAAGCGTTGGAGTGAGTAAGTGTGATCTGCCCCGGCGAGCTTCATCCAGATAAACTCTTGTTGTTGTTGTTGTTGTAGCTGTGGATTAAAGCTGCTGGTGTGTTCCTGCAGCAGATTGCCCTCAGAGGGAACGGACAGGCCTTTTAGTGTAAAGGTATTAAGCTCAGGTCTAATCCAGAGCTCGGAGAGCAGCCAATTTAAACTGGATTCAGCCCACGGGACGACACATCGCTCAGCCCGTCTCTATCTGACAGTCTCTCCATTCAGGTCTTTGTCTCTGATGTCCACAACCTCCCTTTGGTTTCATTCTTATATATATGTAGTTTATACGACATTTGGAGACTTCACACAGTCAAATGTAGAAAATATCATTTCAAAGGGGATGTACGTAAATATTCTTGTCTTAATTTGCATACTTTCAGACTTACACTTGCTATTCTGAGTCCATCACTCCATACTGTGAGTACCCGGATGGTTGGACACATCTCGCCCCCAGCAGTCGCCATTTTGGCTATGTAGCTGAAGGGGAAGGACCACCAGCATTGTAAAAATGGCGGTGGAGGAAGCTTCTGGTTCTTGTTGTTCATCAGTTCATCCTCCGTCTGAAACAAGTTGTCTCTTTATGTTTAAACCTCACCGCACTCGTCCGACTGTGCTGAGGCCGCCGGAGCTGATTGATCCCGTCCTAGACAAGACGTTTGTGACTCCACAAAAAGCGCCTCTCCGCCACATTTAACGTCCTCTTGGACTAGAAATCGTCTCTGTTGCTAAGGCTCGGACTACTTTCTGGAGTAGTAAACTTGGTTTCATTACATGTAGGAGTCTACTGTGATGACTGATCGGAAAAAACCAATAAAACGTGCAGCTACATGCTCATGGTATAAGCACATGAAAGTCTGGTGGGATATGAACGGACCAAATCAGCGTCAGAGTGTGGGCTGTTTGTGGATTTTTCACCTTCTCTAACATCCTCCAGACTGATTGATTTATCATTTAATTGATGAAATAACGGGCAGATGAATTGGGGGTGTAAACGTGCACACTGTGATCATTGTTTAGTGGCTAAATAAGTTGCTGTTATTTCATTTCTGCAGATGTCACGGCCCGTGGAGGCTTAACAGTGTGTGTGCATGTGATCTGTTTAATCTACAGTAATATATTTTTTTGCCTCGAAGCCACTCGCCGTCTCCTCGCAGCTCTCTAAGCGTTGTGCCCTCATTACCATGCAGACCTATATTTTCAAAATACAATTCTCTAATTATCGCCGCTGTCGTAGTTTTTTTATCAGGAGCGAGGGTTCGGATGGGAAGGAGGGTGGAGGGAGGGTGAGTGCTCTGAAAAGGCTTTCATGTGCGACGTTGTTAAGGTCCATTTATTTCCACAAAAAAAATGTTGAGCAAGATTTGTGTGAGCTGCTTCACAGCGAGTGTTTGTTCATTATTCCTCTGCTGGGAGAGAAAGAAAGACTCAGCTCGGCAGTTCTGGAGGATTTCTAAAGATTTGACTGAAAAGACTTTTATAATAATAACGCACAGACATCGAAGAAATGTGATGTATTGTCATTTTATGGAGGCTAAAGGAGGAACAGACAAATAAATCATCTGCTCGAGCTTCTTTAAAGGTCCAGTCCGGATGTTTTTGGCCTGATAAAAAAACAGGACTTGTTTTTCTTGGATTTGTGTGTTACACCCTCACTGCCATGCAGCTAGCGCTATGAGCTGGTGTCAGTGTACTTCCAGTGAACATGGTCGGACCTGGGACCAAACAAACCTCCAGACCAGCAGTCAGCAGTCTAACAGTGAATACAGTAGCCTACAATAAACACCTGAATAAACATTAATCCACGTAAACCTCTGCTAAATATATGCTACAGGTAAGGTTGATGCCATGACAACGCACTATTGTCGAAATACGTCCAAGGTAGTGAAATCTTAATGAGTAAACCTGAGCCGGCAAAAATAACCTGACTCAGAGTAAACAGTGAAAGCTGCTTAAGGCTTTTCATGGATAGGGGAGGCTAGCTGACCCACACAGGGGAAAATCCTTACTATGACTAAGACTAAGAGAAGCACACCTCCACTGTTTGGATACTAACACAGAGGCTCCAGTCCCCTTTTAGTTTCCCTTAAATCACAGATTGTCCCTTTAAGGAGCTGGCAGGACTGCAGGATGATGCAACGCTAGAGAAACTGTCCTTCAGCTCAACAACCACCTGCACCGCCCTCCATGCCGAGAAAACCCATGAACCTGTAGGCTGTCGTCCTGCTCTGCAGCTGACCTTGACCTCCGACCTCCGACCTCCGAGTGTAGAAGGGTCAAGAAAGAGAAAGAGGATTTCCCTGCAGGGATCAATAATGTTTGATCCCTGCATGACACTTGATTTTAAGCCTGTTAAATCCATCAGAGGGATCAGGAGAGAGCGCACGCACAGCTCTCACACAGGTTTACATGTGAAGACAACAACCACACCTTCAGAGTGGGTTTAACTCCGCCGGTACAGTCCTAGAAACAGATTCTGATGTTTGACTTTCAAACACACCTTCACCTGCCAAAACCACGTCTGACAAGTGAGTGACACAGTCAGCCTGAACAGGCTCAAATGAACTTTGTTTGGTTATCCGTGCCAAACAGTCAAAGTACGGGGAGTCACGGTCCGATGCACGTAGTTCACCCAGAAACCTTTAGCTGCACGCTGTTAGCATGTGCTGAGGTTAGCACAACAAGCTGGGTAGTAATCCAAACAGTTGTACTTGTGTTGTCTGGGCTGCATGGCACCCGTCGCTGATCGAATAGGCCACTTCACAAGCGTAAAGTTATTGGTGTTTTGTGCCCCCTGTAGCCAAATCAGTAAGTAATCAATAAGTCAAAGTGGAATGTACTGTGACTAACGGTCAAAAAGTTGACGTGGACACTTCTCAACCTTAGTGGTCTTCATTTTGGATACGTAGCTGAAGGCGAGGACTACTGGTGAAAATGGTGGCCGAGTAAGCTGCTGGAGCTGAAGAGGTTGTGCTGAATATTGCAATATACAAATATAAGTTGTACATATGTTTTATATTTATATTTTGGCAGTCAAATGTTGGAGCTAATGCTCCAATTGCAATTTCATAATTTCCATATTAACGTGCCCAAATTAGCGCACTACACCAGGAAGTACACAGTGTACTACATCGACCGTACTATCAGAAGCATCCAAACTGAGACACAGTTATGGTTTTACCAAAGATGCTGAAAATATACAACAAGTTAAAGGAAGGAAAGAACTTGAACTTGAGAATCACTGAAGCAGGAAACCAAAAACTTTGGTCAAAACCTGAGCAGGTGAAGTCAACAAAAGAAACAAAGAACAAACCCTGAAAACTAAATGTATATCCCACTGGGTGCTACTTTAACTTTGGACTCTTTCACAGGACAGGTTAACCATCAAGTTTACTCATTAGTGAAATCAGAATATCTTCAATCAGACGTCCATGCAGTGTCCTCATATTTCTGTAATGAGAATCTGCAGAACAAACACAGGTTATGAAAGCCAGAGACCTCAGAGCGGCAGGAGTTTGTCTCAGGAAGCCATTTAATAGAGTTTTATACTTGTTTCTCCATGACTATCTGTGCTGTAGCTGGAGGGAACAAACCCATCACGGCCTAATAATAATTCTTCTTCGTAATGTAGAGGCAGAGGCAGCCTCAGGACTTTGGTTTACTTTGGTCGTCTGGATGAAAAGTGTAGAAGTATCTGTTTTGGCTGTCAATCCTGCTCCCAGACGTCACAGGACTGCTTCATCTGGCTACTTTGATCGTCTTGACGCAGAGCAACTGGGATTTATTATTTGTCTTCGTGACGTGAATTTTCAGATGCAGTTGATCCCAAAATCAAATCAACCCAACATCCTTAAAACATCCTTTCAGCTGTTTGAAACACAACCGACCTTAATGTCATTTTTTAAGTAGAGTCACGATCAATAGTCTCAACCAAACCTCATTTAGCATAAAGCAGCGCTCTGTATCAGTTTAAACAGACTGATGGTTGGATGACTGGGGGATTTCCAAACGTCAACATGTACATCTTCCTTCTAAACTCTATTTCCCCAAAGTTAAAGCTAAATAATGACGTGCTGTTCGTCCAGCTCAGTTCTGACTAAAGCTGCTGCAGGAAAACCTCCAAAACCAAAACACATTATTTACAGTTTGAAATTGGCCGCACGGTTGGAAGTGTGGGCGACTGGAATCAGAAATGCATCATGGACCCAAAAACTCCTGCTGACTGAACCTCCACCATTTTCTGTTTCCAAAAAATCCACCTTCCAACTGTGCACTCTTTCTCTAACAATCCAGCTTACTCCTAAATCACATTATTGAAACTGTAGACGAGTTTCTGCCTCCAAATTAAGGATTTTGTTCTTTGAAACCAAAATAATTCTCTTTCACTAAATAGTTTCAGGCCCAACACTTAAATCCTCACTATCCCCAGAGAAGAAGTTCCCAGCAAACCAACAGAAACCTTCGGCTAGTTTCCATCCTAGAAATACACCAGTTATGTTTTGAGGGAAATGTAATTACTGCCACGATGTTTGGTGAGAAATTTTTCCATGAAACAAAGAACAACAAAGAAAAAGACACAAAGTTTAAGCTGATGGTATACTCCATCAGAACTGCTTGTCAGATGGTAGAATATCTTCATAAACCTCCCACAGTTTTACAAGATCTGGTTAGTGTCCAACATTTACATCCAGGTGTACAGAAGAAATCTATTGACACAACTATATCCAACACTTTCTGACAAATGTCTGCCATAAGGTGTGCCATTATCTCCATGAACATTATCGCTTTGTGTGACCGAACAGAACAGCTCAGCATTTAGTGGATTTTGCAGGAAAACAAATAAAGGTAGCCCAGTAGTGTCATTTCTGGTTTTCTCAAACAAAGACTTTCACCCAGAAGACGACTGTTCATGACACTTGATCTGTTACTGTATGTCACTGTTAATGTATGTTAATGTCCATGTGAAGTGTCACTTGACTTGATGAGAAATGATCTTTTCATAAATCTAACCGAGTAATCTTTGTCCTGAACCAAACTGCAGAAATATTTCTCAGCAAGCGGACATTGCATAGTGATTGTTGCAAACGTGAACGCAGAGCCCTCCATGCCAAGAAATGAGGTCAGAGGGTTACCTACAGCGTCCTAGTTTTTAAGTGTATGACCACTGACCAAGCTGTCGTTTCTGGCAGTGTGACCATTTTGTGATTTGTTAAGGAAGTTATGTTGATAAAAGATGTAATCCAGAAGGCCTTGCATGTCTTTCCAAACCTGTTTGCTGCTGCAAATTAGATTTATGGACGACAGGGTTGAAATTTCAGATTATCCAACGTAACAACCTGAACCGTCCATCTCAAGTTTATTCTAATCGGACTCAACTCAACGTGCAGCTTCCAATCATCACAGCTCCACCACTAATTCAGCATTATCTACACGCAAGCCACCGAATTCGAAACCCATTTTAGATATCTGAACACATGCTGGACTGTTCTGTACGTTTTAATACCGTGTCGGAGTTACAGTATGAACTCAGATCCTCCAGTGTCCATGTTCAGGCCTCAAACTCTCACCCAGATCAGACTTCCTCTTGTTCCTACCAATCATCCACCTCCATCACACTATAGACATTCCTCATAACAAGCCTCCAGTTTAAAGGGACATTCTGTGTTTTTCCCTCCTCTCTGTCCATAGTGGCATCATTATAAGAGCCTATTATGGCGTTACCGAGGCCGACTCGCAGACTAAATGCCTTGTTTCTGTCCGCCATGGGAGCCTTCTATAGAGCCGCAACTCCCTCCTTCAACAGAGAGGCCCCTTCATCACGCTGCCCTCCTCCTCCTCCACCTCCTCCTCTCATCCTCCTCGCTCAGACACAGACAAGCCTTTATCTGCCCATCATGTGCTCTCTTTCTCTTTCTCTTTTTTCTCCGGCCTGACCCTGTTTTCCACAGCGAACAGGCATGCTGGGTAGGATCTGGGGGGGAAACACACATGCAGAGCGAAGAGGGGGGGACGATTTGGAAAGCCGGCTAAATATTTTATCCACAGCCACACTATCTGCCTGTGTAGCTTAATACCGATTTGATGTTATCTCCTAAGTCTTTCCAGCAGAGGTTTTTTTATTTTCTGGTCAAATAATCTCTTCATATCTGCTGTGCCGCATCTAAACTGCTCACCATGTCGTCTCGCTGGGCTCCAGCTTTGTCTTTTCCAGCTCTCCAGCTGGGAGACGTGCAGATGTTGGCGTAAACGTGAATGGACTCGAGCCAAATCTCACCACAGAGCTGCATCAAACTATTTTTTCAATATCAAATAGTCTGCTGAGCGACGCATCATTTGGTCTTTGCCAGAGCTCTTTTAAAAATCACTTGTTTTGTCCAACCAACAGTCCAAAACACAAAGACATTCAGACAGACGTCAGTCAATGTCAGCACTGAACAAGTGTATCAGATTCAAGCCCAGAAAGCTGAATTTCCACATCGTGTTCATCCAAGATACGACCCTCTGACCCTTCGAGACCTTCAGCAGGCCTGTTATTAAACATCTTGTGGCTGAGCTGTTCAGACTTTTACATCTTTATAGTCGTGTTATCAAGGTTTCCTGAAATCTCCATGAAGTCTGAACTTGAGGAAAATGAGGCACAATCTCATGTCAAAGATATATCTGACAAACAAGAAAAACAAGAAGTCAATCTTTGCACTGAAAACATGATTTCATCCATTAAACTGTGTTTTTATCTTTAAATAGCTCCTCAGCTAACACCACAAACAGTTTTTGGACTACTTTGACTACAAATTGAGATGTGTTTGTGTGTCAGTGGAAGTTACCTCACCTTATGTTACATATGTTGTCACGTTTATATTACCTTACTTTAGCTTATATTATATTAAAGGTCCAGTGTGTAGGATTTAGTGGCACCTAGCGGGGAAGTTACGGATTGCAACCAAATGAATACTCTCCCATGCTTCACCTTTCCCCGTTCAACTGTGTAAGAAAAACTGCAGAATTGACATTAAAAGCAAAGCTCCATATCTAGATCAGTGTTTGGTTTGTCTGTCCGGGACACCGTAGAAAAACGGCGGTTCAACATGGCGGACTCCGTGGAAGAAGACCCGCTCTCACTGTAGATATAAGGGCTTATTTTAAGACAACGAAAACACGACAAGTCATATTTTCAGGTGATTATACACTAATGGAAACATACTGATACATATTGTATTCATTGCTGCCAATCTATACTCCCAAATCTTTAAGTGACCTTACCTTACGTTACATTTCATACCCAAACCACGACCAAACTGTGACCTTTAAAGTGTGAAATGTTTCTCAGTACGCAGACGATGCATTTCAATTGTTTGCTAACGTGACCGCTGAGCTCGTCATGTTGTTCCACATCGCCTAGTTTAAAGTGTAGCACCACCGACCAAGCTAAGTTTATACTTACACACACATAACTGTGTTTAAGTCTTCATCTTACTGATCACGTGATGTGTTCGTATCTCGGTGGTCGACCAAACTTTCGTCCAGATCATCTGGAGATTATTAACAACCTTCACTGATGTCACCCCGTTACGATCACCATCAGTATTTTATTCACATAATTTCCTAATTTCACGTCGTCGTTTTAACGCTCAGTCAGAAAAGAACACAAATTTAACCTTTAGACCAAATGAAGGAAAGCCTGATGGAGCGCTGAGTGATTTTTATCTCTTAACACAGACTTTTAAAACTTCCTCATGACGTTCATGTGATGCAAGAAGAACAAAGCAGGAGGACGCGTACATCACTGAACAAGTTCCTCCTTGTCCTGCCTCGGAGGACGCCATGTTTCATGTCTATACAACTATTTTCCTCCGCCTGCTCGTCTGATTTTTCACGGTTAGCTGCTGAGCACGTGCTCCTCCTCATTATCACCCTCGAATGTTTTATCAGATCCACATTCAGACCTCAGATGTCTCACTGAAGCCTCCTTCATTGTCTCCTTCCACCTTCCTCCAATCCTCCATTTTGTCCCCTTTCTTCCCATTTTTGTCTCACGTCTCTCTTAATTTGTCCTGTCATGTTTCTCTTTAGTCGCCTTCTTGTCTTCTTCTTCTTCTCCTTAATCTTCTCTGTGTCTCATCTCTTCTTCTTCTATCCTTTAACCTCTCTTTTGTATCAATCACTCCTCTGTCTTCTGACCTTATTAAACATGAAGAAGAGAAACTCGTCTCTTAATAAACTGTCATAAACCGAGCTGCACATTTAACGACGGTGACAAAATGACTAAAGACTAAAGACTTGTCAAACTAATGAAGTATTTCGTGTTATGGTTATATAAATATATAAATCACGGACCAATAAATGCTCCATAAACAAGTGATGTTTCATATTTTTCGGATCAAACCTCGTCTCAGACGTCTTCGGATAATCAGATAATCTGTTGTAATGTCTGAGGACTTCTGAATCAAAATCAGGTTCATAATTCCCCTAAAAGTAGAAAAAATATTCAAATACCAGCTGTTGAATGTAACTAAGTAGATTTAGATTTGACGAGATTTAAAATCAAATTTTAAATCTCTTCCTAATGTGAAGGGAGCAACCATGTGAACAGTGGCCACAAAAAACGTGAACGTTATCTTCAGCCAGTGTTTGAGTGTCTCGTTCTTCTCACAGGTAACAAACATAACAAGTCTGATTATCAGCTGAGGAAACACCAACGAAAACACACACTGAGTTGAGTTTATATTCAGTTTCTGCCATATTCAGTTCACACTGGACCTTTAAAGATAGAAAGATCAGGGGATGTTATGAATATTATGTTACATCTATGCTGTCACATCCACCTACCTCATATACATAAAACTACCTGTAACGTGAATCTGATTCATTTTAGTATCATTTACACTCATTCAGTAATCAGTACTGAAAAAAGAAAAACTTAATTATACATAAAAAAGTTGCTGCAATCGTGACTTTAAGAACTTTTTTGAGGAACTTTTTTCTGATATTTTATGAAACTAAAATAACAAATACAGAGATTTGCTGTTTTTTTCTGTTTCATATCATATAAACCAGATTATCATTGGGTGTTGAACAGACAAAAGATATTTTTTATAATCGATTAATTCTTTAATGCAAAAATGATGTTTTGTTGTTGTTTGTTTTACATCATTAAATTAAAAATCGTTGACATTTAAAGATGTTTAATAAACCAAACGATTAATCCAGAAAATAATCTACAGACGAGTTTATAACGACGTTGATAGTTTCAGTTCCAATTAACAGATAATTAACGATGATATCATTAAATAAGGGTTCAGTTATTTGTTTACATCCTGCCTCTCAAACTTTCCCTTCCTCTTCAGGTTTGTCCTCTCTCTCTCTCTCTCTTTACATCCGTCAAAGCTGCGTGAGCGCGCCTGGAACATAATTCTAACGAGGAGGAGGGACGAGGCGCGTTCCCGAGGCTGAGGGAGAAGAAGGAGGAGGAGGGAGGAAGCCAGTCAGCCATGCGCGCATGCTCGAGACAGCAGGTGCCCGAGCCCCCGATGAAGAGAAAAAAAAATCTAATTTGCATTGCTAATGAGCTCCTGTGAGCCTCCTCCCCCTCCAAACAGGACAACGCTCCTAATATGGCGACTTGTTTTTACCCCTCAAACACATGAAATCATAAAAGATGACAAATATTTTTAAAAAAAATCATAAAATTTGAGTTTAAATTCAGTAAAAATCAGGAACCATCTGCGCGTAAAAACAACCAGAGGCACACAAAAGACGCACGTGTCAGATGATCGATTAATCGACCAATCAACTCATGATGATCAATAAAAGAGCAGCGTGGTGGGGTCCGCCATCCACAACAATAACAACAACAACAACAAGAGGAGGAGGTGGAGGAGGTGGAGGAGGAGAGGGGCGCGCGGTGAAGACCCTCATTGAGCAAAACAAGTGAAGCGCCAAATTCCCAACAAGCAGCCTCCTTGTGTCTATTGTGAGGGGAGAGAGAGGCTGGCACCCTCATCCACCCTCCACCTCCACCTCCACCCTCCAAACCTCCACACAGAAATAATCAAATGTTTCTCCTCCTGCTGACCTCCTTTTCTCTCACATGTGAGGATGATTTCAGTGTCTGTGCCGCCATGTGCGCGCGGTTTTTTAACACGCGCTCCGTTGAAAATGGCCTCACACCCCCTCCTCACCCCTTTAAGTCTCCCTGCGCGCGCATTGTGTTAATATCCACCTTGTTTTGTTGCGTTATTGTTGCACAACTTCACACAAACGAGCTCCACGCGTGAACATCAGGACAGAAAAATCTGTTCCACCGCGCGTCTGGAGCTCCAAACTGAAGCCATCCAGACCGGGTCCGGTCCGAGCCGTGCCGGACTGATCCGGTCCATGTGACAGACTCGAGCTGTTTCACCACAAACTCTTGGTTTCTACAGATTCTGACGTGGTTCTGATCCTGGACCAGGCGGATCATCAGGCGGCTTCTTGTTTTTGGAGGTGGGGCGCGCAGCAGCAGCGTCGCCAAACAACAGCCCCGCTCATTGTCCCCCTCCGCAGCCACCACCACCACAAAACACGAGGAGCCCCCTTTCACCTCCATCTCCATCCACCACCCACCTTCCTCCACCTCCATCCTCTTTACTACTACAACCACTAGCAGGTTAATTTGCCCGTTAACGGATCCAGCTAATCGCCATTAAACGCATTCGCGACCTGTAGCCTCGACAGAGGAGGTGGAGATGAGGGGCAAGAGGAGGTGCAGGAGAAGGAGGAGGAGGTGGTGGAGGTGAGAAATGATAAAAAAAACACAACAACAAAGGTGGAGATGATGACAGAGAGGAGAGAAGGGGAGTAAAAGAGACGAACAAACCTCCTTTTTTCGTGCGTAAATCCGTTTCCAAGCGGCGGCGCGGACGGAGGACGGTAATAAGCTTGTTGTGTTGGACGTGAAAAGACGCTGCCGGGGCTAAATCCTCCCCTCCGTCCCTCTCTCTCTCTCTCTCTCTCTCTCTCTCTCTCTCTCTCTCTCTCTCTCTCTCTCTCTCTCAGCCAATTGTGTGAGATGAAATTGGCGCGAGGGTCTCACAGCGGGACGTTAGCAGGTCCCGCACATAATACACTCAATACCCCCGCACGCACACGCATCTACCTCTTTCTCACTCACTCACTCACTCCCCTATGGTTGCCCCTAGCAACTACGAAGACCACCGCCCCGCCCCCTCTCTACCCTCCCTCCACCCTCTCCCCTCCACCCTCCTCCTCTTTAGTTAAGAGGGTTTAAAGAAAAATGATCTTCTTCTTCTTGGGGTTAATTTGCTCAGGAGAGGTGTTCACGTGCTCAAATTAAGAAAAAAAAAGAGAGAGAGAGAGAGCGCCAACAGCTTACTACTGACCCCGTGGTGGCTGCTCCATTCACGGCTCAGAGGCTTTGTTTGTATCACAGTGAGTGTGGAGGCAGAACAATGGGGGCAAAGCATCAGGAGCAAGGAGGAGGGGGAGGAGGGAGGATAGGAGGGAGGAAGGAGGAGGACACCCCCTCGATCGCCTTCATTCACTCAGAGTGAAGACGACGGAGAAGACGCCAAATTTAAAAAACGTCTTCGTTCTGGTCGTCAGCGTCCCCGGATGTCCTCCGCCGTCACCGCGATCACGCTCTGTGACTTTCAACAGATTTGCAAACCACGTCGATGCTCGCTGCGATTTACAGAGTTTCCTGATGGACAGTGAAGTAAACTGTAGCTGCCGTTAGCTCATGTTAGCTCAGTTTGTTAGCCGGGCCGCTGGAGTGTTCGTGTTACGACCAAACATCAACCTCCGTGTCTGTGAAGTGAGGTGCCAAAAAAGCTGCAGTTCCTCTAACGTCCACTTGAGGCTGGCTCCAGAAGTGAGTCAGTCTCCATAAGTCCCCATGTTCAAATGTCCAACTTCACAGCAGAAATAAACATGTTTACAGCCTGGTACAAAAGCAGTTTTGGTCTCTGTAGCTAATTTCCCGTTCATGACAACTGTACTGAGGGTGAATTTATATACAACTCACCTGTTCAGGTTATATTAAGGCTTAAAGTTATGCAGGATTAAGAGCGTGGACGCTTTGATTGACAGGTGGGTGTCATGTTTGTACAACAAAACCCCATCAGGCACGTCTCCGTCACTTCACTGCTCTCCATCAGTAGTGGTTCAGACTTTGTTCACTTGCTCACATTTGGTCATTTTTCTGGTTCATCTGCTTCTAAATATGTAAATATGCTACGTCGTTAAATCGTTGTCTGGTGTCGTGCCAGAACCGGAGCTGTGCGGGCTCCGTGGCAGCATTTTCTTCAATGAATAGAAATCAAATCTGAGCGAGAGACACAGAGGAAGACAGAGAGAGAGAGAGAGAGTGTCAGTCGGAGTGTTGTTGCGTCTGAAATCTGATTCTGATGATGATTCAACGCGACAGACAGCAGCCTCCTCCTCTCCTCCTGTTTCCTCTGCTCTCTTTATCCATCCTCAGAGGAGGCAAAGAAACTTAGGAAGAACAGAAGAGAGGTGCTGCAGAGCTCTGATCAATAACCAGTTTGTGTATAGACTGACCAGCTAACTAACTTCCAGTGTGTTTGTGTGACACAGTAACAGGTTGTTCTCAAAGACATAAAATTGTCTGCCAGGCCGATAAAGAAACTCTCAGATATGTGAAGTGAAGTCAGGCGAGTTTTAGTGACTCCATCACATTAAAAACTACAGAAAGAAAAAAAGCTCCAGTTGTAATTCAGCAGCAGGAGTGCTGAGTCAGACTCTGTTTCTGCTCCACATCACACCGCTGGACCGTCTGCAGATCCCTCCATATGTTCACCTAATGAGGCTTTGAGACCGGGAACACCTACACACACAAACACACACACTAACCTACACTAACACACACACATACTGCATGTTTCAGGATGTATAAACATCATACATGTTGGAGTTTCCCTGTCGTCCAGTTTAAAAACCAGTTGAAACCTCTAGCCTAGCCACTTAGCTAAAGTAGCTCACTGCTAACATTAGCTACCATTACTTGATGTAAAGATTGATAAGTAGTGAAGCGCTAACTGTGGTTAGCTCGGTCAGCCGTGTAGCTAACTGAACTGACTCAGCCCGGGATGCCAGGAGCCAAACCCGGCAAGAAAACCACCTCGGTAGGCTGCTGTGTTCACTGTTAGACTGGACACTGCTGGTTCAGAGGTTCTGTTGCTGTGTTCACTGTTAGACTGGACACTGCTGGTTCAGAGGTTCTGTTGCTGTGTTCACTGTTAGACTGGACACTGCTGGTTCAGAGGTTCTGTCGCTGTGTTCACTGTTAGACTGGACACTGCTGGTTCAGAGGTTCTGTCGCTGTGTTCACTGTTAGACTGACACTGCTAGTTCAGAGGTTCTGCTGCTGTGTTCACTGTTAGACTGGACACTGCTGGTTCAGAGGTTCTGCTGCTGTGTTCACTGTTAGACTGGACACTGCTGGTTCAGAGGTTCTGTTGCTGTATTCACTGTTAGACTGGACACTGCTGTATTCCCTGTTAGAATACTGCTGACTGCTGGTCTGGAGGTTGTGTTTGGTTACTGGAAGGTAGACGCTGACATTAGCTCATAGCTAGCTGCAATGCATAGCGGTGGGCGTGTAACGCACACTTGCTATTGGCTACTGTAAACGTCACTATCTGCAACAAGCCCCTCCCTGTCTGACCGTTTTACAGGAAAGATGTAAAAATGAGGACGCAACAGTTAATCTCTGTATTTCTAAAGAATATTCTAATTTCTTCTTTGAGGCTTGAGGAGGTTGAAGGTGAAGTACGGTGAGATTTGAACCGGTGGAGTCGGGCAGTAAACTGTGTCTGAGAAAATGACTTGAGGGGAAACAGCGTCCCCGAGGTGTTTATATGTCTGTAATGAATTTGGTTTGTTGAGGTCGAGGTTTGATTTGAAGTCTCCCAGGACAGTTTTATTGTCGAGCAGACGGGGTGAACGGTGCAACATGCAGCACGCTGATGATGTTTGTTAATTACAAAACGCTGCTTCAAATATTTGCAGTGATGTTTGTGTTTGTTATTTTCATTGCAGATTTGTGCAGGGAGAAGAGAAGAAGATGCAGCAGTGACGTGGTTTGATGAAGAGGTCATCAAGGTCAGAAGCATTCTTTAACTGTGCGTCTCTTGGTTGAAAGCTCCAGAAAACTTCAAAGTTCATCGTTTTTCTGGACTGATTCTTCTGTATATGTCTGAGTAGCCTCGCCCCGGTTGTACTGCGTCATCTATTGCACACATTGCACAACGGCGTTGCCGAACCATCGATGTCTTCTTGGTCAGTTGCTTTCTCTGCAACAGCACTCATATCCCCCATGATCCTTTGTTATTAAAACAAAACCTTGTGGTGTGTTAAAGTTCCCATGAAACCACTAGCACGCTTATTGCTTCCACCTACCACCATGCAGCAATAGCGGACCCCCATTGGCTGTGCAGTAGTCCGATTAGCTGACTCTTCCTGGAATGGAAGCTTCCAGTGGACCTTGACCAATGAAGGCCAGTTTGATGACAGGGAATACAGTACTGAGGTGGTTTTCCTGCTGGTTGTGGCTCTTGACGTCGGCTAACCTAACCTAGCTGCGGTGTAGGAACCAGACTGCTGGACCTGCTATAAATGACTTTGGTACTGTATTCCCTGTTGGCCTTGTCCATGTTCAATGGAGGGAGGCTGCCTGGTTCCATTGCTCAATAATGGTAGATACAACGGTTACAGACTGCCTACTTTAGCAAGTAACGCTAAAGCTACCTGTCCATCTGGAAATGATGTAGGAGTTGAGGCGGGTTTACATAGTTTCCTTATGGACAGACAGATTTAGCCCAACCACTTGCTAATGTGGCTAACTTCTAACTGTGGTTAGCTCGGTCAGCCGTGTAGCTAACTGAACTGACTCAGCCCGGGATGCCAGGAGCCAAACCCGGCAAGAAAACCACCTCGGTAGGCTGCTGTGTTCACTGTTAGACTGGACACTGCTGGTTCAGACCAGATCTGTAGGCTGCTGTGTTCACTGTTAGACTGGACACTGCTGGTTCAGACCAGACCTGACTAATGAGTGCTGATTAAGACTAATTAGACTCCACAGCTGCAAGTGTATAATCTATCTATCTATCTATCTATCTATCTATCTATCTATCTATCTATCTATCTATCTATCTATCTATCTATCTATCTATCTATCTATCTATAACATGCAGAGGCTCAGACTCAGACAAAAATCCAAACACACTTTCCAATGTCGTCTGGATGTCACCAGACAGAGAGGTGTCTACAGAGAGTGCTCTGCCTCTGGTGACAGCAGTGTGTGTGTGTGTGTGTGTGTGTGTAAACAGCCACACTGACAGTTGAAAAAAAACAAACAGAGGATGGAGAGAGCGACAGGCAAAAAACAACAGACAGAAGAAGAAATTAGACAGAGAAAGTGCCAGACAGAGGCATAAAGAGAGAGAGAGGGTGTAATGAAAGAGAGAGTTTGCCTGAGGACAGAGCGACCAGCCTTGGCATGCCTGGCTAAAGCAAGGGCTGCTGGGTAATAAATAACAGTCATTGGGGTGTCAGACAGACAGAGGAAAAAAGAGATGGATACAGCAGACAGACAGAGAGGGGATGAAAGACAGACTGACAGACTGAGGGATAAACACGTGGATGTTAGGGATGGAAAATAGCTTTTAGGGAGACAAAATGGGAAATCTGTTGATCAGCAGGTTTGTAAATAGCTTTGTATGTCGTGGATGGTAAATGTGTTGCAATGAGGGAAGGTAAATGGTGCTGAACAGTAGGGATAGTAAATGGTGTTTGTAGGACTTTGGCTTTAGTAAAAGGTGTGGCATGTTGTAGGGCAGCTAAATGGCACTGGGGATAATAAATGGTGTCAGGTATAGTGAGTCAAAATGGAAAATAGTATTATAGATGATTAATGTGTTGGATCGATGGGGATTATAAATGGCTTTGGTGACTATGGCATTGGCAGGGCAGTTAAATGGCACTGGGGATAGTAAATGGTGTTAGATATGATAAATGATGTCGGGGACGGTAAATGGGTTTGGGCACAGTAGATGATGTTGAGTTAGTCGTGCAGGTAAATGGAGCTTGGGATAGTAAATGGTGTTTGTAGGACTGATAAAGACGTGTCAGTTGTGTTAGGTATATTAAACAGTGTTCTGCATAGTCTGTGTGGTATTTGTGAGCAGTGTTGGGGATAGCAAATGATGTTGAAAAAAATGGTAAATGCTGGTCTTTGTAGGACTTTGGGGACAGGAAATGGTGTTGGAATATAAACTTATAAGACCATTTCAGGCGTGGTTAACGGGGTTAGATTAGTAGGACTGATAAATGTTTTGGGGATAGTAAATGGTGTTGGTAGGACTGATAAGGTCGTGTCAGTTGTGTTAGGTATATTAAATGGTGCTGAGCATAATCTTTATGATATTTCAAAACAGTGTTGAGAATAGTAACAGACTAAATCCATATTAAATAAATTACTAGCTGCACCAAGCAAATGGACCAAATTGATCATAAACTGACCTCATTTTTCTTTGCTGCCATCAAAAAATGTCTTTTTGCTAACTATGGGAACTCTTAATCTGGAATTACCCAAATAATCTGATAAAATAATATAATTATTTATAATATAGATATAAATTATCGAATATTTCTTCCTAAATTAGAAGAGAGAATGCTGAGACACTCAGGCGAAGAGAAGCTGCAGGATAAGAGAGATGAAGAAATGGATTAAAGAGTGCGGGACATGCAGAGGATGATGTTATGTGGATTGGCATGTACCTACTCACACTGACGGAGGGATTTGAAGGGGATTTGACGGTGAAGTCATCTCTGTGTTGTCTTAGCTCTGAGCGGGCAGAACATGTACTATCATCACCATTACAACACACACCTGATGACCCACTGTTAAAGCAACACTGTGCAACTTTTCTCTCATAAACCTGGTTCAGAGGTTCTGTTGCTGTGTTCACTGTTAGACTGGACACTGCTGGTTCAGAGGTTGTATTCAGTCCCAGGTCTGGAGTTTCCTGACAGACAGTAAAGTAAACTGGTGGTTTAAAGAGGTTTGGGCATAATGGCAGAGGAGAAGAGAGTGAAGAGGACGCTGACGGAGGAAGCTAAGAAGAGAAAAGGAGAGAGTGAGCGAGCGAGAAGCCGGACAAGAGTAAATCTGGGACTGACTTTTAGTGGTTGGTGAGAGCTTGGTGAAATAAAAGGCTGAAAGACAGACGCCGAGCTGGGCTGACTGCTGCTGGACTAGTAACATAGACAATGCTTGTACTTGTTAACATAGAACTGGATAACAACCCACAAGTAGCGGTACAAACAGCCTTCTTCAGCTTCTTCAGTAGATACGAGATGGTTGAGATTTTGGACAAAGTCAGAAAGTGTCCGCCCACCCTGACAGCCTGAGACAGTAAAGTTAAGGATCATAACTTTTTACGTTCTCTTGTACGATATATAAGACAGAATACTGACCTGAACCTCATATCTCTGTCCTCTGCTCAGTCTGAAATGCTCTTATCTCAGAGGAGATAAAAAACCCTCTCTACCTTTCCTCTTATTCTTCATTTCTCTTCCCAAGGCTGCTCGGCCATCAGCTGTCTGGATGCTGAAAAGTTGGTTACCCTCTTTCTTTTTTTTGGCTTTAACAATGACAGACCTCTGCTGTAACACCTTAATTCCCCCTGGACCAGCAAAGGATTATCTTATTTATCCACTAAAAACTGATGCTGGGATCAGATTAGCTGAATAATTGCCCGAACACAGATATTATGTTTATATATAAGTGTAACGAAGAGGACTTCGTTCCCTGGAGTTTGAGATGGAGTTGGGGGAACATTGCACCATGCACTTTAACCGAGATAAATGCACTTTAAGAATTGCACAGGCACTTTGGTAAAGCAGTGGCACTTTATTGGGTATGACACTTTGCACATGGCATATTTGCACATTTGATATACATATAGATATTAGATATTCATAATGGAATGTTTCTATATTCATGGTCCTTTTAAATCTTATTGGTGCTGGTAGGTTCTGTGATGGCCACATGGTTCCACCTGCAAAAGAGGGACATGAGATTTATTGTGCGTTATTTTTTGTGGTAATTGAATGCAAAAGTGACATAATGTGATTAATCTAATATATGTTGTGCAATTGTGTGTTAATTTATTGGGAATGGTCAAGTGTGTGTGAAATGGTACTCACCAGTCTCCTTTGTCTCCAGGGTGTTCAGGCAAAAGGCTTCCCAGGAACAGGCACCATATTTGTAGTTCCAGGGGCATCCAAGTGGTGATTGGTGAGGGGTTGGGAAATGGTGTATTTTATTAGTGTTAGTGTATATGTTAGAATTGGGGGGAAGTTGTGTTGGTAAATAGGTGTGTGTGTGTGGGGTGTATATAGTGGGAATATTATGGGGATAACGTAAATAAGTGTTTCTCAGAAGGAGCTATGCAGTATGGTGAATGGGTTCTCCCTCATTACATAGACAACCTATATAAGGCGCCATTTTGGGATCAGTGAGGGTTGTTGCTGTATGATGTGGAGAGTGTTTGCCATGCTGTTAAACACGCAACAATAAAAGACCTGTATGACACTCGACAATCCTCTCGAATTCTTTTGGCTGTATGCTCCAGCCGCAATTGTGGTCCGCCTAACAATAAGACTCTGTTGTTTTGAGAAAATCATTCATTCTGGTTGGCGAATACAAAGTTTGGATCATGTTTTAGTTACTATGAGTGGATATTGTTAAAAAACAAATGAAATATGTTGTCTTTGCATGTTTTGTAGGTACATTCATTGATAATGTTTACTCATTACACCAGCCGCCCATTCTTACTCCAGACTCGTCAAATATGGTCGGTGCCCCTCGAGTGCATTTTCTGGACTCTCAGGTGACGTTGCATCAGGAGCAGTAAAGTCCGTATTTGGAGGTAAAACTAAAAGTCAATGCCACATTCTGCTACTGTCACACTACTCTGCATTATGTTATGCTGAACCGACTCAGTCCGGGATGCCAGGAGCCAAACCCGGCAAGAAAACCACCTCGGTAGGCTGCTGTATTCACTGTTAGACTGGACACTGCTGGTTCAGAGGTTCTGTTGCTGTGTTCACTGTTAGACTGGACACTGCTGGTTCAGAGGTTCTGTTGCTGTGTTCACTGTTAGACTGGACACTGCTGGTTCAGAGGTTCTGTTGCTGTGTTCACTGTTAGACTGGACACTGCTGGTTCAGAGGTTCTGTTGCTGTGTTCACTGTTAGACTGGACACTGCTGGTTCTGAGGTTGAGTTTGGTCATTGGTCCGGAGTTCCCCGATGGACAGTTAAAGTAAACTGCCGCCGATTGTAGCTGCTGTTAGCTAATGTTAGCCCAGATTGTTAGCCAGGCTGTGAGTTCAGAGCACCGGAGGAGTGTTAGTGTTTGTACCACAGGCGTTTTGGACCATCGGGAAGAAGAAGAAGAAGAAGAAGAAGAAGAAGAAGAAGAAGAAGAAGAAGAGGTTTACAGGCCCGGCGGTCAGCAGCTTCTATGGATATAATGGCAGAGGAGAAGAGGACTGGGGGCGGTACAGTTCACAAAGTGTTTCTTCTTTTGCTGTTTCAGCCTGCTGCCAACTGTTGTAGCTACTGTTAGCTAATGTTAGCTCAGTTTGTTAGCCGGGCTCCCAACATTATACTTCTTTACGTTAGCTACTCTAATTTATGTTGTAAGATGTTACATTCAAATGAATCTATTCGTTTATTTACTTTATCTTTGTTTACTGCAACAGTCATGTGACTTATTTAAAACTGGGTCAAACGTTCAACTTAGTGTGTGTGTGTGTGTGTGTGTACATTCACTGCCTATAGCCTTTGTGTGCCTCTTCATGCTAAGCTACATGGGTGAGTAAGCATGTGTGTGTGTGTGTTGAGTAAGCTTATGTATATGTCAAGGGTTAGGGGAGGTGTGTGTGTGTGTGTGTGTGTGTGTGTGTCGTTTCAGGCTCTACCTGTCAAATTAATTTCCCACTCACTCGTCGCCGCTCGGACATGTGGTTCGCCTGTACGGCGGCGTGCGGCTCCGTGAACCAATCAGGACGCAGTCTAGAGCCCCTGTTGGTAGCAGGTGGCTCTGTGATTGGTCGATGCCACCGAGCTATAAGCGGAGGAGTTTATCTGGGATTAACTTCGATATCTAATCAATGTTGACTGGTGGAATAACAGAGGGGGAGATGGGGGGAGGAGGAGGAGGAGAGAGGGAGGGCTGAAGGATAAGTGAGCAAGGGGGAAGAAAAGGATGTAAGGAGATGAGGAAAGGAGGCAAAAATGGGTGAAAGTGAAAGAATAAATCAAGCCTGAAGAGGAGGAGAGAGGAAGGAGGAGGTGTGAACAGAGGGGAGGTGGAGAGGAGAAATAAAGAGGAAGGGAGAAGGAGGAGAGGGAACAAGGTGGTTAGATAAAGAGGAGGATGGAAGGAAGAAGGAAGGAAAAGTAGGGATAAAGGAGAGAGAGATGGAGGCGAAAGGGGAGCAGCAGTGTGTAGAAGGAGTGATAAAAAGGAGGTGGAGGGGGGAGTCAGAGGAGGAGCTGGTCTCCTTTCAATGGCTGTGCTCTGATGCATGTCAGCGTCCTCCACCCCCAAATACACACAATCCCCCATTCACATGAATTAAAGTGTGTGTGTGTGTGTGTGTGTGTGTCCATTCGCTGGAACTAAAGACCGCCACAAAACAAAAGTATGACTCATCACACACACACACACACACACACACACACACACACAGAGGGGGTGAGGTAATAGGAGGGAAAAGCTGGAGGCTGAAACAGCAAAAGAAGAGACGCTCTGTGAACTTGAGCGCCCCCACTCCTCTTCTCCTCTGCCATTATGTTATATTATTACAGCCTGGCTAACAAACTGGGCTAACATTAGCTAACAGCAGCTACAATCTGCAGCAGTTTACTTCACTGTCCGTCAGGAAACTCCAGACTCGGGACCAAACTCAACAGTCTAACAGTGAACACAGCGACAGAACCTCTGAACCAGCAGTGTCCAGTCTAACAGTGAACACAGCGACAGAACCTCTGAACCAGCAGTGTCCAGTCTAACAGTGAGTACAGCAACAGAACCTCTGAACCAGCAGTGTCCAGTCTAACAGTGAACACAGCAACAGAACCTCTGAACCAGCAGTGTCCAGTCTAACAGTGAACACAGTAACAGAACCTCTGAACCAGCAGTGTCCAGTCTAACAGTGAACACAGCAACAGAACCTCTGAACCAGCAGTGTCCAGTCTAACAGTGAACACAGCAACAGAACCTCTGAACCAGCAGTGTCCAGTCTAACAGTGAACACAGCAACAGAACCTCTGAACCAGCAGTGTCCAGTCTAACAGTGAACACAGCAGCCTACCGAGGTGGTTTTCTTGCCGGGTTTGGCTCCTGGCATCCCGGGCTGAGTCAGTTCAGTTAGCTACACGGCTGACCGAGCTAACCACAGTTAGCGCTTCACTACTTAGCAATGTTTACATCAAGTAATGGTAGCTAATGTAGCTAACAGTGAGCTGACTTATAGTAAAAAACTAATGTAATTAAGGTCAGCTAATGTTAGCTTTACATCCAAGCCAACTAAGAAAGCTAATGTTAGCAGTTAGCTACATTAGCTATGTCTGAAAACTAGCTAAATTTACAACATTAGCTTATATTATTATTAGTCAGCTATGTTAGCATTTTCCGTAAGCTTTCATAACATTAACTTATGTTAGCAGTTAGCTGCATTAGCACTAGCTCCAAACCAACTGGATCCTCAGTGTTAGCTGTTAGAATTATATTAGCTTCATTATATTAGCTTTAGCTCTCCTTCTACTTATCAATGTTTCCATCATAAAGTCTGTAAATCACCTCAGTACTGTAACGTTAGTCCCTGTTGGTCTCAGAGGCTGTGCTCCAACCCGGTCCAGTCCAGCTGCTGAGCCCGGTTCTGTTAGCATGCTAACGGCAAATATAACACGGTTACATCCACGGGAAGTCAGAAAGCATTAAGAGACGCATGCTAACATTGTAGGATTTTGCTCTTTACATGGGTTAAGACTCAAACCAGACTCCATGGAGTTTGTCTGGATTCAGTGTTACACTTTATAGAAACAGAAAGTTTGGAGACAGTCTGGAGGACCTCAACATTCAGCTACTGTTTACCACCACTGACACGTGAAGATACGATGACTCTCCAGAGCTGTACAGTTATTTCGAGGTTCGATCCATGAAACAGGACGTCATCTGTGATATGGCTCAAAGAGTTAAACTCTTTCTCTCCGTGAGGTGTTATTTTGTTCACTGAGCTTCACTTTATTTCAATAAAACTCGCTGAGCTGATCTGAGGCGAGAGAGCGAGATAGATGAGACAGAAATGAAGAGAGAGAGGATGAAGTGCCGCGCTGACACATCCCGTCTAACGAGGACGAGCGAGAGAGGCCGAAAGATAGAGAGTCATATATTAATGTGTGGAGTTAAACACTCATGCACTGTGATAGTCTCTCTCTCATCCTCTCTCTCTTCTTTAGTCCATTTGGGTAACTGCTCTCTCCACGCCACATTAATCTGAGTAATTAGGTTTGAGGCCAGCTTCACCTCCTCTCCTCTCCACATCTCTCTCCTCCCTCTTCTTCATATTTATCCACCTATCATCCTAAATTCACACTTCCTTTTCTTTATCCTCGTCTGTCCTATCACCTCTTCTTTCTGTAAATCTCTTCACACACACACACACACACACACAACCTCGAAGGACTGAGTTTAATTATTCATGATAGAAAGAAACAAGGAACAAGAGTTCACAGAGACTCTGTCCAGGTTTTAGACAGTCTGTGGGGACGTCACGGAGACTACGTCCAGGTTTTAGACAGTCTGCGGGGACGTCACGGAGACTACGTCCAGGTTTTAGACAGTCTGCAGGGACGGTTTTCAGAATTTTAAGACCTTTCCAGGCTCAAATCTCCTGTGATGCACGTGGACACAAATGCAGTGAAATGCATGACGCTCAGTGTCTCTACATTCACGTCCAGGTTGGGCTGCACGTCTGTCCTCGTCTCTCTTCATTTCTCACCGTCTTCATCTGTCCTTCTGTATATCTCTCTATCCTCTATCTCTCTCTGTGTTGCTGATTCATGGCAGAGCTGCAGGCACTGACATGACAGTCAGTCTGGTAGCACTCAGACACTGTGTGTGTGTGTGTGTGTGTGTGTGTGTGTGTGTGTGTTATCTGTGCTGACTAGCCCTGTCTGCTGTCCTTCTCCTCTTTGGGTCACATCCCCAAACAGCCTGTAAGCCTCAGCAGGAGGCAAACCAGGACAGAGCCACACAGAAAATAAGAGTTTCACTTGTTTATCAAATGATGGATGCAGAAATATTTACATGCATTCATGTAAGCAAACCTTTCATTTCTGTAATAAAAGATCGTCAGCTCTAATACCAGCTCTTTATCCTGTAAAACTACATTGAAGATATGAACCATAAGATATGAGGGTTGAGTGATCGCAGACTGTCTAAAACCTGGACGTAGTCTCCGTGACGTCCCCACAGACTGTCTAAAACCTGGACGTAGTCTCCGTGACGTCCCCGCAGACTGTCTAAAACCTGGACGTAGTCTCCAAGGTTGCCAAAGGTTGGGGTTGCTCAGTCGATCGAGCTTTGGAGCTTTGAATCATAAATATATCCAGTTAAAATTTTGAGTTTTCTGGCGTGGTAACATCTCAGGATTTCAGTCTGAGGATGACTCAGGTGGCTGTAAAGGGAGTGTCTGGGCCTTGCTTTGCCTACTTGACCTGGATGGATGGGTCTCTAACTACCAGTGGAAGTTTGGGGAACCCCACAGATCCTGTTGGGGTCCTGACCGCCCAGTTCAGTAGGTAGGAGTAAGGTCATCTGTGTCAAAACCAGTACTGAGATCTGATAATGTAACAACATGCTGTTACCACGGGACATTAATGATCCACAACACGGAGCAGCTAAGGTACCAACACAAACCCTATTCTTCTCTCTCTCTCTGCTCTGACAAAGCCTCTCTCGCCCCCTCTCCCTCTCTCCATAATCCCATTATCTGTAGCAACGACCTGTCCCTGTCAATCTGTGTTGTTGTCATGACAACCTCCCACCATGGGCTGGCCCCCCCGGTCGCTCGGCCAATGGGAAATCTTCCCTGCTGATTAGCCGGCGGTGATCTCGTTAAGGTGGACCCGCCCACTCCACGGTCCAGATACAGTGGGTGGATGGAGGGTGGAGGAAGGGATACTCTGGAAAGAACAGAAGGATTTTCAGGTGACGTAACACACCTTCTGGCGGCCATGTTGAAGGCTCTTGTGCGGCCATTAAACTTTTTGTTTTCATTGGTCAGTTAATCGACTGTTTTTAAATTTGATCTGAGAGCTGAGGCGAGGTGTAACCTCAGGTGGACTCTAAAGAGATGTCAGCAGTGCGCGCCCGTCCTGCTTACAAATTCAGCAGTGTCCTCCTGTTCGGACTCCCGAGTTCAATCTAATAAGATTAAATTACATTTGAAAATAACCAAACTTGATTCAGATCCAAGCCTGAAGGTTGTGCAACAAAACTGGACAAACACAGTACGGTAGTAGGGATGACACCCAGTGCAAACTGAGGACACCACAATCTAAACCTTGTTTTTAAGAAGAAAAACTACTCCAACAGGCAACCTTTAGACCTCTGCCAACAGCAATTACCTTTGAGTTTGTGTTTCAGTATCAAATACTTCAGGTATTCCCACCAACACGCACACAAAAATGTGAAAGTATGATGTAAATTTGAAGGTTTGTTCTTCCTTTAAGGGGGATTGAAGGTGGAGAGAGTCGACGGAAAGTTTTAACCTGAACCATTTAACACCGACTTTGTCAGTGACCCATCACTGCAAGCTTAGACACAGGAAATTACCCATAATGCATGTTTAAGGGTGACCCCTGCTCCTACTTAACCCCTAAACTTTGCTTTACATTTGACCTCTGTCAGCAAGGTCGGTTGTTCCCAACCTCTTATACCATCTGTCACCGCTTCAACAGATCTGAACTTTCTCTTCCAGAGGAAAGCTAATTAACTTACAACTGTCCTTGTTTGATGGAGACGTATGTAAGAGAAGGTTTTATTAGTAGGCTCACAGATACAGATTATTATTAGACTGTTGGCCACCAGCCGAAGGGTTTTGTGTTGCGTCCAAGTCCAACTTTAAGCTCAGGGGACACATCAGACAGTGTTTGCTGGAACAACTTCTATGAGGTTGGCATCTGCAGCAGGTATTACTGGGTGATTGGGGGTAATTCAATATCATCATTTATTACCTTTCAAAAGGATCGTATCGTGATGATATGAGCAGATGATGACAATCATTTCAGTTGTCCAAATTAATGATTTGAAGCAAGCTGTAATGAAAAACTAATGGGTTATTAGTTACTTGTTGCAAGTCTTGCATTAACCTGATTGAACCAACAAGGGTCAAAGCTGGAAGCTGACATGCGTAGCTGCCATACTTGCACGTTTAATGTTTTATTTCTCAACCTGACAAGAAGTTAGATCAGCTTTACGCTAAGATGTTGACTGATGTTGATGAGATTTGAGAAGTGTGCTCTCTTGTGACTATCTTCAACCAATGGCACCCAGGTAGAGCGCCGGGCTTTGAAATTGACATGTAGTGTAATGATAGCAACAGCCTCAAATGACTTTTCTCCATAAGTCTGTGAAGGTTGTCATCCAAGTCATCTTTCTTCAAGAAGCGTTCAATCTGGGGCAACTGGACTTGGTTGTTGACTTCCCCTAAGTTTATATTGTGAAAGAAGCAGCAGGAAGTTCGTGACTTGGCCGGTGGAAGTCTCTAGTATGCTTGCTCCATGGACCCCATACCACCTCTGAATGTGATCTGAGTGGTTGGATTTCAATGCATCCTCAATGCATGATCAGATTCAGGACTAATCTTAACCCTCCAGACCCCAGTAGAATCCAAGTGACCCGGTCAGTCCTCCCTGCCGACTCTTCGGCGAACACTCCCCCCAGAAAACAGCCTCTGTCGGGTAGCCCGAGCCGGTAAGTCCTCTGTTTACTGATGATGAACTCACAATGTCTTCGTCTCTTTCCACTCTGCACGGAGGGTCAGGATCTCCCTCACAACACAACCTGACAGCTTTGTAGGTTGATTTACAGTTGATTTTAAACCGGGTGGAAACCCGCCAAAATAAAATCATAGATAGACGAAATTATGTAAATGTCTGGTTCTGGTTATTGATACAAAGATCAGACTTTATTTTCCAGACCTGCAGTCATCACAAATCTTTGAGAACTAAAATAAGGGTCATTAATTTTTCTCTGTGATGGATTATTCATCTGCTGAAACATTCAAGTCTCTGCTAACTTTTATAGAAAGCAGTTTCTTTGTGCGTTTATTCGGCGTCCTCTCCGAGTCTTTATCCTCCATCTGATCCCGGCTCACCTTCACTCCTCACCTCCTCACCTCTACAGGTCAGCAAAGAGAGTCTGTTAACCTGTTAGCTCAGTGGCTCTAACCCCGGCTCAGGAGAGGGTCATTGTCTGCTATAAATGGCTCTGGCTGTGCTAAGCTGGCCAGAGGGCTGAGGCTGAGTATAGCAGGGGAAGGATGGAGGACCAACAGCCTGTTTATACCAACATGTTTTATACTCATCGTTCTGACAGATGTGCTCCGATGTTCCCATCGCAGCTGTCGACGTGACTTGAGCTTTATACTTCACATATATTTTATGTTTTGGGCTATGAGAGTGCCTCTAATAATCCCAGAACCCAGCACCAGATTCAAGGTCCAAATTATCTCATCCAATTATCCGCTGTGTGTCAATGTGTCTCATATCTGAGTGGATCTAAATGGAGAAAAGGGGACAGAAGAGAAATGTTCTGTTTGGGTCCGTTCAGGTCCAACACTTTTCAGAACTGGTTTAATTATCCTGAGACTTTTTTTTTTTAAACTTCGTTCACCACAAAAAGCCCAAAGTACCAGTTTTAGCTGTCAGCTTGGTAGCAATGCTGAAGCATGTTAAACTTGTCTTAAAGGTGGCCGCTAGTGGTGTAGTTGCTGATTACAACCAACTGAATACTGCTCGCCTCATTGTCTCCTTCCAAGTGCGAAGGAGGAACTATGGTGGCCATGAAACTCACGAAAAATGTAAAGTCTATCTAGATCCAGTGTTTGGTTTGTCCATGCGGGCTACTGTAGAAACATGGCGAACTTCGTTGAAGAGGTCCGGTGGTCGTCTGTTGATATGAAAGATTCATCGTATGGTGACAAAACAAGTTATTTCCAGGTCAATAGATTCTCCTAAATGTTACAAACTGGACCTTTAAACCGAGTACCTCCACATCTCTACAATGAGAAATGGAATGGTGCCATTGAAACAGCACTCGTTCATACTACTTTCTCGATGGGCATGTACCTGAATTCACATTACACACACTTAGTGCTGTCACCTCGCCTGTGATACACTGTTAACCAGTTCAGGTTGTACTCTGGGCCTGGCTTCACCTCCTGAAGCTGTAAACAGAACAAACACTGATTGATGGATGCAGCTCGTGTTTTCCTCGGCACATTAGACTCTGTGAACAAACGATCACTAAGTCACCTGATGAGATCTTCACCTCTTCATCACACCTCACGCCGAGCCAAATAACCCCGGATGACTCCAGCTGGCAGAAGAAGAAGGCTGTTCTTGTTGTTCTGGACGGTGTAAACATGGTCTACACATCAGACTGAAGGCTACTGTGAGCTAATCCGATGGCAGTAAACACGGCCTGATACACTGAACAGGAGTGATGATGTTGAGCAGTAACTTAACCTCTTCAACTCCACGACACTGTCAGCCAACATTACTGTCTTCCAGAGGGCTAGCTTGTTGGGAAGCCGGCTACATAACGCTCAGAAGGGGTCCTTCGACCTCTGACCTCCAGACCTCTGAATGAAAACTGGTTCTCTGGTTCTCCCATGAGTCTCCTCTTTGCAACAACATCAATGCATGATATGCTTATTTGAAACTAAATTCTGCAGCCTTCCCAGGATAAACCTGTCGAACATTCCTCTGACGCATCATCTCTCGGCTCCGTCCTCAAAAACAAACATATGAGACTAAAACAAATCGAAGAAACAAGCTGCTCTTCCTCGTTAACTCGTTTAAGTCGGAGCTGAACATCATCAGCACCGTCGTCTCGCTCTTAACTCAGTTATCCTGACGGCACTCGGCTAATTCGAGTCAGCCTCACCACACTCACACAATAATAAGTGTCCTGTCAGAGGACAACCTTGTATCACCAAGTAAAACTCACTACAGGAAGTGGACTACGGGAAGCCTGGCACGGTACCACAGGAGAAGAAGAAGACAGGTTCATATCACGGCAGCAGCCTGGAGATGTGCTGCCATGTACTCCAGATGGGTAAGTTTGTGAGTTGAACTGATAACTGAATAAAATCCAAGTTATTTGTCTCAGTTATCAGTGAATTATCGGACATACAGCCAATTCTGTATCGACCTCCTACCTCCCAAACCGACCAATCAAATCTGTTCATAAATCTTTATGTTAGCCGACCAACCTACAAGCAAATCAAACCCAAATGGAAACCCAAAGAGGTGCAGTGGAGATCTGCAGATGAGGTGACACTCTTTGAATACTTTGATTTCTTAATTATGTCATATCGGATCATCATCAGGAATGTTAAAATGCTACTTCATCTCCGGATTGGTCCCCAGTCTTGGATGGGGATGGGGCGTTTCTCCTCACCTGAGCCTCCACGCCTCACCTGAGCCTCACACGCTGTGTGTTACTTTTTTGTATGGAAAGTTTTATACAAATAAAGTTTGATTGAAAACAAAACATTTGCTATTGCACATAACTGTTGAGACTTCCACAGAGCTTCACCTCAGCTGAGCTTTCATGCTGGAAAAGAGGTCCAGATCGATGATCTTGTCTTGAAGTTCTTGTCTCCAACAGTCAAAAACTCTGCTGGCAGTTGATGTCAAAGACCTTTAGTGTCCCTTTAAGGCTGTAGCTGACAGGTTTGGATATAGACGGGGGTCAGAGCTTTTAGAAAAGTGACCAATCAGCTGCCTCTCCTGACGGCGTTCAGACAAACTGCTTCACGGCTTCAGTCGCTCCAGCTCGTCCTGAGATCTGTCCCAGAGAGACGGAGCTGCTGCTGAGCGTACAGTACACACACTTTCATCTCCAAGTGTGAGCTCCATATTCTGTTCAACTGGGACAGTGAAGCTTTAACTAGTTTAACTTCTTCTTCTGAGGCCGACAGCTCCAAGTGTGTTACACCCCAGTCTGTGTTTACACTACCTGCATGGACACTGAAGTGTCTTTGTGCTCCTGTGAGGACATTTTTAGTTTAGTAAGATTAACTGAGCAGACTGTCTAAAACCTGGACGTAGTCTCTGTGACTGTCACAGACTGTCTAAAACCTGGACGTAGTCTCTGTGACGTCCCCGCAGACTGTCTAAAACCTGGACGTAGTCTCTGTGATGATTCATCTGATGATTCCAGAGACACACACACATGATAGAAATATCACTTTAATTTCAGATCAACATTTCATGACGTATAACAACATCAAACTTCATAAACTGTTTCCAGCCTTCAGTCCTTCATGTATGTTTGTATGCTCACGCACACAGACTGTGTGTGTGTGTGTGTGTGTGTGTGTGTGTGTGTGTAATTGCTCGGTGTCCGTGGTCCCTGAAGTGTTCTCCACTGCTCAATACACAGCATAATGTTGTGAGTTTACCCATAATGCCCCAGGGGACCGGCGGTCGAGTGAGCTCATTGCGGTTTGACTGGTGAGTGGACGCTCGGGATGAGAGAGACACGAATGAAGAGAAACAAGAACTCTTTAATATTTAAACTTCATAAACACACGGATGATAATATATTTAATAAACAACATATTAACATTCATTAAAAAAAGATAACGTCGACTTTATTGACCCACAACAAAGAAACTCATTTGTTACAGCCGCTCAGAGAAAATCAGAAAAATACTCATAAATAAAAATAACATAAACTAACAATAAGATTTACTGGAAATATAAAAATAAAAATATATACAAGAGGAAATATCACCACGAAAAGATGTTTGAGATTGTACAAAGAATACAGCATTATACTGAAAGTATTTATCTCAACCTTTCTTTATCATTTTGGCAAAGCTGGCTGCATTTGGAAGAAATTTTTGGTTTAGTGAGGCGGACTGATCATAATTCAGAGCAATTATGGTGAAATTAGGACAATTAGGCCATTTTATAGCCTCCGTTAATGTAACACTCGCCCACGATGCAGTTCAAGAGAGCAGCAATGTGACTTTAAACGTTTGCATTGATTCAATGCAGAATCTTTAACATCCACATCGCGATCAGGGACAAAGACAGACGCATTCGTTCATCAGGTTTGTGAATCTGACACACTTGACGAGCTTCATTCAGCTGGTTCTGATCCGCCGCTCGTTGTCACATCAGCTGGGTTCTCCAGCAGAACCAGAACAGCTGTGGATATTTTTAGATTCATCATGTACCCGTGAAGCATCATCAGCTGTGAGCTATCAATCATAATCATCAATCAGCTGACTTGACAAAGTCACCGTCAACAGATCAGGAACGTTTTAGTAAATGAAATGAAACGTTCATGTTTGAAACATCAGAACGATTCAGACGGTCAAGGTGAGCTCAGGACAAAGTGCTGCTTGTTATAGAAGCTGAAGCCTGCTGAGGTGGACAGTCTCAGTCCACTGATCTGTCTGTTCTCGCCTCCACAGGGGAGGTCGGCTGAGCTCTGATACTCCGGCACAGATTGAAGACTTCCTTCAGACTGATTGATCGGACCCGAGGGAGCCGTGAACTGGGTCAGTAGTAATCCACTGAGGCTCTAAAGCAGGTCTGACCTTTGACCCCAGAGAGCCGGGTGAAGACATTTCCTGTCTTTTCCTGCTGACGACCTCCAACCAGCTCCACCTCGTTACTGTCAGTCACATGACTCTTTAGTTGTTACTTGATGTTACCAAAACCACAAGATCAAAACCTGAACTATAGCTTCAGTCGAGGATTTTCATTTCTTCGTCTTCTTCGTGGCCATCTTTGTCAAATTATACGTCTGCTTCTTTGTCAGCCTCTTCGTCTTTTTCTTCTTATTCGCCATCTTCGTCATCGTCTGCTTTTTTGTCGTCTTCGTGCCATCTTTATCGTCTTTGTCTTCGCCTTCTTCTCCGTCAACTTTGTTGGCGTCTTCACGTCCATCTTTGTCAAATTCTTCGCCGTCTGCTTCTTCTTCAGCGTTGTTGTTGTCTTTGACATTTTTGTCGTCTTCCTCTTCTTCTCCATGAGTTTGTTGTTGTCAGAGTAAAGTAGGAAATCAAAGTTGTACCAAATTCAAACACTCAGCTGTGTCATGAGAACAAAACATGTTTTACTGAGAATCCTGAAGAGAATCGATTTAAGCAGCAGATAGTTGATTTTAATCTCTTATCAGCTGGAGACTCAAATGACTTTTCAGTCCATGGCTTTGACTTTTTAATCAAACAACCGGATATAAAAATATTTCACGGTTGTTCATGTTCTGATGGTTTCACGTCCATCCAAGACACTGCAGACAAAAACATGTTTTCATGCACCAATTTAGAGATTTTTCTTCCATGACGTGTCGTCTTTTAGACACTGCGTCACCTTGAGCAGAGTTTTTAACTTCAGACCCTTAAATTCAGACAGAGTTGATTTTTATTCATGAATTGTGGGTAATTGTGTGCTCTCCTTCACATCCTGCTCCTCCGGATGTGTCCTGAGATCTCAGTGCGTCCTCATTTATCTCTCCGTCTTGGCATTTAAAAAAGATTTCAGTCCGTCTTTGTGTTTTTTAATCTTTGTTTAAACTCTCGGGGGAAGCCAGCTGTCGCTCTGAGCCTCAGAAACTCTTTGAGTCTTTGTAACGCCGGGGAAACACTGAAGTTTGCAAAGACAGCAAACAGTCAGGCTGAATTCTGGGAAACGTGTCAGTGAAAGCGTCACATAACTTCAGTGTAATCCCACTGTGGTAACTATGTTCAGCTGTACTCGAGTATTTACTCTGATTACATTACTTCTGATCAAAAACTAGCGAATCAGTCCCAGATTTACTCTTGTCCGGCTTCTTGCTCGCTCACTCTCTCCTTTTCTCTTCTTAGCTTCCTCCGTCAGCGTCCTCTTCACTCTCTTCTCCTCTGCCATTATGTCCATAGAAGCTGCTGACTGCTGGGCCTGTAAACCTCTTCTTCTTCTTCTTCTTCTTCTTCTTCTTCTTCTTCTTCTTCTTCTTCTTCTTCTTCCCGGTGGTCCAAAACGCCTGTGGTACAAACACTAACACTCCCCCTGTGCTCTGAGCTCACAGCTAACAAACTGAGCTAACATGAGCTAACAGCAGCTAACAAACTGAGCTAACATGAGCTAACAGCAGCTACAGCTGTCAGCAGTTTACTTCACTGTCCATCATAAACTCTGTAAATCACAGAGAGTTGAGGCGGAGCAGCCGGAGGACATCAGAGGGAAAACCAGAAAACATTTCCTCCATAAAATATGATCCAGTTTCACCAGAATCAGTAAAGTAGTTGGGAGTCGAGGGTTTTAAGAGGTTTACACGGAGGCCTGTAACTTCCTGCGTCAGCTTGTTAAATATTCCAGTCAGTCCATTCTTGTATTGATCGCCTCAGATCCTCATTTTAAATAATTAAGTACCAAAAACAACCCGACATCTTCCGTTTTTTTTTGTTTTTTTTTGCTCCGGATGCAGGACGTCACTTTTAATTTCCAGAAAACACACTCGCCTCCCGCCCTCGGCTTCCTGTCTCAGCTGTGTGTGTGTTGACTTGGCAGAGTACCAGAGTCCATCACATACAGCCAGTTGGTCAGCCAGTCAGTCCTGTGTGCTGCGGGCTCCGATCCAAAGCCATTAGCCATGGGAACATCCCGACTTTGCCCGGCACTACAGCAGAAGACAGAGCCCCAACACACACTCACACACCTGTGCCACCGCACAGATGGGTGCAGGTAATGCCGTGTTAATTGGTCTGTTTATAGGCTGAGGACTATTATTAGACAGTTGGTGGACGCTTTTATCTGCATTAAAGCTCCCAGGAAAGTGATCAGGGTGTGATGGGGTCATGGCAGCCTGCAGTCGCTTCATAGTAAGGTCATGGGTTTGAATCCCGGCGGGAGCAGAGCTTTTCCACGAGTTGACACGTTCTCTGTGTGTTTGTGTATCTCTCTCTTCTGCATGTATGTTGTCAACATATTTTGAAGTATCGTGTTAGAAAACTATTTACTATTTTTTATAGTTTTAAGTCATTTTTTAAGAAAATATGTCCAAATTTTCTGATTTCAGCTTCTCAAATCTCGCTGTTTGTCCGCTATGACAGTAAACTGAAAATATTTGGGTTGTTTGTGACATTTGTGGATGTCACAGAACATTTTTTAACCGTTTTATGGACCAAACGACTGATCAGTTAATTGAGAAAATGGTTAATGGACACTTTGGTTGGCTTCAGGGACAGATTGTAAGTTTCGTTACGAACCAGACATAACTTAAGCAGGTTATGTAAACGTAATAAAGAGGTCAGTGTTCACTCTTGGTTTCACACGAGACACAAACAGTTCACGTTAGTTAGATTCAGACTGTAGGTTTCATTACGTACGCGACACAAACTGTGGTCTCCTGGGTGAACGTCTGTTTGTTTGTCACTCTTTAAACTACACCACCTGACATCGACAGTGTCCAGAACGATGCTACAGTACGTGCAGCGTCATATACGGCTATAAACACTTACCTGCAGACAAGGTGATAAAGCTCTGCTCAGCCCGCCTGTTAGAGGGTCAGTAGACGTGGATGGTGGTCGTATAAAGTTTGAAAAATGTCTAAAAATATTTAACCAAAGTTCAAGACGTCTTTTGACTTCATCGCTGCATCATTGCTCGCTTTTACTAAAGCTTTATATTTAATGTTCTGTTGGGCTTCACCTAATGAAGCCGGCGTCTATAACATTTGGAGAGTCTTTTTATGTGACAGTAACAGACGCTGCCAGAAGGTTTAAAGTCCATGAAGTGCTCCTTTAGCTTGGGTTCTGACCTGTGGAGATAATACTGCAACTGTGAGCCAACGGCGTTTAAGAGCTAAATGAAAATCTCTCCCTTCTAATGGAAAGATATTAAAGATCATACAATTACATTTCCACACTCAGTGAGACTTTTTATTACACACAAACAGTAACATTGCTTTTCCATAAGTTGATCCCTGGCTTAATGACACGAGACAGGATCTGTAAATGGGTTTTATCTGTGGACGCTGGACGTGTTCGGGACGATAAAATTAAATCGAGGGTCTTTTAAGGACGCTGGCACCTGAACGTGGCCGTCCAGGATCGGACGGTTCATTTGTTCAGGCAGGCTGGAGCACCAACGCACACCTCGGTTAATACAACACTGAGGAGACAGGCAGCTGTGTTTGTGTCTTACACAGACTAAACTCTGTTATATCTTAATTAAATCAAAGCACGTCTCTTTAAATTGCTCTAAAACCTCTGTGTATGTTTTAAATCTGATTAAACAGCGGCCGTGACTCGCTCTGCTGCTGGATTTAAATTAAATCAATGCAATAATTCAGTTTGCCGCCCATTTTCCTCTTTACATCTGTTTGGGGCAAACGCTACGTAGCATAGCATCAGCCTGGGGTCTCTAATAAGGAGCAGACAGGACGTCAGAGTTTGATGGGACTGAAGGACTGAAGGGAGGTTTTGTGTTGGATGGATGCAGCTGAAGGCTCCATTATACAGCAGCACAGTTCATAAATACATACTGAAGATATCTAACATTCCCCAACACAGCAGCTCCACAGCTGGAATGTGACTGGAATCTGTCCTCCCTCCATGTTCGCTCTGTTTGACTTCAGGATCAGTTTTCTCCATAAGTCCCCACGTTCACAGCAGAAATAAACATGTTTACAGCCTGGTGCAAAAAACAGTTTTGGTCTCTGTAGCTAATTTCCCCGTTCATGACAACTGTACTGAGGGTGAATTTATATACAACTCACCTGTTCAGGTTATATTAAGGCTTAAAGTTATGCAGGATTAAGAGCGTGGACGCTTTGATTGACAGGTGGGTGTTATTACAGAGACTACGTCCAGGTTTTAGACAGTCTGTGGGGACGTCACGGAGACTACGTCCAGGTTTTAGACAGTCTGCAGGGCGTCACAGAGACTACGTCCAGGTTTTAGACAGTCTGCGGGGACGTCCACGGAGACTACGTCCAGGTTTTAACTGAAGTTAGCCAGGAGCCAAACCCGGCAAGAAAACCGCCTCAGTAGGCTGCTGTGTTCCCTGTTAGACTGCTCACTGCTGGTTCGGAAGTTGTCCCTCCGGATCTACTGGCTCAGTTTCACGGGTCAGATAGTCGAAGTGGATTCACAGCGAGCTGTTAGAGGAAGAGCTGCAGACGACACGTCATCAAGGTAAACAACTTCATCTTCTGTTTGTGGGCCACAGGAGATCCTATCAGAAACGTTTCTCCCCGAGGAGCTCTGCAGCTAATTAAAAAACTGTTTGTTAGTGTCTCTAATGAAACCAGATGATTCATCTCAGGAGGTCTGTCCTTAAATTCAGAGACAGATAATTCTTTTAAATAATTGCTGAAGTTTGTCTCCATCGGTCGACCGTGGGGTTAAAAGTCCACTCAGATTCCTCCGCTAACGTGAAATTATTTGCCCCCTAACTGGATTTGAAGCGTTTTCTCGGCTGTGGGAAACAATCACGTTGATTCATGTGTACGCCGTCCTCCTCCCCCTCACCGCTTCCACAGGCTGAAAAACACGCCTTGTCCGTCCAAACACACGCCGTCTTTATGTGGACAATGCATGGATTTAAAACAGGAATCCGGCGAGTCGAGGACGAACGTCCAGCGAGACGCTCGTAGAAAACATCGGCCTTTAACTCGACTCTAACATCCTGAAACTTGTTGCACTCAGTTAAAAACGCCCTGCGGCTCAAATTTAGAACCTAGAAATCAGTTTTTTATGATTTATGACAGAAAGTTTCTTTTTTTTTTGTTTTATTTTAATGAGCAGATATAATCGTCTTCATCCCAGCTGCAGGCCTCCGAACAGATGGATCACCAGCAGAGCACACACACACACACACACACGATATTTTGTGATAACATGCTGCATTCATCAGTTTGAACTACATGTCCTGTGCTGCTGTGGAGATCCACCTCCATGCTTCACAGTAGGATGGTGAGGCCTTGGTGACTTCTCCCCAAACAGCGTTTGTGGCTAATATTCTGCCAGCGGGATGTAAATTTATGAGCACAACTGTAATTCTTCCTTCATTCAGATAAAGTTCTTGTACAGTTTATTTTGAGGATATTTAAAGAACATTTTATTAAAGAAGAACTGTTTGTCTGAGACCGACAGAGGCCGATTTGATGTCAAATACAGCACTGACGCTCTTTTCTTACAGACTGCATCGTCTCCTGATGACCTCTAATCCCAGAAACTAAGACCAGACCGGGACAGAGCCTGGACGGCCAAGACACGGTGCATTCAGGTGCGGGTCATTAACACGCGTTTGTGTCTGTAGATCATACATGTACATGCTCACACACTAAGATCTACACACCTACTACTGACAGACAATGAGAAGGATGTCCCACTATGTGCTTGATGCACACACACACACACACACACACACACACACACACACACACACACACAGAGGCTGCTTGTCCTACACTGCTAATCCCCGCTTAGCGTATTAGCAGTGTCACCGTTCGCAGTGACTCGGCGTTCTTCAGACACGTGCACGCGACACGCGAGTCCCAACATGCAAATCTGCTGTAAGACACAACGCAACACCTGCCATCATTCACTTTCTATGTACACACACACACACACACACACACACACCTGTAGTTAGATCCACTCTAACCTTCACGTTAAACTTTATAAACTTTATTTATAAAGAACCAGAGTTACGCGCTGCTACGCTGTAAACGTCAACCAGGAAACAACAAAATAAAACCAGTAAAAACTGTAAAAACTAGACAGCAAACAATAAAAGGACATTACAGGATGAAGAGCAAAGAAACAGGTGAATCGACTGACTCAGCGGGGGACGTCACTGAAGTCAGGGGACATTTGCATTTAGTCATTTAGCTGATGCTTTGATCCAAAGTGACTTACACAAAAGGGAAATAATGAGTGTGACGAGGACGTGTTAGTGCAGCAGTCAGTCCTGTGACAGTTGTAGAGGTGGATCCATGTGTCATGTCCAGGTGTTGGTAGTGTTGTAGAGGAGGTCCTCTCTGAAGAGCTGGAGGTCTTCAGGAGGTTTGTGGAGGTAGAGAACTGGTAGGACTGGTCTGGTCCGCTTTTTGGCACGATATCAAACCAGATTTGAAATTTGTAAGTCGGACCAAGCATAGTTATGAGATAAAATTACTGATTTTGTCAATTTGGGATTTTAGTAGCTGGTTCTGGCTCCTCTTTAATACAGAGATCTCTCTGTCATCTGACACTTGATCTGAGCCAGGAAAAGCACTTTTAGTGGAGGTAAGTAATACGGATTACAAAGCAGCGAGCCACTTTTGCTTTGATGCTCCTTGACCTAAGCCTAACCCACAAACTGTGGTCCTCATGACTTACTTCAACACCAAAACGTGAAAAATACCAAAGGTAACATTTAAAATCGGGAAGATTACGGATAGTTTAAAAACCCATTTCAACAAGGACCGACATGAAAATACTACAAACATTTCATACAATTCATTTTATTTTGTTATCTTCAAACATGTACAAAAGCAACATTTAACTGGATGAAATATCAGTTTTGAAATATTAAACAACAAAATTCAACTAAAAAAAAAAAACTGAAATGTTTTCGATGGCAGTTTGACTGACCGAGTTCCCTTTTTCAATTATTCTGTCAAACCTCTTAAAGTCTTAAAATGTACGACTTCATCATCATCATCATGAACTTTTTAGGGAACCTGGACTGACATCTTCCCCTGAGAAAGTCAGACATTTGGGTTTTATCACGTCACAGCTCCAAATAAACTCAACAAATCATGAAAGAGTGTCCAAAGATCAGAAGACAGATTTCTAAACCAAAGCTGGGCGGATAAAAGAAACATTTGGTCTCCTACAGCTGCGACATAATGTTAACATTATCTGAAACTTTTGATATTAATAAACCATTTTACACCAAATTACTGACACAGCAACACAACAAACAGATTACACACGTCCCTTTCACTTACCAGACTGTTTTTATGTTTGAGCCTATATATATATAATAATAAATATCAGGTACATTTAAAAGCATCGGTTTTGAAGCTTGTATCGTTCTTGAGACTTGAAAGTCGCTGCAGACAGATAATTCATCATGCTTTTATTTTGGTGAAAGTGAAATTATTGTTCTTTGGAGGAGGAATGCATCAGCACACACCGACAACACAACTCTGACTACAGTGAGTAAAGACGGTGTGTTGATAGATCGTCTCTCTGCAAGCGAAAAGCTGCCTACGTTCAGAAACTCTTCTGTGAATGTACGTTTGTGTGATTTAACAGGCTGAATCATAAAAAACTGTTCGGTACCGTTAATATACGACTTGTTACAAAACATGAATTATTAATAAAGTACTATCACGATAGAATAAGGCAGTTAGTGATTGATATTAAGTACAAAATACTTCATAATTTTGACATGAATGGCAAAATATAACAGTCATTTAGGGAAGAGTATAAAGCACTAGCATTACGTTAGCTTAAGCTACATTTGCATCGATAGTTTAAACAATATAAGCAACCAGCACTTCAAACTATGACTGTAGGTAACCCTTTAACATCTTTACTGGACGCGTTTTGATGTATTTAATGTTAGAAGAGCGGTAAAGTCAACGTTTGGAGGTTTATGACTTTCACTCAGAATGCTGCTGTTCACGTCCCGTGTTAAACTCAAGGTCAGCATTGACGTTACGTCACGTTAAATCACGTGATGCTACGGTACGTCACGTTATGTTGCGTTAAGCTATGTCACATCACGTTATGGTACGGGACATTACTTAAGATCTCTTTTCCAACCAAACTGCGACCGTCAAAACAAAATAAACTGTGAAATGTTTCTCAGCAAGGTTTATTGTTGTTGCATATCGATTCTTGCTAATGTGACCGATCCCTGTGGATCCACAACAGACAATAGATGGGGTGCCTACGGTGACCTAGTTTGAATTTAGGGCCTCTAACCGAGCTGCCGTGGTTTTTTCCAAACTGGACTTAAACAACTCAGAGTTACAACCAAACAAATCAGACTGACGGCTTTGAACTAAACAGCAATCTATACAAAAATAAGGCAGGTATAAATGACAGACCAAAAATCCCAAACATACATAAAGATCATTACATAACACAACTTCCCGTTATATCACATACGTTCTGCTACAGGTACATATTATTTTAAGGCATGTCCCCTCAGCTCCTAGGAGAAGATTTAAAATCTAAAATAAATGGACGGAATAATTCATGGTTATAGGAAAGAGCTAAACTCAGAATGAAACCCAGAATCGAAGCGGACAAGATACTTTCATTTGTCAAACAACGTGATCAGTAACTCGGGTTTGGTCCTCGATAGAACGAGCAATTATAGCCTTTGTTTCCAGCTTTCAGGACATATCGGCTGCCGTCAGCTCGTAATCAGGAGCCACAAAGCAAACAAGAAAGTAAACTCTGACACCGATAACAAAAGTTTCTGGTACTTTTGTAAAAGTCACAATCATCAACTTTTAAATATTTTTAGGTAGTTTATTTATCTAGTGATCATGCCTTGCTCAAACAGCAGAGGTTTGGATCCAATAGTTGGGTAAAACCCAACAGTGTGGAGCTGTGCACAGAGCTATAAATGTAAAATATACTCTGGATCTCACATTCATTGAGTCATTTAGTCTTTTTGGAAAAGGGTCCAGAACAAGTGGAAAGTTATCTGTTGTTTAACGACTATTGTCAGTGTCAAGGAAGACGTTTTATTCTCAAGTCTTAATCGAATTTCAGCTGTTCCCAAGACAAACCAAGGGTTTATTTCTTGATGCTGATGCTGTGTTGTGTGTTAAAGGGATAGCTTGTGTTATTTCAAGTGGTTGTATGAGGCGGACGCCAGACAGGAAGACCAGCATGAAGCTAAACAACGTACTGCTGTGGACGGAGGCACGGAGCGCCTAAAAACTTCAATATCAGTCGAAGTGCATGCTACATTTATGAGTATTTTCACTGCTTCGTGTTGCCTTCAGACAGCCCTCTCTGGTGATCAGTAACTCGGGTTTGGTCCTCGATAGAACGAGCAATTATAGCCTTTGTTTCCAGCTTTCAGGACATATCGGCTGCCGTCAGCTCGTAATCAGGAGCCACAAAGCAAACAAGAAAGTAAACTCTGACACCGATAACAAAAAGTTTCTGGTACTTTTGTAAAAGTCACAATCATCAACTTTTAAATATTTTTAGGTAGTTTATTTATCTAGTGATCATGCCTTGCTCAAACAGCAGAGGTTTGGATCCAATAGTTGGGTAAAACCCAACAGTGTGGAGCTGTGCACAGAGCTATAAATGTAAAATATACTCTGGATCTCACATTCATTGAGTCATTTAGTCTTTTTGGAAAAGGGTCCAGAACAAGTGGAAAGTTATCTGTTGTTTAACGACTATTGTCAGTGTCAAGGAAGACGTTTCATTCTCAAGTCTTAATCGAATTTCAGCTGTTCCCAAGACAAACCAAGGGTTTATTTCTTGATGCTGATGCTGTGTTGTGTGTTAAAGGGATAGCTTGTGTTATTTCAAGTGGTTGTATGAGGCGGACGCCCAGACAGGAAGACCAGCATGAAGCTAAACAACGTACTGCTGTGGACGGAGGCACGGAGGCACCTAAAAACTTCAATATCAGTCGAAGTGCATGCTACATTTATGAGTATTTTCACTGCTTCGTGTTGCCTTCAGACAGCAGTTATATCCATCTATGCTTTCCAAAGCGACCAAACTTCATTGAAAATCATTTTACCATGCAGGACAGGGGAGCTGTTGGTCTATCGCTGCCTCGATCAGTTAGTTTGTGTTGCTTTGGTTTAAACATGGTAGTGGACTTTGTGTTTTTGTCAAAGGAGTCTGGCCACTTCCCGTCGGAAAACAAAACAAATCTTAGAAATATAGCAAACATGTGCGACCGCTGTCTGCTGGAGAATAAGTAGCTCATACAACCCAAATTCAAATAACTACCGCTAACTAACCCTTTAATCTGCAAACAGCAAAGACAACTGGTGCATCTGTCTCACTTACAAAAGAACAAGCATTAAAGATGAGAAATGAAATGTTTCTCTTTTTTCAGTGACTTTCAGACACTTCAGCGTCGCTCACCGGAGAAAGAAACTGTCGAACTGTGAAAACGGGCAGAAAAACAAAGCAGAAGTGCTGTTTCAGGGATTGTGGAAGCATGTTTGACACTCAGTGCTGCCCCTGAATCGACGTCTAATTATCCTGCCTTACCCTCCTGCATTCCCAGCAGGTTTCTGTCAGATCTTTGCTGTTTGAGTCGGGCTCGGGGGTTAATTGAAATGAGCACATAAACTTGACATTGCATGATGAGTTTCAAACCTCCGCTCTGCAGAGCCTGAGAAAAGTGCTTTGTCCAGCTGCTCTCCACGAGAGTCTCTGGACGGTCTTCATGTAGGCGGGGGTCCGTTGACGTATCTCAGCGTCAGGTGGAAGCTACGAGGCATCCGGCCGCTGCGGTGACACGGCGGCTCCAGGGCGACCCAGATCAGACAGGCCAGGAGAACCAGAGCTGCAGCCAGAAGGAGGTAGAGGAGGGCTGGGGAGAGCAGGGAGGAAGGAGTCCTGCTGCTGGAGGTCACACTGTAGAGGAAGAAGAGGAGGTGTTAGTGTCAGTGAACTCTGGTGGTGCTAAGGCGATCCATCTCGTCAGCTACTGGAGCCAGTAAATCTACATTTGGGTCGAGTCAACACCTCGAACTGGTTGTTGTGTTCCTCCAACCGATCCTGAACAATGTTTGCTTTGTGGCACATTATCCTGCTGAAAGAGGCCGCACTGTTTCTTTAATAGGTCCCAGTGTGCATCAATGAGCCTTGGTCGCCCATGACCCATTTGTAATCGGTACTGACCACTGCAGACCTGGAACACCCAACAAGAGCTGCAGAGACTCTGACCCAGTCTGAGTCGTACGCTTGCCCATTTTTCCTGCTTCTACCTCGTCAACTTTGAGGACAAAGCTGAATATATCCAAACACTGACAGGTGTCATGGCTGATACATTAGAAGAAGTCAAATTAAAGCTCTTGGTTTTAATGGAGCGAACATCCAATGGCTATTGGGCAAACTTTAAAGTAACGTTTGCATGAGCTGAAAACTTTAATAACAAATGCAGCAGAGCATCGACAGACAACCTCGGATTCATCGGAGATGTTTTTTAAACCATTTATGGCCGAGACACACTGCAAATCCTCTCTGACTTTTACATTCATTTTAAAAAGTAATATCCCTGCATGGTGATTCGCCTTGCAAAAGCTCAGGCACTTTGAGTTGTTTTGCTGTTTGCAGTTGGAAAATAACCCTTTTATTATATTTTTTTCTTTGTATTTTATAGTATTTCTAATGCCGTGTTGGGTTGATGTGACCTGACAATCACAGCTTTGAATCAGAAATAGAAAATAAGTGGAAGCTGTGGAGGCGAACACTTTTCTTTTAGCAGGTGGTGACCACCGAGCAACACCGGCTTTCAGTTTACCTGGAAAACATTTTAAAATTGAAGTTTTGGCTTTAAATGTTCCCAAACTGGCTGATTCTCGTACACTTCTACACCATTGTGAGCCTATATACATGAATAAATATATCCAGGACTATCTATCCCTCCACCTGAATTTAAGTCCTCGCAGCGCAGAGACACAGCATTAAGTCCTTAATTAAAATAAAAATGTTAATCCTTTATTTTATGGGTCTGTAATTTCAAAATAACTCTCAGCTTTCTGGAAATAATTATGTAATTTGGTTACAGGGAAACTAGAGACAGTTCTTGGAGGTTTTAAACACTTGTTGACTTTGGGGGGTGATTTCCTTACAAATGACTCCTCCAACACTTGCAGAAAATGTAATTAAAGAGCTAACTCGATGAATTAAACATGAGAAATGTAAATAATTAAAACATTTTAGGAACTTTCCTCTTGTCTGGAGGTTGAAGGAGGTGAACGAGATAAAATCCTGATCTCTGCAAACTGTTCTTTAATTTTAAAACTAAAGACCTCATACAGACTTGATACAGTCTGAGTGATTCTACAGTCATCTATGGACCGCCTCGGTAGGCGGCTGTATTCCCTGTTAGATGGCTCACTGCTGGTTCTGAGGTTGTGTTCGGCCCCGGGTCCAGACATAAAGAACACAGTTCTGCTCATGTGTGTGGTTTCTGTGTTTTCTCACCTTTGTTCAGAGAGAAGACACTCCGCTTCTTCCCAGCAGGACTGCTCGTCCTCATCCTGCAGAGCAGAGAGCTTCTGTTAATCCACGGTGGGTTCAGTTCATTCCTCTCCTCGGGGCATTACTCAGACTTCCTCTTATTACTACTGCTGCTTATTGAAGGGGTCTTATACCTACCTGAAGGTTTGATCGATACTGCTGCTTCATCCAATCAGACAAGGGTTTTACGTCATGTGATGGTGCAGGGGAGGGGGCAGGAAAAGGCTGTTGTGTGTTGTCATGGCGACGTTGGCTGTTGGATGTATCCATGTAGCTTCCTTCCAGGTAAAGCTGTAACACAGGGCGGAGATAAATATATATAATATTCCCTCTGATGTCCTCCGGCTGCTCCGCCTCAACTCTCTGTGATTTACAGAGTTTATGATGGACAGTGAAGTAAACTGCTGCCAGCTGTAGCTGCTGTTAGCTCATGTTAGCTCAGTTTGTTAGCCGGGCTGCCCGGACTGTGAGCTCAGAGCACCGGGGGAGTGTTAGTGTTTGTACCACAGGAGGTTTGGACCACCGGGAAGCAGAAGAAGAAGAAGAAGAAGAAGAAGAAGAAGAAGAAGAAGAAGAAGTTTACAGGCCCAGCAGTCAGCAGCTTCTATGGACATAATGGCAGAGGAGAAGAGAGTGAAGAGGACGCTGACGACAAATCAAGTCAGGAGAGCAACCAACATCTTGTTTGTGTGGTTTCTTCTGAATACGCCTTGTAACAAGCTCTTTAAAGTCTTAATATTTAGTACCACATCCACACAAGGCATTGTGCAGAAGCAGCATATGCACGAACACTAGTAGTTTGATGCATTTGCAAAGGTTCGACTTTAATCTTGAAATGTCAAGTTTGTTCTCGACTTCTGGAAATGAAAACCAAAAGAAAAAAACAACCTTCCTTCTCTGATTCATGCTTTTTTCTTTAGCCCTGGCACCGATACTCTGCAGTCCAAACAGAACTAGGTGGGTTGAAGGTAAAAATGTAAATATAGAAGAGGTGGTGTGATATGTCTTCTGACACATGGCGTACAGTCCATCTTAATACAACGTGTCTAACTCTTCAGTAATTCTCACTTCACAGCCAGCATGGACAGGAGGAATGATTACAGACATTAATAAGAGTTTCAGTATTGTTTTAAATCTGCACTTATCCTGGAAGTCTGCAGCTGTTAATGCGAGGACCCGGTTTTTTCTGGAGCATGTGGCTCAAATGAAACATTACTCATTTAAAACCTGATGGAGCAGACTGTGAAGGGCAGAGTCAATCAGGATGATGCTTCACGTTCAGCAGAGTTTGTCCTGCTCTCAGTCAGTGTTTGTGCACAAGCTGCTCCAAAAAACATCGATTAAACTCTCGATTCTCTCCTCCGCCGCTCTCAAATCTGGACTCGCAGGTTGATTTCTGCTGTAATTTGTTTTCTGCTCGCTCAATAGTTTTGTCACTAATGAACCTCCATTTAAAAGTGCCGACACTATTACGTCCAAACACGCGTTCAATCAAACTCACATATTGCAAGTGAGTGCGCAGAAAATCTCTCTAATTACAACAACGCACACACACACACACACACACACATCTGATTTGACCCTGAAAATCATCTACAGACTTCAGACGGAGGAAAAAGAGATGAAGGGAAGGAGGAAGTAACGCAGAGGGAAGGAAAGGAGGAAGTCTGCATGTTTCTCTCCTGTTTTTATGGCGACAGTTAAAGTGCAGCCCAGACTCGATGCATAAATCAAGACTTTATGGATTCATTCGGCGGCCCGAGGAGCGGCGGACGAGACGGAGGAAGAGGAGAATAAATAGAATCTCTCGCCGGTAATGAGAGAGGGGAGAGAAAATGACGGCTGAGGCCAATGAAGTCTGATGGAGAGAGAGAAACGTGAAGGTGGAGGAGAGGAAACAGAGGACAGTTATTCAGGAATCCATCTTTAAAAAAAAGAAACGCTGATTATCAACGTTGATGGAGCTCCTGCTGAGAGAAGACATCGCTCAGTGTTTGAGGGTCAACTGTACACGTACGTGGACCGACCTTGTGGGGACACCAACCTGTTTCTATACCTACATTTCAGGACTCACCTCCCATCCGGGGACAAAAGTATGGATGGAAAACGTGTTGCTACATGAAACTACGTCAAATAAACGTGTTTGAAGGCAGTAGTTATTGCAGAGTTGAAATTAATTGAAATGTTTCTTATCCTGTCAAACAGCTGAGAGACAGAAAACAGAGTGCATGCTTGATAGGATATGATGCACGCACACACACACACACACACACACGGATGATGTTCATGTGATGCCATGTGCTGAATGTTAATGTTGAACTCTGCAGGCAAACAAGCTCAGCAAAAAAAAATCCTGCAAAACAATAAGTCTGGTTTTATTTCATATTTTTGTTATTGTCAACAAATCTCATGCAAAGACCAACTACGTGCTTTCATGCCTCCTCACTTCCTGCCTGTGGCTCCAACCGAAGATGTAAAAATACCTCAAAATATAGTTTCAGTTTTTAAAAAAAGGGAGACATGGTTCGTTTGTCGGGGGACTATTTTCAGCGGTGCATTCATCCACATTTGGTGCTCTCGTGAGTATTCACAACGTGTTTGTTCACAGTAACGAAGGAGCAACTTTTGAACGGAGCTCTATGAAACCACAGAAGAAGATGCATCAGGTCAACTTGTTAGAAGATACAGTCGCTGTTAAAAGCCTCTGCAGTTCCTCAAACAGCCACTTGAGGCCAGCTACAGCACACCTCGCCTTTAAAATGTGCGAGTTAAAACATCATCTGAGTCGTGTTTTTTCACTATGGAGCAAAGGTTGGGATGGTTTTCTTGTAACGCGACCTGATGTGTCCGAGATCTGGAACAAATATTTTGGATGTTGCTGTGTGCAGTGTTTAAAATCAGGACAGAAGAAGCCCTGCAGGTGTTAAATTATGGGTCACCCTAAAATCTAAAATCATATTTTATTGAGTGGATTTTCTCTGACGTCTCCCACCTTTACCTCCCCCTCCGTCTGCACTGCTTTGGAACAGGAAGTCCTCCTCTCTAGAGGGGCGGGGCTCTGGACTCCGAGCCACGCCCTCACACGCCCGCCGTCAAAGCTGACTGGCTCGCTGTCTTCTCTGTCAGGAGTCGAGGTCGTCCATTGGTCTCCATTCAGCCGAGTCCCTCCCCCCTTCGTCTCCACTGGTGAGAAGTCAAACCATCCCGACAGTCTCTGCACAGAAAACAGATTAAGGTTACACATCCATCCAGCCTGGAAAGGTTTCTTACTTTCTAAGTAACCACAGCTTCGGATCATTTCACTAATATTATGCCAAAACTTGCAGCATTCACTGATGTTTCGTTATGTGGGTTCATGCCTGGGTGTAGACAGAGATCTGGATACAGTGTTGGAGCAAAGTTTGCTTTCCAGGCATAACATCGCCTGGATCTTCCGCACCGTGTGGCCCGTAGAGTCACTGCGTTAGAAACTTCTGCCAGCCAAGCTGAAAACTTCCGGTTCACCCCTCCACGAACATGAAACGGGGATAAAATAACTGAAACGTGAGACTTTCAAAATGTTTTTAAATTGAATGGATCAAATTCTGATTCTGAGTTGTGACGCTCAAAAAAGAAATAGTATCCAGTTTTTCACATGACAGACAACGTTACTGTCATCACACGGTTTGACCGCGTCGCTCGATGTCTTCCTGAAGCTTCATCCTGCAATTTGTCCCAATTAACAAGCGAGTCTGATATACAAATATACAAATATGCTCTTTCACACTTGCAGAGGAACATTTATTATTTATCTACACTTTGTTTGTTTGAATACTGAGAAGTTTGAGTTATTTGGTGTGCAACAAGCGATGCAGGTTGATTTAAAAGTGTGTGCAGACTTTATGCAAATCAGGACACGGCGATGTAGAAGTGCACATAATGTGCAGTTAATGAGCTAAACGGGGCTCTGTGCTGTATGTTGAAATAAATGACACTGACAGAAACACAAAAAGGAAAGTCCTCTGAGCTGCACTCAGGATTCAGGCGGCGTCTGAGCACCGGAGACGAGGTCACGCGGTCGCAGATTTAATGAAGTACAACTACATCAAGCCGAGCCGAGCCGAGCCTGCAGGGAGGGCGTGCTGACATCACACCTTTACAGGTCCAATAATAACCAAGAGGAAACACACACTTTGCTGCAGCTGTGATCAGATGCTAATCTGGCTTCACGTGTCTCCTGTTGAGTTCACCGACAGTGCAGACACAAACACAGAGAGAGGAGAGGACACTGCAATCACTTCACGTCCGTCCTCGACTGTTAACGCTCCTCTGCCGACGCGCTCCCGTTTCTCCACTCCAGTGCCCCGCCAAAATAAAGCTAAAAAAAGAAACTCGACAACACGTACAGGTGCCACATCCTGCTGCAGGTGTCATCAATAAATCAGCAGAAGAAGAGGTGAACTGTTGTAAGCGCCTCATAAAGCCGACACACACACACACACACACACACTCTGTGTGTGATAAAGACCGACAGAAAAAGCCTCCGGGCCGTGAAGCATCTGGGTCAGAGCAGAACAACAGAACAGAGACAGTACGAGGAAATTAGAAAACATTCAACAGATTCAGGTCTGGAGGAAAATGAAAGTCCTCGTACGCGTGGCGGTGTGACGATGATGTGACATGTTGGAGGAGGAAAACTTTTATTTTTTGTACTTTTTACTTCATTTCTAGTCCCACAAATGTCTGTTGGTGATTGTTAACGATGAATTCACGTTATGTGAACAGAACTCACCTGATCTGCTTCCTGGTTGTCGTTACTGATGTCAGACTGAGAGCCGAGCGAGCTCAGGTAGCTCCGCCTCTTCAGACCGCCTCTGTGACACAGACCTACACACACACACACACACACAGTTTGTAGGATTGCTGCTGGCACAGATAAATGTGCCAGCAGTCATTCTGACACCTCCTACCTGTGCTGGCACTGAAATACGACGAGTCGGCGTCGTCGCGGGAAACAGAACGCCCGATATCGACTGAGGGGTCCCACTCCAGCCCCAGGTGCTCATGGGTAGGCGAGGACGGAGAGGGAGGAGGAGGAGGGAGGTGAACAGGTGAGGGCGGGTCTGAAGGTGAGAAGACGATGATGTCACACATTTATGGTTAGTCTAATACCTGTGATTAAAAGTTTAACATGTTGGTTTACCGTTAGCATGGTCGGACACTGCAGGGAGGTCCAGGTTGGCTTTATCAAGCGCTCCTTCTTCCTCTAACAGACTCTCTGAAGGACAGCCGGAGTCTGTGGCCTGAGACAAGATCCAGTCGTCCTCAAACACCTGAAAGAAGACGAGGAGGAACAAGGTGATCCGCCGCAGCTGGTGGCAAACCAGTGTTTAAGTCAGCGTGTGTTAATATTTGTGTGTGTACCAGTCTCATGCTCAGCAGTCGGGTGTGTGTCCGTGCGATGTTGTTGTAGACGAGGCTGCAGTGCCGCAGCAGCTCCAGCAGGCGGCTCTCCACGTGCTGGGCGTCGCTCGGTTGGCTGCGTTGGATCAACTCCTCGCCGCGACACAACAGTGCGTTCACACGGCCCGAGTTCACACACACACACTGCTGGAAAGACTGCACACACACACACACACACACATATAAACACACAGGAAGCAGGAAGAGTCATTTCAGCTTCATCCTGTAACACTCACCTGGAGACGTCTCAGCTTTTCGCAGGTGTTTCCTGTCAGGTGATCCACCTCAGTCAGACGGACGTCCAGGTCAGCCAACCAGAGAGCGAGCTCCTCCCTCTCCGCCTCAAACCCCTCCCACTCTGAGACAAACAGCTGAGAGACAAAGGTGTGTCGGATTTAGTGCCATCTAGTGGTGTAGTTGCTGCATTGCAACCCCCTCGCCTCGCTCTAGTTTCCTCTGTGTTATCATCAGGAGGAACTCTGACCTTCAGTCGTCCGGTGATGGTTTCCAGTTTGGCGTTCACGTCGTCCCATCGCTGCCCGCACTCCCTCGCCGACGCCAGCAGCCGAGCCTTCATGGCGCCCTGAAACAGCCGAGTCAGCACTCGGTTCCTCCGGGTCAGACTGTCCA